>JAXQQM020059090.1:0-420133 GCA_034641835.2 Pinus albicaulis | reverse complement strand
AGAAATAAGTTATAGGATTGAATAGATTTTAATCTTTCATAAAAAAAAATGGAAATATGGGTTTACTAGTCTAAATGCACCCCTTGAAGAAGAAATAAAAAATGTTAGCTTAGAAAAAAAATTGGGTGTAAAAGGGTAGGCAGAAGTACTTTGTTTGGAAAAATATTGAAAACTGAACTTATCCTATGTTGTAATTTGCATTATACAATCAAACGCAAAATGGATATGTATATTTCATATATAATTTATGCAACTTTTGGATTCAAACGAAAAATAACATCCCGACAAAAAACTGTTTGTCACATATGGTTAAAACATTTACAGCTACCTGCCATATGATTCTCCTACTCTTCAGATCGACGACACACAATCTCTTTCAGCCCCACCTCTCCATCCTCACTTTACCACTGGGGGGGAAGGGTCCGAAAAAATGGTTTTCCTTGTCGAGTCCCACAACCACGTGGCCTCCCCTCCGTGTTTCAACCCCCCCCCCCCCCCCACGACTAAAAAACTAACCGCTCCCTACCCTCCCCAAAAACTACTCCCCCTCACTCCATTATTGTTGTCCCTACCCGATGCCTCCGCCACTACCCTTCCACCATGTTTCAATGTTGTTTCCAATTAAATCCTTTCTCAGGGATTAACAGTTGGATATTTAGTTAGCTTGGATAACCATTAATCCAACGGACCCGCACTAATTGTAATAGAATCCATCTAAATAATTTAAAAACCCGGAACCTCATCCATTTTTGACATTTTATGGCTCACATCCTATGAAAATTGTGTTTATTAAGATGTTTTCAAGTGCGTCCACAGTTTAAACAGGTTATCGACTTGCGATCAAGTGTTAATTTTTTGTCTCCGTCCTTTAATCAGCCAAAGACCTGCCAATAAATTCTCGATAAACTTTTCTTGCCAATTCCTATTAATCATTCAATGATAAAACATGCCTCATAAGAAGAAGAACCATGAGGATCCTATGAACTATTTAGTTCATCCTCCCATATATTTATATCACATTCCATTAGTTGAAAGGGATTACAAGATCAACGAGACAAAGTGTGAGTTTGAATTGTTTGAAATCAACCATTGGCTCAAGGATAAGTATGTTGATAAAACAAATTGAATTTGACTCTGGGAGTCCAATCTCCTGCACTACATTTTCCCACACACATTCCATGCCTCCGATTTCACCAAAAAATTGCAAGCATGCTACGTTCCCAATCAACGATCGATTCTAGCCTCTACGAGTGAGATCCTCTTCACCATTACTGGCCAATCCATAAACCAGATGATGCAAGCTCCTTCTGTGGAAAAAAAAAACACACCTTTTTCCTTAGAATCCCTCCCAGAACTTTATCAAAAACTTTATTTTTCCAAAATAACCATGATTTTTGACATTTTCTTACCAGGAAATACCCAATTGCTAACTAAAAATCCTCCATACCCTTCCTCAATCTTCCCTGATCAAGCTAAATAGATCATAACTGTAATTTTTTACATTATTGGTTATTATTATGATCGTTGGGTAGATGAACCCATTCTAGGCCTCCTCTCCATTTATTCCACAGATAGAAAATATTCCATCATCTTTCATTTCAGTCAATTCTTCGCTGGTAACATCCATGAGAAGTTTCATAAATTTAAAATTGAAGAAGTTTTTAAATACAATTCCATTTTGGTCTATATGTTTTTGTATTATCAAGCAAACAGGTTCAAATTTTCCATGAAAAAGCTAGATGAAGAGGGAAACCAATATTCAGTTATATTTTCGACATCTCTAGTAATGAAGCAGAAACAAGAATTCCCCTACAATCATTTAATTGAACAATTTCTCCACCTAGATATGAGTGTTGTGAACAGTTCAGAAAAACCCAGGATCAGTGAATACATCAAAATAGTTATGCACTTGACAGATCAGACAAAGACTGTAGAATGGTACTTGTACCATAATTAACAGAAATAATAGTATATGGATGCAATTTAGCACCATACAAGCTTCCAAAATACCTCCCCATGAGGAATTTTTCACTTGAGTACATCAGAAAAATGTTGAATTATGATTAAATACATTTTGTGTCACCTAGAAAGAAATCATAGTTCAGAATCAAAACACAGATTAGGTCTTTCATTTGTAATAGAAGGCTAGCAGGAGAAGAGGCAAATAAAATACTTAAGGAGATGAAATTCAACCTGATTTTCACATGGTATTATGACCCTTTGAGTATCATTTCCAAGCTGAGAGTAGGAAATAAAAATACTCTATAAACTCATACCCAGAGGCCTGAGATAGAGGGATATGTGAACTAATCGGTATGGGAAAAAAATACATTACAGGAAGCTGAGGATCAGCTTGTTTCTACATCAACCTCACAAAATCACGTTCCACATGAGAAAGAGGCTAAAAGACAAAGGGAAGAAGAGTCACCTTTAGTGACTGACAATGGAAGAGAAGAGCTAAAAATCATGTACAAGAAAACAACCAAGTTAAATCCAAAGGTAGGCACAGAAAAGAATTCAGAACAAGATGTAGCCATGGTGATAAAAGAAACACCAACTTCCTCTTAGGCAGGTGGCCAGTTTGCTGCATCTCCCACAAAATCTGTTCAAATAACAAAATATGTCCAAGGAGAAAAAGCGAAGAGAGTGTTTGAAAGATTTGGAGAAATAAATATTAAGAATGATATTCTTAAGAATAGTACTTATGCTTAATTCTGGAAGCAGAATTCCAGCTCCCAAGGTAGGTTACTATGAGTGTTTGATTCAGAGAAGGGAAATATGCTGATGGAATTCCTTGAGGCCCAAATTCCACAACCAAAATAAACATCAGATTACAAGAAAACAACATTCGATTTTGATATAAATGATATTCATCTGATTGACCAAATGGAGATGCATAAACATATGGGTGAAATGATTTCCTCCACTTTAACTAACACCACCATGAATATTTCTAAATTGCAGGTTTCATTTTCAAATGCTAAGTCACAATTAAAGATGGAGAAGATTTCTTCTCTTATAAAGGACACAAGGATTAAATCCTGAGATGATTTAGTAGTCAATATGGGATAAGACCTTGCGAAAATGAAATATGTAGAGGAATTAATCAAGAAGAATAATTCTGACATAGTAGAATTAAGAATTCAATTTAAATTACCAGCTACTGAAGATCCCCTTGCAAAGGACATTGAGGAGATAGAGACTAAAAAAATGACATGACGAAGCTAATCATGTATCATAATGCTCAGGTAAGGCAAATGGAGACTGAGGTAGAGAAGATGATAAAATAAAAGGAGAAGAATGCAAAGCTAAACATGATTCCTCCGGATGTTGTACCTCTTACAGCCATTCCAGAACAGTAGCTATAAGTTCTACTGTGCCTACTACATAGTCTTTTGATGGTGTTGAAAAAATCACTAAATATGTGGAAAATCTATCAATTCAGACAGAATAAATCAAAAATTTGTATGACCAAGTCAAAGCATTATAGGACCAAAAGACAAGGATTCAAGCTTAACACTCTACTGAATCTCAGAGGGATCAAAAGCTAATTGAGACATTGAAGAAATATGAAAGGGAATTAGCAATTGGACAGGCCTTGGCTCAAGCCATGGAAATTATTTAAACAAATATCATGAATTTAATAGCTGAAATCTAGCCCTGTATTCCGTTATCTTTAAGCAAAAATATTTGATCAAGAGAGAAACATAGGCCATAAAATATATTAAAGAAAAATTAGGACAGATGCATGCTACATCAAAAAATATCATTAAATTCCTAAATTATAAGGAAAAATATGAACTAGATGATTTAGGAGTTGATGACAAAACATAAACAATTTTGGAGGTAAACATTATTCTCACCAAAAAGAATATTGTTGTTCAGTTAAAGGAGAAGTGTCGTAATTTGGAAATAGTAGTAAATAGATTTTTTACCATAATAGAACCTCTAAATCATAAGGGGATACCTAGTTTATTTGTAATTAATGACAAATTAATTAGCTATGAAGATTATATTAGAAAACTGAAGGAGGTAGCGAGATACAGCTCAAAATTTGTAACATCAAAGGCAACATGACAAGCAAAGATTTCTTGGAAGCCATGAGTAATTATTTTTTCATGCAGCATGAACTAAATCATGTTTTGTGATAAGGCCCACATTTTACAGATATACTGAGGTTGATGAAATTTACCAGAAGGTACTAAAGTTAACCATTCCAGATGAAGATAGGTGGGATAAACTTTGTGAGTTACAGGACTGAGCAGTAATTCAGATGCAGTTAGAACACATGCTATAACATCATCTAGCACATCAACCAGCACATAAGCCAACACATCAGCAAGCACATAATCTAGCACAACACACGAATAGGCCCATTCAGCAACTGACTCCTCCATAGCAGGGCCACCTCTCCATGCAATGTTCCACCTTGCTTATGATTATGCAAAATATCGATTTTATTATTTAGAATGATTCCAATTATACACTGTCAGTAGAGACAATGATTTTGTAAAATATTTTATAACTTATTGTATAAATACTTCATAGTTTGAAGTATTACAATTTTATTATTGAGTATAATTTTTCTCTACGTTATTGTAATTTTCTGGTTTTTGGACGCATCAACAATACAAGGAAATTCTCCATAGGATTCATGTGGTGTATGAATGGGTGATGTTTTTCTTCTGTTAATGTGTTTATTCATTGTTTCCTTTCTTTTTCATTTTTGAAAATATTAATTACATAACAAAAACTGTGACGAATAGGATATGTGATAAAGATCACCCTATTTTAGATATTTGTAATTTATATGTTTTCTGCTGAAGTCAAATTAAAGAATACTTCGTTGCTCCTTAGTTTCTACTGAGCCTTACATTTCTTCTATTTCATAATTCATTTAAAATTATGAAAGATACAACTAGTGTAACCTAAGTTTCCCTGTGAAACTCCTTCAAATTTTGATTTAGATCCAATTAATCTTTAGACTCCATATCCCAATGGAATTATGACAATTTAATCAACCAAACAATCCAAACAAATCATAAAAAAGCAAACAATCAACACAATAATAATTTGCCTGAAATTCACATAAAACATAGCGAAATTTTATAGAGAGATCACTCTGTCAAATTGGCAGGGATAGATCCAACCTTCCAAAGTAGTTTTTATGTTGTCCTCTATTTTTACTATCACAATCTCATAAATTACAGAACAATAACATCAATGTCATATTAATCACCAAGAGATTGCGCCCCCCCCCCCCCCCAAAAAAAATATGTATATTTTGTTGTGCAAAGAAATGGCATGCTGGAAGGGAAATAGAATGCTTGTGCAGAGAAATTGTGTGCAGTGGGGCTTTATTAAGAGCGAGAATGATATCGAGTGACACTGTTTTACACACATCATAACTTCTTCATAACAATTTATAGTTAGTTTCATTTACAAATTCATCTAATGTTATCGAGTGTTCGAGGATTTCATTTTCCTGAATAGGGTACAAGAAATTTTCTCGTCCTGCATACTTCTTCGTACACCCACATAGGTTTCACAGGGGGAGAAATACCATAATATGTGCATTCATATTAGAGGATATATATTGAGAAAGAATTGAAATGATATATTGAACATATAATATGGGGTAAAGGGATTTTATATTTGTAGGTATAAAAAATGGAGCTCAAAGCTAATGGGAAAAGAAAAAGGGGTATAAAAAATGTTAAAGAAAAAATGGGATATGTAAAATATCTAGTTAAAGTAGGGGTTTTCTAAATTGAGAAACTGTATTGAGTTTGTATTGGTAGGGGGTTAAATAATGTGATTTTCAGAGGTATTTTCCAATATGCAATCAAATTAAGGGTTATTTTTAGTATGACATTAACACACATGATATTTAGAGGTTCATTGAGTGAATCCCTTCTGCATACACCTACATATTTTATTGTTTGAAGTGGGAAGTGGAATCAAAGGTAAAGTTAAAAATTAGCAATATAAGACAATATAGGTTCAACTAACTAATAAATTTATTCCAATATAACTATTTCTTAAAATAGTTAATGTATAGGTTCGAAATATGTTTTTGTTGTGCTACTTCGGTGCACTTTGCATGGAAATTTCATCATAGATCTTTTGTGGAGGAAGGAGAAAGGGTGTACGAAAAAATTGTGTACGTGAATAGGTGCTTTTGGGGGCTATCAATGAAGAACTAAATTTCTAAAGAAGATTTTCTCTCATCATGATGGAGTACGTCATGCTCAGCATGGGAAATGATAATTTGTGTAAGAAGTGCAGGAGAAAGTTTGTGAAAATAAATTATGTGTGGGGGAGTTTTTTAAAGAGAACAAACGATATCAAGTTAAATTTTTAGAATTTTATATAGCAGAGACTGTATTTTAAAATTTTGATAAATTACTATTAGATTTAGTTGAACATCATTGTTCCTTAAAATAATTAATGCAGAGGTGAAAAATATTCATACATTATTCTCTCGTTTTCCCACACAACACTCTTTGGTTTGCTGATATGAATTACAAAGAAATTTCATTTCATATTGAATGCTAACTATTTAATTTACAAATGTGAAATTAGAAATGAATTTATTGTCTCTGTAAGTGTATGGGTAGCATGTACAGAACAAGATATCATGAATAACGTATCAATTTTTTCTTTAGTTAGTATCTAATACACATGTTGAAAATTTAAAAGGTAATATGACAATTGTAACCACTTGTTTTAGTTATGTTTTCTGTAGGAGCACTGATTAGGTGTTTATCATGTAGGATTTAGTATACATGTTGTCATCGCATGTTTGATTACTTTCCAAGGGAGCTAGCTACAAAATTATTTGTTCTCTGATCTCCATGATTGTCATTGAGTAGTTGCATGATGTGAAGGATTTTCTCCACAAGCTAATTTTGAACACAGGTGAAAAACATGCAAAATTTTTGTTAGGTAAGTTTTGAGACATTTGTTCTATATTTGAATACTTAGAGAATTTATACAATATATTTTACAACCTTGTAGCAATTGGGTGAATAGTTTAAAAAGTGGATAATATGAAAGTGCTAAAAAATGTTTATACAATATATGTTAGTGTTGTTTAATTTTTAGTACTAAATTATTTTTGCGCTATGAAACTATATTTTCTTTATTAATTTATTTAATATTTTTCATCTAATTCATATATTTGGAACAAGGAAGATTAATACAAGTAGAACGTTTACACTTAATGGCAGTGATAACCATTCTAAGAGGTGTGCTTCTATTTTATTTATTTCCAATTTAATTATTACACTATATAGCACTATGATTTTTTGCACTTTTCAATTTCAATGAAACATCTAACACTTATATATTTGGATCAAGAAAAACTATATGGAAAAGGGTACTTTGAATATTTCTAAAACAATTTGTTTATTTATATATTTGTTAATTTTTCAATTTAATATATGTAATAGGGAACTTTGAAATGAAAATATATATAATATTTTATTTATATAAAATATACGTTTCTGTCTTCATTTCCAATTTCCTACCTAGTATCAAATATAATTTTCTTTTAAGTAGTGATTTGAGTGCAATATTTATGAACAAGAAAAAAGTTTCAAATTCTAAACTAGTAAATTATGTGAGAATTATAATTGTCTTTTAAGTAGTGATTTGAGTGCAATATTTATGAACAAGAAAAAAGTTTCAAATTCTAAAGTAGTAAATGATGTGAGAATTTACATACGACACAATTACAAAAACATATATTGTTGGACACAATGAAAGGTGAAGAAAGTAGAAAAGAGACAAAAGATAGAATGGTAGTTATGTTGAAGTAGCTAATTGTAAAATAGATTTATTTTTTGTTTCCTTCAATTAAATTCAATTCAATTCTCATGCATAGGAAAAAAATATTGAGTCTATTCCATTTCTGGTCAAAGACATCAGTAACAATGTAACATGAAGCATTTTCCATGGCGTTGTGTTATTTTATTGAACTTCTTTGGAAAAAAAAAAAAAAAAAAAGCTAATACTCCATGAAAATTTGACATATAAGAAATATGAAACAACAATAACATTTCTTGTGCCAACACAGTTTATAAAACAACGCGAGGAAAAACTTATTGCAAAAGTTGGTGTTTATATTAAAAATTTCAAAAATTATTTCACTAAATAGCTCTAGCATTGTAGAGAACATTTATACTATTTCTAGAGAGTACTGATTTTTCCACAATATCATGATTGGAAATTTGTCATGTAGTCAAAATGTGTTTCGAGTTGGCACAATTGGTGCCATTGAAATTTAAACAAGATAAAAATGGGTCCTATATGTACTAGAAATCAAAGACAGGAATACAGCTTATGATAGGGCAATAGCAATATTATAAGATTTATCTCAGTATTTCAATGATAAAAAGTTATTGTCTATCTCTTATATGGTTTACATGTATTGATTTACAAATATTGCATATGTGATAGGTTCAAGTACATGAAAAACTTCTTTCAACATATTTCTCAATCAAAATACAAGTGTAAGAAAACATTTTTCTTCTCATTTTCCTAAAAAATATGTTTCAAAAAAGAGAAAAAGTTTTCTAAACTTCGCAACCACATTCATATGATAATTTAAAGCAAAAAAGAAAGTGGAAAGTCTGAGAAAACATCTTTCTTTCGTGAGTGTAATATGCATAGTAAACTCTAATATATATATATATAGAGAGAGAGAGAGAGAGAGAATTATGGTAGTTGCAAGGACTATTAATAGCAACTAGTGAATATACGAATTGATTTTAAATTTCATGCAGTAGTCCAATTACAATTTCTATAAGTATGGATGAGACTATGTTTTAGTGTATGATTTGCAAGGAAAACTATCCCTTTTCTCATTTCCATAGATAAAATTGTATCATAGATTCAAATGAAAGGCCTACAACATACTTTATTCTAAGTCGTGTGGAACTGGAGAAAGCATTACCTGGCCTGCAAAAAGTTTCCAATCATGAATACTATGAAGATAAATAATTTATTATTGATTTATGGTCTAGTTTCAAGATTTGTGCTACATTTATTATAAACCATCGAAATGTGGTTAAGCGTATACAATGACACTTATCTTTGTTTACATTATCGAGGAATGTAATGAAAACATGGTTCTCTTTGCTTGCATTATCAAGTAATCTAGTGTTGGCATTTTGGAGAGAGTATTACATTCAAGTTCTCAAAATCAAAAAATATTCTGCGGAAAGTGCACATATCCTTGTTATTGTACCTACTAAGATTGAATTCCAATCACTATTGGCGAGGCTTGGGCAGCAAATGGGCTTTTGTATTTTCACACCTCCGCATATCCACACTTCTACTCTTGAAATCATTTTCTCTTTTTTGGTTCAATAATTTGAGCATGTCAAAGAGATATTTCGGTCTGTTGGATAGTTGGTTTCCGATTTCATCTTGTGGTGACGTAATCTATAGCTATTAGCATTGTAAAATGTATTTGAATTAGTTTGTATTCTTAAGTTCTATGTGGGATAATATGCTATTTACTAAAACTATTTACTATGTTTATTTCAATATGTAACTATTTAATTATGTTATGTCATGTTTGTTTTTTTACAATTCATTTGTCTATATTTTTTTATTGATTTATCAAATTTTAAAATCGTATATATTTTCGTTTGCACATGGTTTATGTTAGCATGTAACTATTACCATGTAACTTTTTTCTGAAGGTCAAGGTTGCAAATATTGTCATTAATCAAATAACATTAGAAAACACATTTCCTTCACACATAGTTTATGTTAACATGTAACATTTTTCTTCATTTGTTTGAAATTGTATAATTTGATTAGTTTAAAAAACGAAATCAAACAATTCGAACATAACATTTACACTATGATGTTCCAATTTTTTATAATTTACAAACTTTATGTTCCATGAACATGATCAGTGTATAGGTGATGCAACATTATTGGAATGTCTTACTACATGTTTCAAAAAAATATTTATTTTAGTGTGCCGAGAAAGTTACAATATATGGCTTTTTGAATATACTAAATTTCAAAATTGGTTGAGTAAGTAGAAAAATTCAGTAACAATTTGTTTATTAATAAACCATAGTTACTAAAAGTTGACATTTTTACTGATTGTGCTATGGGAATGGAGGTTTTATTTCTCCATTCTAGTTTTACAAGATCTCTCATATTAAATTTAAAATGAAAAAACATTGTGAGGAGTTTCGATATTTTAATATTTAAACATTATATGAATCCTTAATATTTGTTTGGCATTTCTAGAAGGAAAAAATTACATTTCATGAATCATAATGTTTGAAATGGATTGTCATATTATTTAATTTAACTCAAAGTGTTTGAAAGTTATACAACAAAAGTAAAGATACCAATGTTAAATTGTCATTTTGTTTTCAGTTTCCCAAAATTTAAAAAGTATGACATGTAAATAAAGTAAAATAGCTTCTTAGGCTACAATAAATAATGAATAAAACATTTAAACAAAGAGGAATAAAAAAATTTCAAAGCTTAATGTGTCCCAAGTTAACAAAAATTCTTTTTTGTTTTGAGCACCTAGCATATTTTGTGCAATTGTTATAACTGATACATACCCCTCATTTGTTCCTTCCTCTGTTTAAAATTTGCAGAATGTATCAACATTATGGAAAATGTTTCAACCACACACCTCTCCCATCCCTTCCAGCATCGCCAAATTATTATTTATTTATTTTTTATTTTTATTTTTTTAGTTTGTGGGATGGTTGGAATCTAATTTCATCTATGTTTTGTACTATGTTATTTATTATAATTATTTAGTATGTTTTGATTGTAATGTATAGCTAGTTCATTTTACTATTTCATGTCTTCTTTTTTGCAATGTGATTTATTAGATTGTATTATTTATTTATCAAATTTTCAAATTCTATACTTTGTCAAACAATATTGGAAAATGTATTATATTAGAAAATGAAATCTAACACTTTCACACATAACATTTACATTATTTTGATGATCCAAACTGGCATAACTAAAAAAATTATGTTCCATGAACATGATTAGAGTATAGGTAATGCAATATTATTATATAATTCTACTAGATGTTTTGAAAAAATATTTATTTTACTATGCTAAAAAATAACAATATATACCCTTTAACATCTACTAAATTTGAAAATTGTTTGAGAAAGTAGCAAAATTTGGTAACAACTTCTTTATTAATCAACCATAGGTCCTCGAGGTTGAGTTTTCTGCTAATTATTTTATAATTATGGAGATCTCATTGTTTTGTTCATGTTTTGAAATAGATCTTCTAATAATGTTCTTACGACATCCATTTCATCTTCCAATCACCCAAGTGTTATGTATCGAGATAAAAAATAGTAGGGAAACATAAGAAAAGAGATATCAATAACTAGAGAATAAGCCACTTTGATGGGGCAACCTCCCTTTATATCACATAAATAAAGAATTCTTGGATGATTCAAATGATAAGACCTACTTTCTATATACATGAGTCTAAAGGGTAAAAATAAATTAGGGCCTACATAAGAATAATAATGCAAGGGAACAACAATAAAAATAGAGGGCATCTATGGGGCACACAATAACAATATGGGGGCTACAATAGTATTATAAAAACCTAACATGCCACTCTCCTTCTAAAAATTGTTGTTGCTAATGCTTGAGTAGTTTTGGAAGATTTTGTATAAAATACTCATCCTCCCATGTGAAATATTTATTAAGTAAGTTATTCCACTAAATGAGATACTATTAAATTGATTAATTCCACTGTTGTCAAATTCTTATTTTTGTGATTTCTTTAGGCTTCAATATTTTTTCCTTCCTCATCAACTTCTATAAATATAGCTTTAATTTTGAGATTGTCACCTATAACATTCTTTAAGCATGAAACATGGAAAATTGGTTGT
This sequence comes from Pinus albicaulis, assembly GCA_034641835.2. Lineage (NCBI taxonomy): Eukaryota > Viridiplantae > Streptophyta > Pinopsida > Pinales > Pinaceae > Pinus > Pinus albicaulis. The sequence continues at coordinate 408,212 of JAXQQM020059090.1, read as the reverse complement.
ACTCGTGAACATGCAGGCATTTCCAATTTATATTCCATAGTAAAAATATCAAGAAACACATTGTAGGGTCCATATTATTTGGGTGATAATTTATTATCCTTCTTAGATTTCTTGAGGTATATTTGTTTGCATGGTTGTAGCTTCAAAAGTACCCAATCACCCACGAATTGTTTTTTTCATTCTGATATTTATCTTCTTGTTTTCTCATTTGAGTCTGCACCAAATTTAGGTTATCCTTCAAGTGATATTACACTTCCTGAATACTAGAATTTTCTCATAGAGATGATGTGATAGATGGTTAATGATATCCATAAAGCGCCATAAACAGGGTCATTTTTTCTATTATACGAGACGAAGTGTTATACAAGAATTCTTCCAAAGGTAACCACTTGACCAATTATGTTTTTTTATTAGATGCAAAGAAACAAAGATATTATTTCAAACCTTTTTTCGCTAGCTCAATTTTCCCATTATATCGAGGACGGTAAGATGAGCTATGAGCTAATTGAGTACCAAGACAAGAAACATAATTTTGTCTAAATTTCTAGTAAAATTGGGATCTTTGTCATATACACTAATATTTGGTTGTCCATGTAGCTTTTGAGTTATTTCAAAAAATGTATTTTCCATTTTATTGACTTTGAAATGATGACATAATGCACAAAAATGGGCATAGTTGGTAATTTTATAAATAAACACCATAATGACCTTCTTTCCTTCATACATGGGTAGACCTATGATAAAATCCATTAATACCTCCTCCAAAAATTGACATGGAATGGTTAATTGTTGTAAAATACCTAGGGTTTAACTATATCAAATTTAATTTGTTTGAAAACCAAACATTCCACCAAAAAATTCTGAATATCAGCTTTAAGGCCATTCCAAAATAATTCCTTCTTGAACTTACGGTAAGTTTTTTAAAATATTGAGGTCCCTCCTATAAGATAGGTGTGTAATTCAAAAAGAATGTTTCATTTTAGTTGGGATTTATTGCATAGATATAAGTTAAATTTGTACCACAATGAATAATTTTTTCTAGATAATTGTATCAGATGCACTAAGATCTTGTTGCAAGATTTGAATGAGTTTCCACACCTCTTTGTCATTCTTTTTCTCATCCCTTGATTCAGTTATCCAATCAAGTTGGATAATAGAAATGAAACAAAGAAACCCCTCCAAATCCTCATCCCTTCTTGGGAGTGCATATGCAACAACAGTTTTCTTCCTTTTTTTGAAGATGATTTCAAAGTCATAACCCAACATTTTTGTGACCCATTTTTGCTTCTCTTTTGAGGATAATGTTTGTTCCAAAAAGTATTTAGGGATATCATGATCTATTTTTACCTTGAATTATCTTCCCATTAGGTTGTTGAAAATGGAAATAAGCAATCTTGAAAATAGCATCAAGAAGGATTTAAATTTAATTTTCCCTTTATTGAAATAGAGGAAAATTGTAATTCCACATGACATGACATCTTGCATGAGTTAAATGAGATAGGATGAATTATTTGGTTCAGTTAATTTGAGTTGAGGGTCTAATTTGACTCATGTAGAGTTGTTCCTACTTTTTAGGAGGCCTAGTTGAGTTTATGTTTTGTAATTAATTAATTCAATTTATCTAAGTTAATGTCAGTTTAACTAGTGCCAACTATTGGAGGAACTAGTGGCATATCAAGTAGTGAGGTGTGTACTTCATGATTAACCAATTACCTAATAAAACATCCATAAATAAATCATTCATGTGTGATGAGAGTTACCCGGTTCATTTTGGAGAACAAGGGAAATGTACTATCAGTTGTATAATTTTCTAGCTTGTATATATGGTGTACGCAGTGAGAGGAAGATACTAAAGGAACTTTGGAATCCAATGAAGGAAAATTACTATTAAATAGGGTCATAGTTCCTGATTGAATAGTCTAAGGAAGTGGGATCTTAGAAGGCTTGGAAATTGGTTAAATGTTTGCTAGAGTCAATCTACGAAGCATTGAGATAGATAGAGATAATGCATACGTTTCTCAACTTGGAGAAAAGCATTGTAATGTTTTAATATCATTTGTCTTATGAAATGTACACATGGTGGGGTTTTAGTTCAGTATTTCCCTAGATAAATCTCTGTGTTGTGTGATTGAAATTATTTCTATTTCATGTTTTATGATTTCAAGATCTAAATTGGTTTTTGGAATTTTTAGAGTAGATTCAAGTATTTTGTTTTAGCCTATTACAATATCATTTTAATCTACGTTTATTTTCTACATGGTATCAGATAAATAATCACTCTAGAAGAGAATAATATGAGTTTTTTATGTGCAGGTGAATCAAATTTTCAAATCTACTCTTTAGGACCAGTAGGAGGTTCAAGATGTATTCTATAGATTGAGACTCGAATATGCCCTCGAGGGTAGCTTGAATTAGATAGCTTGGACAGACATGGTGGAAGCAGTGTTCTAAATAATTGCTTGAAGGAATTCATAGGCAGTGATATTACTAAGCCTGCAGTAACATATGCTCAGGATCTAGGGGCATGAAAGAAGAACCTAGCAAAGGAAAGAAGGATTTTGTTAGAAGGATTTCGAGATGATATTGTCAAAAAATATCATGGAAAGGAAAATCCATATCATATGTGGAAGTACTTAATATTTTTTTTTCAGAACAACAATGACCATAGGAGGTTGGAGCTAAAGTATAATCTCATAAAAATCAAGATGGAGGAGGGAGACACAATACCAAATTACTTGACCAAGTTCACTCAGTGTGAGGATGAGATTGGAAGTGTTGGTGTTACCATCATCGAGGATGATATGGTGAGCCTATCACTTCTCATCCTTCCCAAGATTTGGCATAACTGCCAGGATTTGGAAAATGGGAGGGAGAAGCTACCATAGTGGGAGCAATTTTGGTCTGACTTGGTGCAGGAAGAGATTAGGAGAAACACTAGAAATGAAACCTCTTCCAAAGTAGAGGAATTTACATTAGTCAGTAAAGGAAATAAGTCAAAAGGAGATAAGTCACAAGGCGAATAGGGCAATAAGAAATAATTTTCCAACATAAAGTGTTTTCAGTGTCACGATATTGGGAACTATACCATGAAATGTCCACCTTAGAAGGCAAGAAGGAAGGAGCCTACAATATCAGCAACAAGTGAAGCTTTAGCTTCACAAATAAAACTTGATTTCACTCTCATTGCATGCATGGAAAGCACTATAATGGGATGCATGTGCTATATTGACAGTAATTCCTCGTTCCATATGACAGGAATAGAGATCTCTTCAATGAATTGGAGGAGAAATAACTCAAGCAGAAAATATATTTGGAGATGATGGGAGGTTTAGAATGACCGATATTGGTAGAGTTACTCTGTAGAGGGAGTCTGGCTACCCTCTCAGGCTCAAATATGTGTTGTTTTTTCTAGAACTAAAGAAGAATCTTGTACCATAAGGAATCATTTTTGCAACTAAATGTATTAGATGTACTAGGATCTTGCTACAAATTTTGAATGAGTGTCCACACTTCTTTGTCATTTTTCCATTCATCCCTTACTTCGATTATCCAATCTGTTTGGATAATAGACATGCCACAAAGCAATGCTTCCACCTATTCATCATTTCTTGAGAGTGCATCTGCAACAACATTTAGCTTCCCTTTTTGTAGATGATTTCAAAGTCATAACCCAACATCTTTCTGAATCATTTTTCTACTCTTCTAAATATAGTATTTGTTGCAAAAAATATTTAAGATTATCATGATAATTTTTTACCTTGAAGTGTCATCCCATTAGGTAAGGTCGACATTTCTTTAGTGCATGTATTACTGGCAACATTTCCTTCTCATAAATAGCTTTATGTAAATAATTTCCTTTGGTTGGACGACTTTCAAAAGAAATGGGTCTTTTGTGCATTAAAACAACCCCAATTCCATTTTGCGACACATCACATTCCACAATAAAGTTTTTTGTGAAGTTTGGCATAGCTAAGACCAGTGCTAGGCACATTGCCTCTTTAAGATGTTCAAATTTTTCAGTTGCTTCAGTAGTCAATGAAAATTCATCTTTCTTCAATAATTTTGTTAGAGGTGCTACTATTCTCCCACAATTCTCAACAAAATTGCGATAATACCCTGTTAACCTAAGAAATCCTCACAACTGCTTTATGGTTGTGGGGACTTTCCATTCCTTAATGGATTTAATTTTGTTAGGGTCTACCTTAACACCCTCGTGAGATACAATATGACCTAGTTATTCCACCTCTTATACTCCAAAGAAATATTTGGAGGTTTTTGCATATAATTGTTTCTCCTCCAATAGTTTGAGCACCTTGTCAACATGTTGAACATGATCCTTCCAAGACCTTCTGTAGATTAGTATATCATCAAAAAATACCAACACAAATTTTATAAGGGAGGGTTTGAAAATGGAATTCATCAACCCTTGAAATGTAGAAAGTGCATTGGTAAGGCCAAAATGCATGACCAAAAATTCATAATGACCCTCATGAGTTTGAAATGGTGTTTTCGTAATATCTCAAGTCTTCATTCTAATTTGATGATATCTTGAATGGAGATCCAACTTGGTAAAATATTTTTCTATATGTAATTCATCCAATACTTCTTCAATCACAGGAATGGGAAATTTATCTTTAATAGTGAGCTTATTGAGCTCCCTATAATTCAGAAAACATGCACCATGCTCCATCCTTATTGTGCACCAATACTACTGGAGCAGAGAAATAACTTTGAATCGGTTGAATTATACTAGCCTCTAGCATTTCTGCAATCATACGTTTAATTTCGCTCCTTTGGACATAAGGATATTTGTAAGGCTTCAAGTTTGGAGGAGCATTCCCTGGAATAAAATGAATAACATGATCATGATCATGGATATATAGTATTCCCTTAAGATTTTCAAACACCTTGGAATGATTATCAAAGAATTTTTGGAGATCTGCAAAAATATATGATTTTGATGTTGGAACTTCTAGTGAGCATAATTGTGCAATTGTGCCTCGTTGTTCTTTCTTCAGAATATTTGTCATGACATTAGAGCTTATTATCTTTTCTGGCTTCCCTACGATACCCTGTAATTCAACTTCCTTTCCTTGCGAAAAAAAAAATCAAAAAAAGTTGTTGAAAATTAAAAGCTAGCATCCCCAAAGATTGTAACCATTGTACTCCTAGTACAACTTCAACACCTCCCATTGGAATGGAAAGAATTGGAATATTCAATACATATTCCCCCATGGTTAGCCTGATATTATGGAATTTTCTAGAGAAATTTATAGTTCCTCCATTTGAAACCATCACTTGACATTATGGTTTTGGGTATAGGAAGCAATTCAATTCCTTGGCTACCTTACAATGAATAAAATTATGGGTATTACCCGAGTCAATCAACACTATTACCTTTTTCTTCTTGATATGTCCTTCTATATTGAGAGTTTGAGGAGTGGTAATTCCTGCCAATGCATTACAGGATATGGTCAGACTCATTTCTTCTCTCTCTAAACTTGGTACCTGGTTTATATCCTCTTCTTTTGAAGTTTCTTGTTCATTTTCCTCCTCCTTTTCACAATCTATGTAAAATAATTTCTTCTCGGCACACTTGTGACCTTTAGTGTATTTCCTATCAAAATTGTAGCAAAGCCCTTTTTCTCTTTTTTCTTCCAATCATTGTGGTGTCAACCTTGTAGGTTGTGGAAGTATAGGAGTAGCAACACTTCAATATTTATAGATGTGAGTGGTAGTATTCCTTGTCACCATAGTTTTACATTCAATATTTATTGGCAACCTGAATGCCTTCTCCAATTAATCAGGTTCCCAAAGGCGAACCTGATGTTGGATGTTATCCTTTAAACTCTCGATGAATACATCAATCAGGTGTTCCTCTGGAATATTAGCTACCCTTATATTCAATTTTTGGAAGTCCTCAATGTGCTCCACCACTAAAACCTTTTGTTTAAGATTTAAAATTTGGCTAAAGAAGGTGTTCTCTTTGTATCATTATAATGTGTTATCATTTCCTCCGTAAATATTGACCAAGTGACAATTTTTTGATGGGAGAAAAGTTTTCTATACTATACAAATGTAATTTTTTCTAAATATAAAGTTTCAACGTGTACCTTTTGTGTGTTTTGCACATTATTGAGATCAAAATATTGCTCCATCTGTAGTATTCATGTTACAGGATCCTTGCCATCAAACTTCTTCATATCGATCTTTGGAATATGGTGGGTATTTAATCCAACATTAGAGTTTATGGAATCACAATTAAAATTTCTTTTTTTCTCATCATGAGTTTCCTTTACTATATTTTTGTTATTAGGAATCATTTCCTGTATCAACTTTGTCAAACCTTCCTTCAAACCTTCCATTTATGCTTTTATATCATTCTTCATGTATTCAATTTTTTCTTCCATGTCTGCCATGCCATTCCTCAAACGATCCATCTTAGCTTCCACGCCTTTCTTAAAACCATCCATATTAGCTTCCATGCCTTTCTTCAAACCATTCATATTAGCTTCCACGTCTTTCTTCAAAACTTCCATTTCATTTTATGTTTCTCTTTGCGAGAGCGAAATTTCGTGCAATTGCACTTGTAATTTTGATATATCATGTTGCACTTCCTCTGTTCATGAGTCATGATAGAGTATTTTGAGGGCTTGATGGGGTTTGAATTATTTTTAGGGGGAATTTTAGAACCCAAAACTGATATCTATGCTTCCATATGCCCTTGGAATCACTTCAAACTGATTTTTCAATCAAGACTTATGCAATTTGAAAAAAAAATACACAATTTTTTCTTTCTTTTGTGGAGCTCGATATTGAAACATAATTATCTCTATGATTTCGGATCTTCAATATCTGAAATTTTGTCTTGTGGTATCCCTCTGAATCTTCTTTCGAATGTAATAGGTCTAACATTATGTGGATTCTTCAAGGAAAAGTTATGCAGAATCTCCCACAATGTCCTGATTATGGACTGGTTCAGTAGAGCGAACATGTTCGGCATGCCTCGTGTCATTGTTTCCTCCTTCTGCTATGAAATTTTTACAAATGAAACTAAATCCTGTGTAGTTTCAGTAAATTTTTATAGAATCCCAATCCAAGGCTTAGGGAGAGAGATATGATTATTTTCCCAAGGTCGCCTCTTTTATATGAAATTTGGGAGCCTGCAAAAACCCTAACTTCCATGGGTCACATCTCTGACAATATTTCGAACCAATATCTGAAATTTTTACATGAAGTTCTTGAGGATTTCTTTGAAACAGGTTTTGTTTTTTAGTGTCTGAACCCTCATAGAAAAAAATCTCTAGCAAAAATTCCACAACTACATGTTTGAAGCAGTGAAAACCTAGAATCTGAAGCTCGCATACCAAATGTTATGAAACTAACTCCAAAAATAGAAGAAAAGAGAGATCAACGCCTTACAAATCAACCACTTCAAGGGGAAAACCTCCTTTACATTACATAAATGAACAATTCTTGGATGATCCAAATGACAAAACCTCCTTTCTATATATATGAGTCCATGGGGTCATAATATAATCCTAGCAGACCTAACAATAATAATGTAAGGACACAATAATAACAATATGGGGGTTGCAGGGGTACAAAAATAATAATAAGGGGGCTACAGTAACAAAAATAAGGGACTAAAATACTGATATAGGGACCTAATAGAGACTTGGTGGTTGAGAGGGAGCATAAATTACCTCTCAACATGCAGCCTCAAAAGAAGCCTCATGAAGTTGTGGAGCGAATATAATTAGAGAAGCAGAGACAAGGTTGAGTGGAGACATACACTTAAGCAGATACATCCATTAGGGAAAATTTCAAGCTAAGTGGGCAGAGGGAGAACAAGTATCCATTCCTCCAGGCGAGATGTGGGGCAATGTGAAGAAATATTCCCAAGTGTGCAGAAATTTAGGCAGGGTCCACTGAGGAGTCCACCTCATGGATCATTATCCTTGCTAGACGGGTTAACATTAATTAGTAGGAGGATCTGTGTTAGTAATATACTGAGGATTTGACATCAATGTTGATAGCAGAGAAGGTGGCTTAGTAGCAAAGTCAATAACAACACATTTTTCAAGTAGACAGTTGAAGAATGATTCAATCATTTTTATTTATTTATTTTCTCAGATGAAAATGTTGAGGTGTTGCATGGAATACATTCCAAAGGTGTTGGATCAAGGTATATTTGAATCTCTTTCTTGTTGAGAGGGAGTGTTGAAAATGGAAACCATAAATCTTGAAAATGGCATCAAGAAGGATTTGAATTTAAGTTTCCCTTGATTAAATTAGAAGATAATTGTAATTCCACATCACATGAAAACTTGTACAAGTTAATTGAGTTAGCATGTCTTAGTTGGTTTATTTAATTGGATTTTAGGGTCTAACTTGAGTCACGTAGAGTTTTTCCTACTTTTTAGGAGCCTTGGTTTAGTTTATTTTAAGTAATTAATTAATTCATTTTATCTGAGTTAAAGTCAGTTTCAATAGTTCCAAATTTTGGAGGAACTATTGGGAGGTAAAGTAGTTGGGTGTGTACTTCATGATCAACCATTTAGCTGATAAATCAACCATAAATAACTCATGCATTTGTGAACTAAGATTTACCCAGTTGAGATTGGAGTTCAAGGGCAGTGTACTATTAGTTGTATAATTATTCAGGTTGAACAGATGGTACATGAATTCAAAGGAAGAGCCTAATGGACCTGTAAAATCCAATGGAGTGAAATTTCTATTAAATAAGGGCCTAATTCCTCATTCAACATTGCAAGGAAGTAGGAGCTTGGAAGGGTAGAAAATTGGCTAAGTGTTGGCAAAAGTCAGTGTAGGAAGCATTGAGACAAATAAAGATAGTGTAGAGGTTTCTCAGCTTGGAGAAAAACTTTGTAATCTTATCATATTCTTTGGCTTAAGCAGTATACAAATGGTGGGGTTTTTAGCTAAGGCTTTCCCCGGATAAATATTTTTGTTGTGCGATTGGAATTATTTCTCTTTTATTTTTTATTTATTTCAAGATATAGATTGGTTTCAAAAATTTGTATACTATATTCAAGTATTTTGTTTTAATATATTATCGAATCAATTGAATCTACATGGATTTTCTACATAGGTAATGAAAAAATTTCTTCAGAGCATGTAGTATTTCTAATATTTTCTTCTCATAAAAAGTTTTGTGTAAATACTTTCCTCTGATTAGATGAATTTCAAAGGAAATGGGTCTTCCTTCTTGCATTAAAACAACAACAATTTTATTTCATGGGGCATCACATTCCATAATAAAGGCTTTTGTGATGTATGTTGTAGCTAAGACCAAAGCTCGAAAAAATTCCCCTTTAAGATTTTTAAAGGAAGTAGTTTGTTATGGAGTCCAAAAAGGAACATATTTCTTGAGTAAATTTGTTAGAGGTATTGTTATTATCCCATAATTCTTAAAAAACTTGCGATAATACCTTGTCAACATGAAAATTCCTTGAATATGTTGTAAGGATGTGGGAATTTTCCATTGATTGATGGCTTTAATTTTGTTAGGGTCTATCCTAAAATCATAATGAGATACAATATGACCCAAATATTACCATTCTTGTAACCAAAAGTAACAATTGGAGGGTTTTGCATGCAATTTTTTCTACTCCAATAGTTTTAGAACCATGTCAACATGTTGAACATTATATTTCCGAGACATGTTGTAGGTTTCAAAAAATACTAACACAAATTTTCTAAGGAAGGATTTGAAAGTGGAATTCATCAAACCTTGAAATGCGGAAGGTGCAATAGTAATGGAAAAAGACATGACTAGAAATTCATAATGATCGTCATGAGTTATGAATGTTATGTTTCATAATTTATTCTATATTCATTATAATTTGATGATATTGTGAGTAAAGATCCATATTGGTGAATTAAATTTCTCCATGTAGTTCGTCGAACAATTCATCAATGACCGGAATGGAAAATTTATCTTTAATAGTGATATTTTTGAGCTTTCTATAATACAAATGCATACACCATGATCCATCATTATTGTGCACCAATACCAATTGAGAAGAGAAACAACTTTGGATATGTCAAATTATAACTTGATCTAACATTTACGAAACCATACGTTCAACTTATCTCTTCGGGGAATACATATATATGTAAGTTTTGGTGTTTGGAGGAACATTTATTGGAATCAAGTGAATAGGATGATAATGATCGCTAATATTTTAGAGTCATTTAGCAATCTTAAATTCATTGGAATTATTGTAAAGGAAACTTCAGAGATGTGGAGAAATGGATTAATTATATGTTTGAACATCTAGTGAATATAATTGCTTAATTACCCGTCATTGTTCTTTCTTTAAAATATTTGTCATGAAATTAGAGTTTATTATCTCCCCAAATTTCCTTGTGATACTGCTTAATTTAGTTTGATTTCCTTTGAAAAAAAAAATCAATAAAGGTTCCTGAAAATTAAAATTTATTGTCCCTGGAGATTGCAACCATCAGACTCATAATACAACATCCACACCAATAATTAGACTGATAATCATTAGAATATTCAATTCACATTATCCAAATGTTAGATTCATATTATGGCACTTCCCTCATAAATTTATAGCTCCTCCATTTGCAACCATCACTTGACACTCTAGTGTCAGATATATAAAGCAGTTCAAATCCTTGGCTATCTTATAATGAATAAAATTATGGGTACTACCAAAATTAATGAACACGATTGCCTTTTTCCTACTGATATATCCTTCTATCATGAGATTTTGAGTGGTGGTAATTCTCGCCAATGCATTATAAGACATGGTTGGATTAATTTCTTCTTTTTCAAACCCAGAGGTTACTTCTTGGTCTAAATATTATTCTTCTGAGGTTTCTTGTTCCTTTTCTTTGTTGTCTTCACAATCTATGTAAAATAATTTATTCTCAGCACACTTATGACATTTAGTGTATTTGTTATCACAACTGCAATAATGCCCTTTTTCTCATTTTTCCTCCAGTTTTTGTAGTGTCAACCTTGTAATTTATGGGAGGTTGGGAGTGGCAACACTTCCATATTTATAGTTGTGAGTGGTAGAGCTCCTTGTTTCTGTAATTTTTGTTTCAACTTTTCTTTCCACCCTGAATGAATTCTCTAATGACTTAGGTTACCATAGGTGAACCTCATGTTGGAAGTCATCCTTTAAATTACCTATGAATAAATAAATCAGATGCTCCTATAGAATATTTTTTACCTTGATCTTCAATATTTGGAAGTCCTCAATGTTCTCCCCAACTGAACCCTTATGTTTAAGGTTCATCAATTGGATAAAGAAGGTATTTCTCTTTGTATCCTCATAATGTGTTGTTAATTCCTCTATAGAAATTGTCCAACTAATAAGGCATTTATGAGAAAAAATCCATTCATGCCATACAAACTAAGAAGGTTCTAAATAGAAAGATGCAATGTATATCTTTTTTGCGTGTTTCATGCCATGTAGAAAAAATATCTACTCCATTTGTAGATTCCATGTTAATGGATCCTTTCCATCAAACTTCCTCATATAGATAACTGGAATATGTTTGGAATTCAATCCAAAGTTATATTTTCTAAAATCATGATCCACATTCCTTTTTTTCTCACCATGAGCTTTCAGGAATACCTTGTCACCACTATGAAGCATTTCTTGTAGTAACAATGTCAAACCTTCCATGTCCCCTTTTATTTATTATTTTAAACCATCATTCAAACATTCCATGTACCTTTTTATATTTTATTCTAAACCATCCATATTAATGTCTAACTCATTTATCGTTTCTCTTTGTTGTAGAAAAATTTGTGGCACTTGATCCCTTAATTTTCATATATTTCCTTGTATTTCTTCATTTTCTTCATGTGTCATAATAGAAATTTTGTGGATTTAATGGGTGTGGAAATTTTTTTTAGGATGAATTTTGGAACCAATTAATGATATATATGCTTAACTATGTTTTTTGAATAAATTCAAACAAATTTTCAAAACAAATTTATGAATATTTAAAAATAAACACCATTTAAATCTTGATTTTGAGCTTATTGATTAGGTTGACCTTGAAACTATTGTACCTTTATGTTTTTTACCTCCCAAGCTTTGAAATTGCATACAGTAGTATCCCTTTATGTCTTATTTCCAATACCACAAGTTAGAGTAAGATTGGATTCTTCATGATAAAGTTATAGCAATTCTCCCACAATGACCTTATTATGGACTCGTTTAGTAGATATAACTTGTATGGGATTCCTCATGTAATGTATTTTAACCTTCATCCCTAAATTAGTACCAAATAAATTAAATCCCATAAATATTTATTCAGCTGTTGTGAAATTCAATTCTGGTGCTTGAAGAGAAAGTTGTGATAATTTTCCCTGGAGCACCTATTTGAGACTGGATTCTAAAGCATGCAAAAACCATAAATTTCTTGGACCATACATCCAAATATATAGTCAAACATGGTTTGAAATTGTAAGAAAATAACCATAGATATTTATCCTTCACGTGGTATGAATTTCATTGTCTGAAGCTTCATAGAAAAGGAGTTATAGTGAAAATTACATGATGACCCATTTGAAGCAACAAAACCTTAGGATGGAGAGCTATGCATGTAACAGACCCATGATTAAATTTCACGTGATAAAAGTTAATAAAGGAAAAAATAATTCCACGGTTAAGGGACACTTATTCCAAGCTTAATGTTGGGAAAATATATCCTAGTGGACATCATTAGATGTGTTTATGGCTAAGAGGAATTTGGAAAAAGGAAACAACTAAGGCAATAAAAAGGAAAAAAATTATTTTCACACATTTATTTATTAAAATAAAGGAAATTGGGAGAAAAGGAAGGTGAAAGGTCATAGATTTCACGTGAGGAAAAAATTGAAGAAATTAGAGGCATGAATAATAAAAAGACCTCAAAGCATCACTTGGTAGATTTTTTCAGTTCATTGATCCAGATTTATATAGGAATGCAATAAAGTACATAAATAGACATAAAATCATAGATGCAACGGAAATAATACTTCATTTCATTAATATCAAATAACATAAATATGCTTACACACATAATGAAAATAAACTAGCTAGGGCATTGGTAGCTTATCTCTGAGAAGAGATGCGGCAGCTACAAGCCTCTGAACTCTGTTACAATGAGGCTCGAAGGCTTGTGTATTTTTTAGAAACAATGGCAAACCCTAAACATCAAAAAACCTAACCCTAGGAGATGAACAAGGAAAATTTTAAGAAACCCCCCAAATTTATATTTATAATAAATGGGAGAATCCCCATAATATATAGAAAAATGTATAGGCTATTTTTTCATTAATATAATATACATATATAATTTTTTGGAAAATCTTTCACTAAATTATAAAATTTTCTCAAATATTGGCGAATTTGTCACTAGGTTATAAAGGATTGAAAATTCTTGGTTAATCTTCTAAAAAATTAGAAAAAATTGTAAAATATTAGTGATTCGTTACCAATGTATAGAAACATATGTAATAATAAGAAAAATATTTAGTTAAAAACTATGATATATTATTTTCCATGTTTTGGAAAAGAAAAATCATGGCTAATTTTTCTCTAGGCTCTTTTTGTACACTATTGCAACTCTTTTTTCGTGTTTATTATGTTTTAGCACAAATGTATTATCACATCCCAAGGAGAAGTTAATTGGAAAGGAACCCCCAAATGCATGTGATGTTGAACCAAATAAATTCTTTTGCTCAAACTTGGTCTTTAAGCATCTAGATAACTCTGCCATATTCTATGTAATTCATATTCTATACGCTTCACATGAAAATAAGGTATATGAATATCTATATCAAAACCATGAATATTTACATAAAATAATTTTGTTTTCTTATACATCACTTTTCTAAAAGGTAGATACTTCTCCAATTCCTCAAGGTCAAATAAAACAACAACTTTAAAACATGGAGTTTCACCATAATATGTAGGTTTTTCACCTAATTTTAGATCATAACTATTGTAGTCGTTTTTGCAATTTATTCTACAGTTAACAACTCTAATAATGTTGACTTGGTAAAAAATCATTTGAAATCTGATGAAATAAAAAATGAGGATGAAAGGAAGGTTAATATGCATTGAAACTTAGTTTCCTACACGATGAAAAAAAATGTAATAACACAAACTCATTAAAAATCTACAATGGGTGAGTTAAAAAACTAACACGAATATAAAAATAGTCTATGCATGTTCATTAGTTGGAATAATATGTCACAAAACAATGATCATCAAGGGGTTTTTCACTTCAAGAATAATACTATACTAAACAATTTATCGTTCTCAACTAATTGCATGTGATGTTTTTTTGTCTTGGTATCAGAGTATAATTGAATTAGATAAATGTCCTTCTCATGATAATATTAATTCTATGATGAACACATAGGATCCTAGTGCATAGACCACTTTTTTCTTCACTTAAATAAGCAGGGCTCATTTTCCTCTCTTAACAAACAATAAGTATTTCTAAGGAAAATATAAAATAAAATGGTAGATTCTAAAAGGTTAATATTATTTTGTGACACCACAATGTGAGAGGAAATAAAAATAAAAATAAAATAAAACATATCCTTCAATAATCAAATCTATAAATAAAATAATAATAATTACTGAAAACACATTGAATGCCTAGATAATAAGTGAAGTCATATATTAATCCTAATACCATATCATTCTCAAATGAACATGACAAAAAAACAAACAAAATACATTTTTAGTCAACAAAGGTATTTAACTTTAATCGAACCCCTTAAATCAATAACATAATATGAAACAAATCATGCCTTAACAAAAGGATCAATTAAACATCAAATAAAAACTGGAAGAATTTAAGAGTTTGTAATTTTAAACCAAAATAAACCCAAAATTTTCAAACTTGGAAAAATGATCCAAATGCAACAAACAAACAAACCATTAAGATTGACCAAGATATTAGAGCTACAAAAAAAACTCATCTAATTGAAATGAAATCATTAGTAAAAGTCTTGTTAAATTAATTATTTATCCTTTAATACAAGGACACTACCTATATCAAAATATAGATCCCCACCTTATAAAATTATTGCTTCATTTTCTATCACATACAAGAAAGGGATAAAGTAATAGTTAATTATTAATACATCAATCTTAAAAAAAATTGCAGCAAGGAAATATGGCTTCAATGTTGCAATAAAGAATAGAAATTATAGAACATGTTCTTACATCAAATGGAATGTCAAATTGGCATATATTATTAGCAATGTTAATGCGATAAATAATTTAGAAACTGCACAAAAAATAGAGGAACAACAAATTTAATAAAATAAAAGGAATCACCTCATTTGTACTATTCCATTAATTTTTTCTTACACAACCTATGGAATATGTAAACCAAAATAAGTGTCCTTTGGGAATTCATATATATTGAAATAGATAAAATATTGTGGTATATAAATTTTCCACTTCTCAATTTGGTCTTCATTTGCTTCATTCTGAACAAAATCTTTTCCACATGATCTGTAATTTTGATCCTCCAAAATAGCATGTTCCATATCAATTTTATTAGAGAATTTTTGTGTATTGTCTTCGCCGCTTCTATCACGATATGATTGACAAAGAGCTAGTGCCCTTTCATATGGAAAATTGTTAATGTCATAATTTGTTACATACAATTTTAAACATATATCCATATTTTTATCAAGTTTGTTCCACAAATTTTACTTCAAAAATGATAGTGCACTAAACATCCTCTCATCCTCTATTAATCACAAAATCATGGTTTGACACAAATATTCTAATTTGAAATATTATGATATATTTTCTTGTAAGTACTATCCAGCATCTAAAATATTCCATAATCTTGTTATCACACCATATTATAGAGAATTCTCCAAAACATAAAATTGTTTCCACATTATTTTAGCAAAGCGTGTGGCTTATTGAAACAATTTTGATGAATCCAAAATACCCTGAATTTAAAAATTAATAATTTAATATTTTAATCCATACTTTAATATTTTTTTGAATCCTTTAATTAGCTTAAAAATAATTTTCTTCGTCGGCTTCTAAATAATTTATGCCTCAAATTTCTCCTAAGGTATATTGTACTCTTTATATTATTTAAAGATATTTTCCATTTCTTGGGACCCATTTTCTTATGTCATGGCTAACTCCTTTCTGTTTTTTTTTTTTCCTGAATAATTCTAAATATATTGATATAACACATAATAGTACAAAACTACCCCTGCTTCAGCTGAGAGAGCCTTAAAGCATGGCTTGATAGTCATCGAAAGCATGAATTTGGATTGCCCATCGAGGGGAAACCAGTCCTGGATAGATCTTTCTTGCCACCCTCACAGGGGAAACCGACATTAGGATCAGATAGTTTAACAAAAATACATGTAAAAATACAATCTTCTCTTTCAACAGAGGATAATTAAACATGAAAACAAAAAACAGCCCATGAAACCTGGGCTGAGGAGTCGTATTCCGCTATAGGCTATCCTGGCTACTTGTTATTGACTGGAGAGGGAGGCTTCTCCTCGATTCTGCATCTGTAGTCTTCGTTGCTTTCTTATTCATTTGCAGTGAGAGCCACGGTAACTTATTCAGTGTTCTCCTTCATTTTTTCTTGAATCTTGTCATCTCGGGCATTCTTCAGCTGTGCCTTGGAATCCTTGGCTTTGTCTGCATGCATAGGGGCAGGAGTAGTAGAGGGACGAGGGTCAGTGACAGAAGGGGGGGTGGGGCAGTCGTCCTCCTCCCCAAGGGTGATGGTGATGAAGGCTATAATGACAGGCCTATCCATCGTGCAATCAAAGCGAAAATTCACTTGTTGGGAGGTCTGGCGAAGGGGGGAGAAAGCAGGTAGAGATGGAACATGGGAGGCAATGGTGTGGATAACAGGAGGCGCAGGAGGAGGCAGAGAGCTTGGGATGGAGTGTGCTTGCTCACCGAAGCGATTTCTTCCTCTTCAGCTTCGAGTTTCAGGGATATGGTCACATGAGAAGTCCTCAGAAGTGGATTTCATGATGGGGGAGGACCGGGATCGAATGGCTTAGCCTCGACTATTCCCACGGTGACATCTCATTCTGTGACAAAGCCTAGGCATGGTGGCAGAGAGGCGCACACAGCATCGACTGGGGGATGGGTGAGATTGATGCTATGCAGAGGGACAAGGCGAGGTAGGCTGAAAACAGGGCAGGGGATTCGAGCAGCAGAGATTGATCTGAGAAAAATGGAACTCTAGAATCGTTTCAAGACAACAGAGAAGCACACAACACCTACCAGTGTGCGTTCAAGCACTTGGCTCGGCATAGTCAGGAGGGCAGGAGATTCTCTATGGAGCTATGGACCTACAAATAGAATGTTTGTCATTCAATAAACTAAAGTCGAACTCCATTAAGAGCCAAAGGGTATGCGCAGAGCGACGACAGAGCGAATTGAAGGTGCGGATGGAATGCAGGGTGGTGGGAGTAATAAGGGAGTAAATGCAACTGAGGGTGGCCATATGGCCACCCCACGCCAATTGCATCGAGATGTGTCGTGGGACGAGCATCCCATCAAACTTGGCTATCATCCGCATCTGAAATTGTTCTGTCGTTGTGCACCAGAGTGATGCATTCCTGTAAAATGGCACTCTCATGGATAATTTTTAAGGGACCATGATTAAGAGTCTCTATACTCTCCACTCCCAAATTGGCTCAGAAATATGCAACTTTGTTGCCATCCTGCTTAATGTGAGTGAATGAGACTGCTTTATTGATCTTAAGCCAATCTTCCAACATTTTGAGTCTCGAAGCTAATCGCTAGCTGGTGGCAACCTTGGCAGTAGAGGACCCCGAAAGTAGTTGATTAGCCATGTTGATGAGCACCTGCGAATCTCCTTCAACAATGGTGGGAAAGTAATTATATTTTTGGGCTAAGCAGAGACCTTGCCACAAGCCTTCTAACTCTGCTGAGTTTTTGGTATCCCAACCAAGTGATCCAAAGTAGATTGCTAGAGGAGCGCCTTTAGAGTCTCTGAAAATGCCTCCAAATCTAGCTTGCCCAGGATTGCCTTTTGAAGCTCCATCGAAATTTAATTTGAAAACACCTGTTGAGGGTGGAGACCAATGATCAGGGATCCTCTGAATGTTCCTTGCCGATTTGGTTGGGATTGGAGTAATCTTGAGTTGGCAGTTCTCCCATATGGAAATTTCTCGTGGCTTAGTGGGGATGTCTTCTTCCTTCCAATTATGAAGAGCTAGGGATTCTTGAAGACTGTTGTGAAAGATGCTCTAGATTGTCTCTAGAGGCATGGTTTGGGTCCTGAAAATTATTTTTTTTCTCTCTTTCCAGATTGACCATAGTAGCAAGCCATGGATGAGTTGCCAAAGAGTATTGAGAAGAGCACTGCTATAGGGAAGCTTGGGCCAGTTGCAGATAGTTTTGGTTAGATCTCTCACAGGTTTTCTCTTTTGGCAGCGAAAAATTACTTTCTTCCATAGTGTATTTGCCAGAGTACAAGAGATCATGAGATGTTGAATTGTTTCGTTACTTTGGTTACAATTAGGACAACGTGAGGGCCTAGAGAAGCCCTTTTTAATCAAATTATCCCAAGTGAGAATTATTTTGTGACTGAGAAGCCAAAGGAAAGTTTAAACTTTGGGCCAAATGCCAGGAGACCAAACATGCTACCAAAGAGGATCAAGGGGATTAGTGGTAGGGTGCATCAAAGTATAAGCCTCCTTAGTGGAAAACATTCCTTTTGTTGTATAACCCCATCTGAGAATGTCTGGATTTTCTGACCATCTGATATTTCTTTGTTGTAACTCTAAGCTGAGGGCTTCCCATGTGTCTTCCTGTGCTTGCTGAGCAATTTGAGCGGAGTGCTTCCACTGCCTGAACCCATTGTTACTTGTCACAAGCTAATGGTGATTTACCTTGTCTTCTGGCTGAGTAGCTATATTTCCCATATTGAGATGATTGAGAGTATCGGTTATCTTGGGTTTTGTTGCCAAGAGTCCGCCCAAAATCTAGCTGTACCTCCATTCTGGATTTCCCAAAATCTGTGTTGTTGTATCAGATTGCTATGCTGTTTGGCCGCATTCCAAATTAAAGAACCAGTATCCTCAAGGGAGAGTCGAATCAGTTCTTCTGGAGGTTTTTTATTGGCATATTTTGCAATCCATAATCTGGACCAAGGCGTGTTTGGATTTGAGATCCATTTCCACCATATTCGAGTTCCCATAACTTTGTTGCTATGAGTTGGGTCTCTAAGTCCAAATCCTCCAACTTCCTTTGGGGTGCACACCGTGATTCATTTTACTAGAGCTCATTTTCTATTCTGGCCCGAATATCCCCAAAGGAATTTACATTGCATATCTTTTATTTGCTTGAGAACCCATTTCGATGCCGCAAATACCGAGAAAAGATAAACAGGCATAGATTGCAACATTTCTTTGATGAGGGTTAGCCTGCTAGCCATGTTGAGAGCTCTGAAGGTCCAAGAGGAAAGATGGGCCTCTAGCTCTTCAAGGACAAGATTCTAGGATGAATGTCTAATGGCAGAGTCTATGAGGGGGGCTCCTAGGTACTTGGCAGGAAGGGTAGCTATGGAGAAGCTGAGGATGTGGGCAATATTGGCTTGGGTTTGTATAGGGGTGTTGAAGAAGTAGATCTAAGATTTGGCAGCATTGATGTAAGTGCTAAAGGCTTTAAAGACAATGTTCAAAATGGATTTAAATGAATGGGCTTCTTGCATGGAAGAGTGGCCAAAAATCATGTTATCATCCACAAATTGTTGATGGGTGGTAGCAGGGGAACCATGGAGAGAGATGCCTTTCAATTTCTAGGTTTGAAGAGCATTTTGAATAAGCCGTCCAAGGCCTTCTGCCATAAGAACAAAGAGGAAGGGAGATAGTGGGTGTCCCTTTCTGATACCCCTTGAGGGCGAGAACGGATGAGATGGAAACCTATTTACCAAAATGGAATAAAAGGTGGAGTAGATAAGGTTCATAACCCATCTTATCCACATTTGATTAAAACCAAAAGCACCCAGAATCTGTTGAATATACTTCCAACTTAATTTATCAAAAGCCTTGGACAGATCAATTTTAAGAAGCATACCTTCCTTTTTGCTGATTTTTAAGGATTGGATGACTTCGTGCATTAAGATGATCCCATCCAAGATTTTTTGGCCTTCCACATATCTAGTTTGTTTGGGGAGACGAGCAGCAGAAGAAGTGGCTTGAGTCGATTGGCAATGAATTTTGAGATCACCTTGTAGATCACGTTGCATAAGGCGATGGGACGAAATTTGTTCGGTTTGATTGGTTGATCTTCCTTTGGTACAAGAGAAATGAATATGGCATTGAGTGAGGGGAGAATCCAGTGCATTGATCTTGATTCTTCCACTAATTTCCATACTTCCAGCTTGATGAGATCCCAAAAATGGTGAAAGAAGTTTGACGTGAAGCCATCTGGACCTGGGGATTTTCCAACCTTAGATTGGGCCATGGCTGCTTCAACCTCCTACAGGGAGATTGGCCGTAACATCATCTGATTGTGCTCTTTCGTTATCAGTTTGGGAATAAGCTGGGTTATTTTGTTGATTGCTAATTTCCTGCTAATTGGAGGTTCTTGATGGATGCTTTTGAAGTGTTCCAGCAATTCGTGCTCAATTTCCTCATGATTTTCCAATCGCTCTCCTTACTGATTTGTGATATGGGCAATGCGGTTGTGCATTCTTCTTTGAATGGTGGAGTGATGAAAGAACTTTATGTTTCTTTCTCCTTCCTTTAGCCAGTGGATTCTGGATTTTTGTCTCCAGAGTATTTCTTCTTGTTTGCATCTCTCATTCAACTACTACTGAAGGCTCTATTATTGGGCTTCGAGAAGCTTTGTTCCTCCCTTATTAATGATTTCCTGCTGAATCTCTGCCATTCTATGCTCAAGAGCCTTTTTTTCCTGAAAGATGTTCCCAAAAACTGAGTGGTTCCATAATTTGATTTGAGATTTGAGGAATCGAAGCTTTTGCTGAAATTGAAACATTTTGGAACCTTTGAGTGGCACCAAGCTTTTCCAAGCTGTGTGGACTAAGGTCGTGAAACTAGGATGGTCTAGCTAGAAGGCTTCAAATCGGAAAGGCCATTTCAGATGTTGGTAAGGGCTCTGCCATTGAAGTGAGATGGGCCAGTGGTCCGAACCTGATATTGGTAAAATGGTAGAAAAGATATCTCCCCCCATATGTATAGTATTATCAGAGATTAGGAAGTGATCTAGCTTGGAGGCTATTTTCTAACTTCCAAATCTTTTGTTATTCCAAGTATATTTTCCATTGGAGAAAGGAAAATCGATCAGCCAACTTCTATTGATGAAATCCCTAAAGTGGGAGCTTTCCGGCTCCAACCTCGGTCGACCCCCTATTTTTTCTTCAAGCTTTGTAATCATGTTGAAGTCCCCCGCTAATATCCATAAGGGATGCGTTCGATTGGAATTTAGGACTTCCATTGTATTCAAGAGCGCCGTCTTGCTTGCTAGATCTTGAGGAAAGTAAACATTTGAAAGGTGCCCATGTATATTGGTGCCTATGAGATGGAAGGTGGCTTGAATGATATTATGTGTTGCATGGAAGTTCCCAAGCGAAATAGCTTGCGTGTCCCATATTATGGCTAAGCTTCCCGAAGAGCCAGAGGCATCTACCACGACAGAGTGGCATCCGGGCCAAGCTTTGGTTAGAATATTACCAAGTGCTATGCTGTTACATTTGGTTTCTTGAAGAAAGATGATTTGAGGTATTTCTTGCTGTATCATGCTTTTAATCGTTCTGTATTTCCTAGGGCTGTTTATCCCTCTTAAGTTCCATGAGATGAGCTTCATAAGGAAACGTTTGGAAGTGGTTTGAAGAACCTCATCAGCTTGGGATATTGTCCTGAATCCACCAGCATCTCTCCTAACATGATGGTGCATTGTCAATCTGGCTTTCAACCTCTTTTCTTGGACTCTTTTGTAATTTTTAAGCCATCCCAGTAACTTCCTGGCTGAATACCCAGTTTCTTGTGTTGCTGAGCTTTGGAAAGGACGACTTCTAAGGTCTCAATCTGGCGAGGATTGATTTTGTCAAATTCCTTACGCTTGCAGGCATCCTCCACTATTAGTAGATCAAGTTCACCCAGTTCGAAACCCTCGGAATCCTCATCCATATGGCTGGGTTGACTACTTTCAGGATTTTCGTGGTTGGCATGATTAGGATTAAGAAAAGTTTTGTCAATATCCATGTTGTTTGGCTTCCCAATGATAGGATCTGCATTTGGGGTTTTCTTGGAGCCCATAGTCTCCAAATTTTTCATCTCTGACAGGCTAGGTTTAGGGCTTCAGGGTTTTGGGGGAGTGGATGAAGAAGAGGGTTTGGGAGAGGGATCAGGGTTGGCTGAAGGGATGTCCCCTGAGGGGTCAGTTTGAGACAGGGGTCAAAACTGTTGCTGGTAGAAGGGGTATTGACTTGCGGACTAGAATTTTTGCCACCAAATGGGGGTTTCTTGCTGTGCCTTCTACGGTTAGGAACTTTAGTGAATCCATCCGCTTCAGATTTGTCTTTGACCTCTTTGGTCTTGGGCACATTATTGAGGGGAAAATCTCTGAACATGTGCTCATGGGAATGACACCTGCATCCTCTAAAGGGGACATGCTCATAATATATGGGTTGAATCCACTCGAAATCATCATGAAACAAACTTACTGCATTCGGGAGGGCTTTGTCCAGGTGCATTTAGACACAAATTCGTGCATAAGAGGTGTACCTTCAGAGCTTTGTCTCTTCAGCTATCTTGATGAACTCGCCCAGCCCTTTTCCAATAGTTGTGAGAGATTCTTCGTCCCAATATTCGAGCGGTAGTGAATACAACCATATCCAAACCAGAGCCCAATTGAATTTTTCTTTGTTTGGGTTGAATATTTCTACCCAGTCTCTTAGGTATAGACCATCAGAGTTAAAGAAGCAGGGTCCCTCATCCAGAACTCTTTTTTGGTCTTTGATGCAGTTGAATACAGCATTGAAGAAGCCCTTTGGCTTGAGATTTAGGGTGACATGTCCCTTGGGCTTCCATTTTCAATCAATCCATCCCCGTAGCACTTTCTCCGTTGGCCAGAAGCCAATGAAATTCCCTATGAGTGCATGATCATTCATGTACTGGATTTGAGCATTTATGTGGTGACTGGGGAGGTCAATCTTAGGTCTGTCTGCTACAATGGGCTTGCATGTTGCTGAAGTCACAGCAAGTGTTTCCCAAGTATCCCGGAGGCCTGCGCTTGTGGTATTTCCTTGATCTGATCCCTGCCTTCTTTGTCAGAGGCAGTTCTGTTCTGTTCAGATGCAGCTTTATTTAGGTCTTCATTTGTAGGGGGAAGCTGACTTCCCCCCCCCCCCAAGACCAGATGCCATGGTTCATGCACAGAACGCCAAAGGCTCACTAAGCCTCATGTTGGCAGAACCACCATCCTTCCATTAGCGGTAATGGCAGCACCGTTGCAGAGTAGGTAGAAACCCTAACAGAGCCGTATCTCCTCGCCCACATAAATAATTCATGGCTAACTCCTTTCTGTTACCTTGATATTCTCATTTCATTACTCAACCCACCTCATATTTTATTTATTTATTTTCCTCGATGATGAGTGGATTCTCAACTCGAAACATTGGGCATTTCAAATATTGACACACAATTTATTCCAAAGAAAAATCTCAACGATGGTTTAAAATGTTGATGATGAAGTGGCCTATGATAGAAAACTTTGTGAAAAGGATAAATATGATAAGATGCTTGTTAAGAGGTTGATTAAGGGATCATGTGAGTTCCCACGAGACATCAAATGATCAATTAGCATATGGAATTCTGAAGGAAACTATCCAAATATGAAAATTAATCATGCCAATATATATGGATTGTAATGATTGGAGTAAGAATCCCTTTATGCATAATTTATATATTAATTTCTTTGTTTATTATTGAATTCATTTATGATAATGATACCTATGTTGGATATGAATAATGAAGAATCTTTTGGTATGTCAAGATTTTTATAATCATTTTGATTCAACCATGAATTAGTATCTCATGATTGACTCACTTATAATGAGTTAATGGGTAACAAAATCATGTTATGAATTTGTATAACACATGATAGTGATTTCCAATAGAGCCAATGTGTGAGACCATATTGTTGATGGATATGGAAGGATATAGTACTACACAAATCTCCAATTGTCTCCCTGATTATATTTCCATTGTAGACTATAACCTTCTGGAAAATAGTGAGGAGCACCTATAAAGGAGAGGATTCAAAAGGTAATATATAGTAGAGAAAGGAAATTCCTTCAAGTATGTTCGAGGTACATATGGGGGGTGACTAGATGATGTGTTGAGGTATCGGTTAGACCTTCCAATTTATGATGGTGGAATACATGATATATAAATGTAGGATTTTGAAATCAAGCGATAGGTATTGGTTGAGAAGATGTGATCATGAGTATCGATACATCAGTTTATTGGAATAAATATTTAGTTTCATCTTGTAATGGTAGGTATGCTAAGTAACACATTTACATTGAAACATAGTTCCATTTAATTGAGTATGATTAACAACTAAAGTTGATTGAATTATTAGTTTGTTAATATTATTCTAAGAACACCTCATGGATGGTATGAAATATTGAAAAAATAGGATTATAGGCATATATAATCACTTTTATTTGTTTTATTAAAAAATTTAGGTTGTAGGTGGAATGGTCTCAAATATGAACATCAGTGTAATTTTGTAATAAATATTAGGTACTATGCCACATAGGAGACAAACACCATGAGAAGGAATCTCATACTTATGAAATTTATGAATTAGACATGGAATTTATGAGTTGTATTATTATTATTATATATATATATATATATATATATATATATATATATATTGTAACAGTATGTGTATGATACATGATAGATGATGGATATTGAATATTGAAATCCTTGTGTTATGACAAAGGAACCTTGTGATTTCGACAAGTTATATACTACTAGTAGATGTGTAGTAATAAGTTGGTGCTCTCCTTACAGGAGATTTCCATGACAAGATGGATCACCTCAGGAATTTTTTAGTAGACAAGGGGACATCTAAGCCTAGGGTGTGAGTGTAAAAAGGAGGAGGAAACTTATAATTTCATGTGGTATGGTGGCTAGAATCTTGAGGGTGTGTTAGAAAGGATAATGAAATTAATTATTTCCTATGGAATCCATTACATGGGATACATGCATATCCATATAGATAAGTATTAAATAAAAAATACATACATATCTTGGAATAGATTCTTACATCATGGAATTGAGAAATACTATGCATAATATAAGTGTTTCTTGATAATTTTTATAATATGTATCCTTACTTGAATACTTATTCAGACATATGTTGAAATATAGAAGTATGGTGGTATACCAAGATATTGAATAGGATGGCACTACAAATATCACTAAAGAATGAGGAAAAGAAGTGTTTTCAATGAGAAGACACCATTGAGGATTGTGTTATTTGAAGGGGGATATGTTAGAAGGTCCCAATATTGAATCCCATTGATTAATTGTACTTAATTATGATTAAATGTTTGATTTCGTTTGGCATGGATATTTTAATAACCATGCTTTATTTACACCATGAGGAAAAAATTTCATGGTGATTTGAATAATATAAACATGAGATGAGGAGAAGTTATGACCAGACCCAACCTTCTAGACGACCTTAAGGAAATGGCGCTGAAAAAAGAAACCTTACTGGCTTCCATCAGGTTTCCATCCTGAGGTCACCCTAACTTTTATCTGGTTTTTACCCCCAGTTTCTCTCTTGTTAAGGCATCACTATGATTGGACCTCCCAGTCACATGCATAAGGCTGCATTAGTGTGACTGTGGACTAATTTACCTAATGTTGTGCCAATGACTGCAAATTTTAAAGCTTGATTCCATGGTTCGGCCTATACCTTTTCCCATAAATCCCTATAACTTTCAGAAATAATAAATTACACAAGGGAAATGCTTGTAACAAAAAACAGACACCACGACTATGCTTGACCATCCCCAACCGTGACTGAATTTATGTCAAACACTTTGGAACAATGAAATCTATAGGTCATGAATACAAGAATGAACATAATGGATTGGAAATTCATATGAAACTTATCAAGAAGGATCACCACCCTCTCTCTTTAGTTGTCTTATCGATAATTAGGACTTTCATCCATTTTTCTTATAGTTAGAAGTAAAAACATGAAATGAACCATAAATATAACAAGTCACATAACCATGCTTATAACTAGAATATAACCATGGAAGTAACCATAATATAACATTCATTAAATCCACATAAGTACAAAAGCAAGAGAACTTAGCTTTCATTAAACATCGGCAAGATCCAACGTGTTTCAAGACTTCCACATACCACCCGACCATAGACATGGCTGAAAAAAACCTTTCTTTCATCCAATCACCCCCATGCCATATTCCAAGAATAATGTGGGATCTCATGGAAAAACCCATCGAAAAATAACCAATGGAATCCATAGGTTAAACAACCTTCACCCTCATCATACCTTCATCTCACCTAAACCGACATCGCGATCACAAAACCGAGCCGAGCTTGGAATGCCTCCAAATCTCATCATTATCCTTGAGTAATTTTTTGTCTATGTGTCTGTAGGATTTACCACAATCCACACCAAATCACTATGCGCTTACCGAAACACCATTCTCAGACTTTATTGTGTATCCTGCCAAAACCGGTCAAGGGATTGCTAGGTATTTGGGAGTGAAACTGAGATCACCTCTACCCCAGATTCTGAAACCTTCGGAAAATTCCAAAGCTAAAAACAGAGAAAAATACCATCACACCTTCACTATTTGGAAAAGGAAAGACAAGGCTGAAAATTGTTGTTGAAACTTGGTAAAACCATGCCACTAACAAAAAAAGAACCAAATACCAAGATGCACATACCATGCATGTCAAAAATAGCTACAAAATCATACATGTAATCTATCACATGCAAGTATCCCTGTTGAGGCTAATTGATTCTTCTCTTTCTTGCTTGATATTTCCTTTCCTTTCCTTTCCTTTTTCTTCCTTTGATGTTTTTTCCTTTCTTTATCAAATGCTGGAATGCTCCAAGAAAACTCTAAGTGTCCAAGAATGTGAGAGAAAGAGGGAATAGAGAGAGAGCTCCAAAACTAAAGTGAAAAAAGATACCAACTAATCCCCATAAGCCTTTTTATCAATGAGGCCTCTATTTTCTTCATTTTCCATTATTTTCCTTCATTTTCCTCCTCACATGCAACCTGTGATCATTCACCTTCCTTTTCTCCTAATTTCCTTTATTTTGATAAATAAATGTGCCAAAAATAAATTTTATCTTTCTAATACCTTAGCCATTTTCTTTGGTAATTTCCCCTATCTATTAACACATCCAGTGATTCTGACTATCATATTTTTTCCCAACATTCAGCTTCGAATAAGTGTCCCTTAAACATGGTTTTATTTTTTCTTTATTAACTTTTATTACATGAAATTTTAACCTGGACCTGCTATCGAACCCTCCCCCATGGGGAACAACATCCTCAGTGTTAAACCGCAGCTATACCTCAACAAAACCGTTGGAAAGTAAAAATATTGCCCATCGAGCTTTATAACTTAGATCGATGCAGTATTTACAATGAATAACCTGCTCAAACACAAAACCATCATGAAAACATGACAATATAACAACCATACTGCTTATTGGAGATTTATAACTTTTCTCATGCTAGTATTTATAATAGAAACCATACATAAACATGTAGAAATACCAAAAATTATTTTCCTCAACATGCAAAAAATGAAGGATACATAGCTCACATCTGATTAGTTATCTCGCATGTAACTTGCTCGGGCCCAAATTTCTTCCACTGCACTTTAAATTTTTGTATGGCTCTGTTCCCAAGCATGAATTGTTTATGTTTCAATATGTACTAAGGTTCTGTTTGAAATTCTCCTTCTTGCTCCACCTATAATACAGACCAATCAATAACAATATAAACATCATTTATATACACTTTCAGTAATGAAGCATTAAAAACATCATGGAATTTCACTGTTGGAGGCAATGCAAGTTGATAGGCCACTGGTCCAATCCCTTGAAGGATATCAAAAGGCCCACAATACAACGGTGCCAACTTAGCACATGATCCAACCTTGAAGGCCCTCTTCTTGTGCTTGATGAAGAAATACACATGCTCCCCAACCTGAAACTCCTTAAATTCCATGTTCTAGTCTGCATAAATCTTCTTATTTTCCTGTGATTCCTTTAGATTATAACTTTCATTTCCTATTCCATATCTTCCAACATGTATGTTCCAATAAGTATCTTTTTCATTAGATAACTCCAACTGATGGGAGTATTATAGCGCCACCGATACAATCCCTTAAACGGACTCATCCTCAATCAGTCCTGATAACCATTGTTCTATGAAAACTAAACCAATGGAAGGTACTCCTCCCATTTACTCTATTGATGCATGAAATACATCCTTAAAATATCCTCCAGGATCTTGTTGACCCTCTTCATCTATCCATTTGTCTATGGATGATAAGTTGTATTGAAGGCCAACTCTATCCCCAATCCTACAAAAGAATCCTTCTAAAATTTGGAAGTGAACTTGTCATCTCTGTCTGAAACAACATTCTTCAGAACACAATGAAATCTCACAATCTCCTTGATGAATACTTGTGCCAACTTAGTAGTTGAATATGTAGTCTTCACTGGAATGAAGTGAGCCACCTTGCTAAATCTATCGACCACAACAATAATGGAATCATGCCGCCTTACTCTCATCAGAAGAGATGTAACAAAATCCATGGAAATGACCTCCTGTTTCAATTATAGAATCATAATAGGCTGTATTAAACCACCTAGATGCTTACACTCTACTTTCGCCTACTGACAACTCAAATATCTATCCACGAACTCTTCCATTTCATCCCTAAAATTCGGCTAATAGTAGAACTTATTCACCATTGTCAATCTCTTTTGATATCCTGAGTGACCTGAGTATGGCTTGAAATGAAATTACATCAAGGTAATATTGTTGGGCTCACTATCATACGAAGCATATATCCTCTCCCTAAATCTCAGTAAACCATCTACCATGAGACGATAGTCTACATCCTTATCACCTCTACCTGCACCTGTACCTATAACTTGACCTATACATGTACTCCACTATAATATATGATATTGTAAGTTTGTCCCATAAGAACTCATCTTTGCTATATGGTTCACCTCTACTTTCGAGCTGAGAGAATATGCAACCATGTTCTCCTTTCCCTTGATGTATCTGATATCGAATTCAAACTCATTAAGGGTGGCTAACCATCTAGCTTGTTTGGAATTTAGATTTTGTTTTTCAAATAAATATCGCAACCCACTACGGTCACTCAACAATACAAATCTCCTGCCAAGAAGATAGTGCCTCAACATATTAAATGGTTGAATAATATTTGTCAACTCAAGATCATGAGTCACATAGTTTTGTTCATGGTGATTCAATTTCCTAGACTCATAGCATACCACCTGTCCCTCCTGCATAAGGGCTCCACCAAATCCTCTTTTACAAAAATCTGTACACGTCAAAAATTATTTATCCATATTTTCCATCTTAAGAACTAGAGCATTGGCCAATAATTGATTCAGCTACTCAAAACTAACTACAAATTCATTTTTCCATTAAAAATTATTATCTTTTCTCTACAAAGGTGTAATAATATATGCAATGTGAGAGAATTTCTAGATGAAACTCTTGTATTAACTTGCTAATCCCATAAATTACCTGACTTCCTCCACATTCTTAGGAGATTCCAACTCCATGACGACACTTATCTTTTCTGGATCCACTACTATGCCTTATTTGGAAACAACATGTCCCAAGTAGTGTACCTCTATCAGGAAGAAATTTCACTTGCTAAGCTTAGCATATATTAATTTATGCTCTCTTAGAAATCTAAAAAATTCTACTAAAGGTTCAACATGCTCTTCCTCATTCTTAGAATATATAAAAATTTCATCAATGAATATAATAACAAATATGAATAGATAAGGAAGCAACACATTAGCCATCAAACACAAAAATATAGCTATGCCATTAGTCAAATTGAATGGCACTACAACAAACTCATAATGTCCATGCCTGGCCTTGAAGGTGGTCTTATAGATGTCCTCTTATTTGATGCGTACTTGATGATGTCCTAATCTCAAGTCAATCTTAGAGAACACTTCTACTCCCTTCAACTGATCAAATAAGTAATCAATTTGTGGCAATGGATACTTGTTCTCGATCGTAAATTTGTACAGCTGAAAGTAATCAATGCACATCATGAGTGTTGGGTGTGTTATATTCTTTCCATGACTAGCCCCACGTGCGGTGGGGGGTAATAGGGGGGTGGTCGACCCCTCTTCATTATGTTTGGCGCAGTGCCCCAGGAAATTTTTCTTGGACCATATATTAGGTGGGCAGACATACCTATGGTTTTGTACATGAATTTAGTACATGGTTTTAGGCATGATGGTTTTCTGTCCATGGTATTTTTTTGATTCCATTGAGGGAACTAAATTTATGTTATAATCTAGGGTTAGTGGATTGGGGTTTATGAATGATTCAACATGTATATATATGTGTAGTAACATTGAAAGGAACACGATGAAAATTTAATATGGTAGTACCAATTTTGGGATCTAGGGAAAAATCTCTATGTATATTTGTTTCACGTTTATGTTATTACCATTTTTTATTTTCTGCTTTTAAGATTTTGCTTGCAGGTAATTTTTGTATAGGGTTAAAACCTACATTTGGTATCAAATTTGTTTTGGCCTCAAATGAACGCCTTTGCTGTTGAGGGGTTTTGTTTGGGCCTGTGGTAGACCATGTTCAGTGGGAGATCCATGGGATTGATTCTTGTAGTGAAAGAAGATGGTGAGCAATGGAAAGATAGAGATTGAGAAATTTAATGGTTAGAGTTTTCAGTTGTGGAATATCAAGATGGAGGATCTGCGATTGGATAGATATCAGTGGATCGCGGTAGATCAAGGTACTAAACCAACGTCAATGACAGATTAATACTGGGTGAAGTTGGATCGGAAATCAAAGAGCACAATATGGTTCAGTGTCTCAGATTCAGTATTGTAGACTATATCTGGGGAAAATATAAGAAAGGATTTGTGGGACAGGTTAGGGACTTTGTACGAATCTAAGTCTCTGGTGAACAAACTGTTCCTATAGAAAAATTGTATAACCTAAGGATGAAGGATAGAGACTTAGTGATAGAGCATATGAATTCCTTCAATAATGTGTTAAGTCAGTTTCTATATGTTGTTATTAAAATCTTAGATGAAGATAAGTGCATCATTTTTTTTTTCTACCAGATTCGTGGGACAGCTTGGTTGCTGCAATAGGTAGAAATACAACTACCTTAAATTTTGATGAAATTGTCTCATGCTTTTTGTCAGAGGAAATGAGAGGGAAAAATATGGAGGGCCAGAATGGAGATTCTTTGTATGTACGATGATGGTCCTAGAACTTAAACAAAGATAAGTCCTCAAGTGGGAGATCTAAATCTAGAGGGAGATCTAAATATCCCGCAAAATCTGTAAAGGTGTGCTGGAAATGCATAAAGGAAGGGCACTTCAAAAAGGATTGTACATCTAAATTTCTTGAGAAAGGAAAGGGGTCTGATCATGATCCTTCTGCATATGAAAAAACCACCTCAAATGAAGGTGTGGATGTGTATTTGGCTTCTTCTTCGAATACACATGTAGATCATGAGGCATGGTTGATTGACTCATGTGCATCCTTTCACTTCACTCCCAATAGGGAGTGGTTTTATGAGTATGATATATATGATGGTGGTGATGTCCTCTTAGGGGATGATAGGAATGCCATAATTGTTAGAAACAAAAAATTCAAGCTCAAGTTGCAAGGTGGAAGTATTAGAACACTTCCAAGTCTTCTGTATATTCCCGCATTGGCCAAAAATCTGATTTCTGTAAGCAAGGTGGATGATGCAAGTGTCAAAATAATGCTCAAGAAAGATACTTATAAGATGGTTTGGGGAGCATTGGTATTGATGCGGAGAGTTCAAATTGGAACTATGTATAAGCTTCTAGGTAATACTGTTATTGATGGGTGCAAAAGTTTTGTTGTTCCTAAAAGTGAAGCAGAAAGCCTAGTGGTCTCTCGAAAAAAGACCATGATATGGCATCAAAGGCTTGGACATATTGGAGATAAGTGCCTTCAAATACTACATAGCAATGTTATGGTTGAAGTTATGTATAATTTGTCTCTGGATTTTGATTTTAGTGAACATTGAGTATATTAGAAGAAAAATTGGGTGAGTTTGCCTTGTGGTCTTAATAGGGCGAACAAGATATTAGAGACTGTGTACAATGATCTGTTTGGACTTGTGCCAGTTCCACCACTGGGTAATTCTATGTACTATGTTTCATTTATAGATAAATTCGAGAGGAATACATGGATATATTTCCTCAAGAATAAATATGAAGTTTTTGACAAGTTTAAATAATTTAAGGTCTTGTGGAAAATTAGATAGAGAATAATATCAAGGTGTTAAGGAAAAATAATGATGGAGAGTTCTACAAGAAGGAATTTGAATAGTTATGTAAGAAGTATGGTATGGCACGACAAAATACTACTTCCTACACACCTCAAAAAAATGGAGTTGTAGAAACAATGAAAAATACATTGATGGAAAAGGCAAGAAGCATGCTCAGTTGTGTTGGGTTAGGACAAGAATTCAGGGCAATGGCAGTGGAGACTGCATGTTACCTCGTTAACATATCACCTTCATCAGCATTGGAGGGTAAGACTCCAAATGAGGTATGGACTAGTAAGAAACCCTCTCTTTCAAATTTGAGGGTATTTGGCTGTGATGCATATGTACATTTTCCAAAAGAGAAAAGAACCAAGTTGGATAGTAAATATGAAAGGTGCATCTTTATTGGGTATAATGATGGTATAAAAGGTTAATATCTTTGGAAACCATAGACAAGGAAGGTTGTTTATAGCGGATGTGGTGTTTAGAGAGGCGAGATATGTTATTAAATAGGAAGTCCTACCAAAGGAACCTCAAAAGATAGAGTTTGAGCTAAAGGAGGATGAATCAGATGTTACAATAGAACAATATTCAAAAGAGGAAGAGCCACAAACTCCAACTTTGAGAAGATTAGTTAGAGGAAGAAGGAAACCATAAACGTATAGTCCATATGCTTTATGTTCAAATTTTTCTTTATCTATCACTCATGATGATCCCAAAACTGTCAGGGAGGCAATAGATTTAAAGGATGCAAAACTTGGGAAGACGAGCATGATTGATGAAATTGTATCCTTGCACAAAAATGAGGCTTGGGATCTTGTCGATTTTATTTTTGGAAGGAAACCCATTCGAAGAAAATGGGTTTTTAATAATAATATGAATGGATAAGGCAAGGTAGAGAAACACAAAGCTTGGTTTATAGAAAAAGGTTATTCCCATGTGTCACGAATTTATTTTAGTGATATTTTTTGTCTTGTTGACAAGGTAGCTTTTATTATATTACATTTATATGTTGTTGATGCATGTGATTTTTAGGTAGAATAGATGGATGTGAAGAAAAATTTTCTTCATAGGGATCTGGAAGAAGAGATATACATGAAAAAACCTGAAGGCTTTGCGGTGGAGGGTAACAAAGAAATTGTATGCAGGTTAAAAAAAGTCGTTGTATGGATTAAAACAGTCACCAGGGATGTGGTATCAGATATTTGATACATATATGTAGGGTCTTGGCTTCACCAGAAGCAAAGCGGATCATTATGTGTATTTTAAATTAATTGGTGACCATTTTATTTATTTGGAATTGTATGTGGATGATATGTTGCTGGTTGGAAACGACAAGGAAATTATTCATGATTTTAATACCCAATTGTCCTCCAAATTCGACATGAAGGATCTCGGTTTTGTAAACTGTATTTTGGGTATGGAAATTAAAAGAGATTGGGAAAATAGGAAGCTTTGGTTAAACCAGAGGAACTATGTTGAGACAATATTCTAGAGGTTCAATATGGAGGATAGTAAACGGGTGAAGGTTCCTATTCATGTAGGTGTAAATTTATCTGTTGAATAGTGTCCCAAGAAATAATAAGAAGAAGAGTACATGTCTTGTGTTCCACATGCAGGTGTAGTGGGTAGCCTGATGTATGCGATGTTCTATACTAGACCGGACATTGCACATGCAGTGAGGGTATTGAGCAGGTTTATGTCAGAAATAGGGAAGGATCATTGAAGAGTAGTGAAGTGGGTTTTCAGATATTTGCATGGCACTAGTGATTATTTTTTGTGCTAGCTAAGGAAGACCAAGAGTGGAAAGAGTTTTGTAAATCCATGGCTTTTTTGATGTAGACTAGGCTAGAGATCTCGATAAGAGAATATCTACAAGTGGGTATGTGTTTAGCCTATTTGGAGGTGTAGTTAGTTGGATGAGAAACAAACAGTCGGTAGTGGCTCTTTCAACTACAGAGGCAGAATACATGGAAGACACTCATGCAAGAAAGGAAGTTGTTTGGTTGCAAAGATTGTGTTCAAGATTAGGGTTGGTGGAGTGAGTTATAAGGATAGACTGTGACATCCAAAGTGCGATTTTATTGTTTAAGAACCATACTTATCATTAAAATATAAATAAAATTGATGTTCAATATCACTTTGTGAGACTTATGGTTGAGGAAAAAAAGGTGTTGCTGGTAAATGTGGACACTTTGAAGAATGTTGCAGATGCATTGACGAAGTATATGAGCCTTGAGAAGTTCTCTTGGTGTAGATAAAAAATGGTCGTTACAGGTTTGGACCAATGACTAAGATCTCTTGTGGCCCCTTGTGAAAAGAAAACAACAAGTGGGAGAATGTTGGAGTGTGTTATATAATTTCCATGACTAGCCCCACACGTGAAGTGGGGGAAGTTGATTCCCCTTCATTGCACTAGGCGCAATAGGGGGGTCATAGGGAGGAAAAAAAACCCCTTTGTGGGGGGGTTTCATTGGGGTGGTAGCCCCCCCTGCATGCGGTCTTGGGTAGTGCCCCGGGAAAGTTTTTGTAGATCCTATATTAGGTGGGTCGACCTAACTATGGTTTTTTGCGTGGGTTTAGCACATGGTTTTGGGCATGATTGTTTTCTTTCCATATTGTTCTGTAGATATGCTCAATGGAACTATGGATACGTTCTAATACAGGGTTACAGGATTGGGTTTCATGAATGTTTGAACATGTATATATACGTGTTATAAAATTGAAAGGAATATAATGAAAATTCAATCTGGTAGTCCCGATTTTTGGATCGAAGGGAAAATATCTGTGTATATGAGTTTCATTTTTATGTTCTTACTATTGTTTGTTTTATATTTTTAATAATTTGTTTGTAAGTAATTTCTGTACAAGGTTAAAACCTACACTGAAAGTAGTATCCTTCTTCTTTGTGACCAACATTGGTGCACCACAAGGTGATACACTTTTCCTATTGTATCCCTTGTTAAGAATTTCCTTAAGTTTCAAATTCAACTAAACTAACTCTCGTGCACTCAAGTTGTAAGGTGCCTTTGATGCTGTTGTTTCCCCTAGTATCAAATCAATAAATAAGTCCACCCCCTATGAGGAGGTAGCTCTGGAATATTAATTGGAAACATATCCTGAAACTACTGCAATACAAGATACCTTTGGAATATTTATGCATCCTCAACATCCTTACCCTTGTCACTAGAAACATGATCTGCAAACATCACACAACGTTTCCTACAACTACGTTTATCCCGCATAGCTATGACCATCCTCACTGATGTAGGCTTCCTCTTTCCTTGCAAAATTTTCTTTTCTCCATTATCATATAGGTACTCAATGAACTTCTCATAATATCTACTTTGGTCCTGTGAAGTTACAACCAATCCATATCCAAAAGAATGATATACGATCCCAATGTAAGTACATCCAAAGGTGTTGTTGTAGGTATACCATTTAACTCAAATGCATAAGATCTTACCCAATGGTGAAATCTCTTCTTTGTACTTATAGCCAACTTCACCAACAAGGATTCTGCATGATCATATCTTCTCAAGAAACACTTATCCACCAGGTTAGGAATAACATAATTATAATTAGATCCAAGATTAATAAAAATAGAAATATCTTGTTCACAAATCTTATCTTCCATATGAATGATAAATGTCTAGTGATCCACCTATTTGTTGTTAACAACTACATAAATATGAGGAATTCTATGGCCAGCATACCAATTGTCTATGCCTCCTCTGCAATATAGATCTTGGGTCTACCATCCTAATACTATCGACAATACCTGTTACGATGATCCTTGCCACATATACAACAATGCAACAGTGCTCTACCATCACCTTTAGTCTGCTTCTCTCCAAGTTGTGATTTGTGTCCCTTTGGAATTGTATTGAACTTCTTATAAGGAACCACATTTTATTTTTCACCTTCATCTTCGGGTATTCCCAACTTTGGTGGCCATATTCCTTTAGCTTTCTCATTTCATTTCAAATCACACTTAGGCTCAACTTCCTGTTTTTCTCCTCATAAAAATGCTTGAAGTTTCTAATTTACTCTTGTAGTGTTCTAGGGTCATCGAGCTAAATCCAATATCTATATGCTACTGGCAGCTGACTGATGAATCTCTGAAACTTGACCTTCTCCTCCTTGAGGTAAGGCACATATTTCAACAACTCCAAGAACCTACTGTTATACTCATCATATGTCATGGAACCCATTTGAAACTCATAAAACTCCTTAGATTTAGTATCATAGTACCTCTATAACATGTTTATTCTTGAATAGCCTTTTGAACTTTCTCTAAGTTAGTTCCTCCTCATAAATTCCCTTGAAATTCTTCAAATATTCCAACCAAATATATGCTTTACCTTTGAGGCTGAATGTAGCTATTCTGGATTTCATGTTTTTTGAGTAATAATGAAACCTGAAGACCTTACTGATACCAAGAAACCATGCCTCTGCTTCATGTGATTTATTCATCTCTCCTTCAAATGTAGGTGGTTTTAATTCCTTAAACTCATATGGAAAATATCCCCTGTCACTCCTCCTATAAGGATGATAATGATGATTATCATAGTGCCTTTCAGAACTAAAACTAGAATAGTACCTGTGTTTGTCACCTTTCCTATCTGGAGTGTCCAAGAACCTGCCATCTATAATAATTTCATCTCTATCCGACCTATGACCCCCATTATACCTACTGTCATATGGCCCATTAGTCCCATCCTCCTTTCCGTAGCTGATCCAAAGTGGTCTTTGTTTCTGCAACTTAGACAAACTTTGAAGGATTACTACATTCACCTCTACTTTTTTGTCTCATGCCTATATAATTCTATCATTATATTCTCTACAAATCCTTATTTCTTCCTTTAAAATTCTGAGTATGTATTCTAATTAAAAAGAGTTTCCAACACCACCTTGCTCATCTAATTCATAGGGAAAATATTTGTAGTCCACCAACTTGCTATTCATCTTGGATTTATTCCTGTAATGCATCTCATGTTAGCTAAATCAAATCACAATAAACCAATGTACCTTAGCATAATTCATGGAGGATATATCATCTGCAAGACAAACAAATTAGATTAATACATGTATAGACATAATCATAACGTAATATAGACTTATAACACGTAGGTTTACAAGCACATAAAAATCGTTCTAGCTAGAGTCGAGTCATCAATGCATGACCATATCGACTACATAACATGACCTCATGCAGGAAAAAATCAACCATACTAATGAACATTTCATAACATGTAAGAACTTGACATATATAACTAGTCATACACCTATGAAAACACATTTCCCAACAACACCATTATCTCTCCCATAGCGATGTCACTACCACCATGACCAACACCAAGCTTATGAAACAAGTACATATACCAAGAGTATGAGAAACACATATGCAAAGAACAAAAATACATGACCAAAACAACTTCAACTCAGTTCAAGGTGTGAACCCTAATCTGATACCACCTGCAATGCACACCTCCCCTCACATCTACCCACATTCACTGGCTTACCCATCGTAAACATGAGATGGGTGGAAGTTATGACCAAAATCAACCTCCTAGATGACCTTAAGGAAATTGAGTCGACAAACAAAATTTACTGACTTCCCGCAGGTGCAACAAGACCCTCTAGGAGTAACCCAACCCATCCAGGTGTCCATCCCTGAGGTCACCCTAACTTTTAACTGCTTTTTACCCCCATTCCCTCCCTTGCTAAGGCATCAACGAAATTGGAGCTCCTAGTCACATGCATAAGCCTGAATCAATGATACTATGGACTAAATTACCCATTGTTGTGGCAAAAATTGTGGATTTTAAATATTAGTATCTTTCAGAAATCATAAATTACACAAGGGAAATTCTTGTGAACCAAAAACTAACACCAGCACTAGGCGTGACCATACCCAACCGGGAGTGACATTTAGTTATAAACTTGGAAATAATGCAATCTATGGGTCATGAATAGAAGACTTAACATAAGGGACTAAAAATTCATATGAAACTTATCAAGAGGTATAACCACCCTATCCCATTAGTTTTCTTATCATTAATTTGGTTTTGCATCCATTTTTATTTCAGTTACAAGTAAAAATATGAAATGAACCATGACTAGAACTAGTCACATGACCATGCTTATAACCAGCATTTAACCAAAAAAGTAATAGAAAGATAACAACCATTAAAGCCACATATATATGAGTACATAAGAAAGAGAACTAAGTTTCATTGAACATAAGCAAGAGCCAACTAGGTTCAAGATTTCTACATACCACCCAACCATAGATATGGTTGAACCAAATATTTCTTTCATCCATTCACCTCGTGACATATTCCAAGCATGAATGTGGGATCTCATGGATAATCCAATCCAACAAAATCCAAGTGAATCAATAGGTTAAACCATCTCCACCCTCATTATACTGTGATCTCCCCTAAACTGGCACTAAGATCACAAAACCAAGTTGAGCTTGGAATTCCTTTGGATCTCTTCACTATCCTTGAGGAATTTTTCATCTACTTTTCTTTAGGGTTTACCACAATCCATATTCAATCACTAGGCCCTTGCTGAGACACCACCCTAAGGATTTACCTTGTATCCCACTAAAATTGATCAAGGGATTCCTAGGCCTTTATGAATGAACTTAAGACAACCTTCGCCCCAGATTCTCAAACCATATAGTAATTGCAAATCTCAAAACTGAGAACAATCCCATCAGACCATGGCTATTCAGAAAAATAAAGGCAAGGTTGAAAACCACTATCGAAACTCAACAAAACCATTCCACCGACAACAAAAGAACCAAATACCAATATGCACATACCATGCAAGTCAAAAACATCTACGAAAGCATACATGAAATGTATTACCTGTAAGTATCCCTAATGAAGTTGCTTGATCCCACTCTTTCTTTCTTGATATTTGCTTTTGTTTCCTTTCCTTGTCTTTCCTTTTCTTACTTTTCCCTTTCTTTATCAAATGCTGGAATGCTCCAAAAAAACTCTAAGTGTCCAAGAGTATGAGAGACAGAGAGAGAGAATAGAAAGAGAGCTCCAAAACTGAACTCAAAAAAATTTACCAACTAGTCCTCATAAGCATTTTTATCAATGAGGCCTCTATTTTCTTCCTTTTCCATTATTTTCCTTCATTTGCCTCCTCACATGCAACCTGCTACCTTTCACCTTCCTTTTCTCCAAATTTCCTTTATTTTCATAAATGAATGTGCCAAAAATACTTTTTTTACATTTTAAAGACTTATCCATTTCCTTTTTTAATTTCACTTAGCCATAAACACATCTAGTTATGCCCACTAGGATATTTTTTCCCAACTTTTAGCTTGGAATAAGTGTCCCTTAACTATGGTCTTAATTTACATTTATTAAAATTTATTACATGAAATTTTTAACCGGGTCTATTACATCATTGCGGAGAAGAAATAACAAAACAAATGTGGTTCTATAGATGATTCTAATCATACCATTAGTTTCCAATCTATAG
Organism: Pinus albicaulis; assembly: GCA_034641835.2. Taxonomy (NCBI): domain Eukaryota; kingdom Viridiplantae; phylum Streptophyta; class Pinopsida; order Pinales; family Pinaceae; genus Pinus; species Pinus albicaulis. Next base: position 368,038 of record JAXQQM020059090.1, on the reverse strand, counting down.
GTAAATGGGAATATTATGAAGAACAATTTAAATTTCCTTCAAGCCTGGCTTGCAACACCATGGCTTGATAAGGTCTACATAGAAGCTATAGAAATTAATCTTGAATACGACATGCATGATGAACACATCAATGAAATTTTTAGGTATTGGATTTATGAAGAGATAAAATTTTATTCCCATCTTATGTTGCAGCAGATTGATGATGGAATCACACTATAGAGGATAATATGTGGCAGTATCCTACATACAAGTCATTTTTTGAAGAGTTCTAGGACATGTTTAAACAACCTAAAACATGAACTAACAAATGAAGAAACTCAAATTTGAAACCTACAAACAACAAGAAGAAGTTGAAACAATTTAGAGGCTACAAGATCTATAAGAAGAGAATATGAAATGACATTGTAGTTGAGGTGAATTTTTTAAATTGTAGTCCTATATGAGACATAGACCAACAAACATCTTAATTGAATTTTTATGTGGCTGAAAGTAAGGGTGAGTTTGGAGAATCAAATTTCAACCCCCTTCTAGGTGTCAAAATCATCCATCCAAGTGTCCTAGTTCTATTTCTTTATTCCAATTTAGTTAAGTTTTAGTTCAGTAATTTATCATTGATGTTTCCAATGTAATATCATTTAATCGATTCGTAATATTGAGAAGAGAAATTCTTTGCTCCATGTTTTATTTTTAATTTTTAACAGTGAAAAACAAGGAAAATGGACGGATACTATGTTAATGAATAGGTATGGACACTCTAAATGGTTTAAAGTAGTAATTCTAAGATGGTTTAAAGTGTCAATTCTAACATGAAAATAGAAAAAATGACCAGAAGAGGGATAGGTGGGATAGGTGAGGCACTATGGTCGAATGGTAGGGCTCACAGTTAAAGGAAGACAACACGAGTAGTTGTAGGGGAAGGCCACACATAATGGCTCTAATATCATGTTAAATACAAAATTCTAATAGATAGAATTAATAACTTGTTTGATATTTTTATATTTACACAGATGCCAATTAGAGGAAATTTTAACCTAAAAGTGGCCATGAAATTTTCATGTAATTTCCATGTCATATTATGTAAACCAATAAAAATATTTTAAATCTAAAAAGAGGTACATGTAAATGTTTTAGAGGGAAAAGAAGAAAAACTACGTTTTTTAAGTGTATTTTTGGCTTATCTTTTTATAGGTTTACTCAAATTTCAAGTGTACACACTCTTTGGATGTGGAATTAAATTATACATCCAATGAGTACCCATTATGCATACTTTTGAGAAGACGCACATTGAAAAAAATTGCAGATACATTAAAAAAGCATGTTCTACATTGATAAAAATTGCAGATACATTAAAAAAGTGTGTTCCACGTTGATAAAAATTGCAGATACATTAAAAAAGTGTGTTCTATGTTGATAAAAATTGCAGATACATGAAAAAAATGTGTTTGGAATTTTTATCAACTTGGGTGTTCTCAAAAGTATTCATAATGCGTACTCGTTGGATGCGAAATCAAATTCTGCATCCAACTAGTATCTACACTTGAAATTTGAGTAAACCTAGAAAGAGATAAGCCAAAAATACAATTAAAAAATTAATTTTATTCCTTTCCCTCCAAAATTCATAACTCTTATTTTATTATTTTAAACTTTTTTTTATGATTTTTTCCTTTGGAGACTGCAATTTTCTCTGATACAACACATATTAATATATTATTTTAACTCTTCATTTCACATTCCAATAAATCTCTTAAACTTTTGTGGCTATTAAAATTCCTCTATAAGAATTTTTAAACATTATATATCCAATAATAATAAATACTTATTAATATGAATATTGTATATATAAACTACAATTTATAATTATTATTAAAAATATTTGTCTACAATTTTAAAAATAATTATATATATATAGTTTATAAATTTTTAAATAAAATATTTATTTATCCTTCGAATAAAATAGGATCACTTTAAAAAGAATTCATTTACAATATTATAACCTATTGGAAAGATAAAACCCCCTCTATTCAATATTTTTATTTACCATAGCATCTTTCCATATAGATCCTCTAGAAACTCCCCTCATATTATGATTCCAAATCTCAAAATGAACTAAACTTCTATTAACGAACTTTTCCAATATTTTAGTTTATTTCATAATCCATTTTCTTCAACCTGAACTAAACCTCTATTTTTTATTTTTTTTTAATATTATAGAAAACAACATTCATACATACATCAAAAGGTCCACCTTATTTTAAACATATAAAAAATTCTCTTTATATAAAAAAAAATTCATACATCAAAAAAAAATTCAGCTGCTCTTTATATAAAAAAAAAATCATACATCAAAAGGTCCACCTTATTTTAAACATATGGAGTCCTCCACATCACTCCTTTCCATAATCCAAAAATTTAAATAAAAAACCCTTTGATTTTTCCGTCGGGAATGAAAACCCTCTTGGAATGGAATTTATACATATCAAAAACACATGTAGCCCAAGTTGGGAACGAAAACCCTCTTAAATGGAACTTATACATATCAAAAACAGATATAACTCTTTCAATTTTCTTTTAAATTTACAATATCATAGGTATGGTATTAAATTGTTAATATTTTATTATTTTTCCTAAATGCTTTTTTATTAGTTGATTTTTTTTTCACAAACGTCAACTTTTTTATTATGTAATGTAACTTATTAAATTTGAATGGTTTTTAATGATTGAAAATTTGCAAAGATTATGCTCACAATGTTTTGACAACCAAAAATGTCATTTTGACACTTTATAATGACTTAAAAAGCTTCCAAGTGGCAAATTCCAATTAAACTTACTCTATAAACGAGTTATTTTAATTTTTCTACCTAAAAATATAAAAATAGAAAAACGACTAACAAATTATATAATAATTCAATTTGTATTATTTATATAAAATAAAAAGGCAACCAAATTTAAAAAATAATAAAATAAGGATATCGTTAAAAACAAAAAAATACTCGTGATTATACTCTTAAGACTATAATGATATCGTGTATATTTAAAAGATATATTCATAACATCATTAGGATGTAGTATATGCACTGAGTGGAATATGCATAATATTATTAAAATAAAAAATTCCAAACGGTGAAAAATAAAACAAAAAGTAATTATAATTTTAATATTATTCTCATTTTTTAATTTATTATTAAAATTTTAATTTTATATAAAAAGTTCATTTTAATTTTAATTTTGTAATTCAAATAATTCAAAACGTTAAATAATATGTTAATTAATTGAAAATATGATTTATATAGTTTTCATATCCTATTTGAATTCCAAATTATAAAAAATTCCTACTTAGAATGTAATATACATTATTTTAAATTCATACTAAGAAAATCATGATAGGGGTTTAAATGTCAAAGAATGAATATTTCGAATTTTGGTTACAAATTTATTAGATTTTTTTTTTTAATTGGAAATGTCAACTCCAAATCAATACTATTTATTAGTTGTTAAATTTCTTTATAATATATGTATTGATTTTTAGTAAAAATTATGACTAAGATTTAGTAGATTCAAAGATTTATTTTGTTTAAACCTAAAAATGAAAAACAAAAATATAATCATTATTTAGGACAACTTGATGGGAGATAACGAATACAAATGAATGAAATTTATTATGTTTCTCTAATATATCTAAATAAGAAAGTAAAGTGTTTCTCCTAATTTCGATTTTATTGTATTAGGGTTATTTGAAAATTTCTCATGGGAAGGGTTCGTTTTTATTATAATAAATTAGATCAATCTATAAAACTTATTTTAATTCTGATTAGCTAATGATGTCATGCATGTTGTTAATGACCTATGATTCATGCAAAAAAAATGATCATTTCATTTTATGTGGAACTAAATTGTCAGTTATAGTGACCAACTAAACATATCAGGAACTAAGTTGTCTGAGTTATAGTGACTAACTAACTTACACCTACTAAATTTAGAATGGACATTTTCACTTAAATTTTATAAATTCACATTAATTTGCAATCACCATAAGAACTAAAAATTGTAATGTAACATATTTCATCCAAGAATAGAAATACATTAAAAAACATCCTTAAAATGTGGTAGTAGTACATAGGGTAATACAATAAATTAGCCAACATGAGCATATAAGGAAAAATAACATCCAAAAGAGAGAAAGCAAACACATTACACAAGTATGGATGCACACCCAAGTTAGGCTCCTTAACAAATTTGTATAGAAAATGTTTCCATCAGGGAGTTAGGTGTGTCCATCAGGGAGGAAAACTACTTTTAGGACCACACCCCCACCCCCCCCCCCCCCACTGCTGGTAAAGGGAGGATGGAAAGGGGGGGCCGAAAAAGTCTGTGGAGCATTGATTTACAGAGGAATAATTTGACGACTGGGAGAAGCTCGAGGTTTAATCACATGTGACAAACCCTTTTTTTCATTTACCAACCTTAATACATGCGCGGTGAACTTTGATTTAAACCATATGCCTTCCAAACTTTGGATAACAAATATGAACATAATATTTCGGGCTATAGCGCATCTATTCAAAAGCTTTCTAACTTAGGATAAAGATATATGATTTAAAACCTACCCCACTATATACACCTTCTATATGCTTGTTCTTCCCTTGGATGATGAAGATTTCTCGGGCTTGATGGATTTGAAATGTAGATAGTGTCCCAAACTGGTCTATATGGGGCTACAAGTGTTAACCTTTGATATATGCAGAGAATGTGATCTCTGTGAATGAGATGCTTGCTCCTAGATGGAATATTGTAATATTTCAACCTTTTTAATCCACTAAGGACTCTATGAGATTCTATATAACCAATATATTTTTAATTACGAATAGGTTTTATGCAACCATGCATCACATTGACTAGTTTCACAGAACCATGTTGGCATTCAGAGTGCAGGAAACACCACGAATCTGGGCTTTATGGTGTTGAAGTGTCGTAACATCCTTACATGAGGGTATTGGTATTGGAAAAGAGCTGGTGCTTTGTTGGGATTTTCATTACTCTTCAATGTTTTGTGTTGTTTAAATTTTCTCTTGCATATCTAGATCGCGAGTTTCTTAAGTAAACACATACCTGTCATTCTCTTTTTATTTATTTCTATTTTATCAAATAAATTCCAATATGAAATGATATGGGATTTTTTTTGTGTAGCTCTTGGGAAACCTCAAGTTGTCATTTTTGAAGAAGCTTATGAATAAATGCAATCCCAACAGAATGGTGCAGAGTAAGGGCTCAAGACAAGACCATCAAGGTTAAGAAGAGGATATTTCTCATGTTTTCTATCTTCTGCAAATGCCAATAATAATTGTAATAAAATTGTTAACCATCTATTTCTCAAACTTTGTTGAACATACTGAATTGTAACAGAACTAAATTTTAGATGATTCCATGATTTTCAATTCTATAAAAAATTTTCAATAGCTATACAGCCGAAATGAAAATCGAAAAAATAAGCATCCAATTAGCTAATCTAGCAGGAAATAATGAGTTGGATTTGGATTTCCCAAAAATCAGGAAACCTTTGCTCAGATTTTCCTCATTGGTCTCATGAATGTGTAGGACAATATTTGTCGATTTGGATGTTATTTTTTTAACAGAAAAGATTAATTTTATTTTATATAAATCTTCACCCGAGTCGCGGCTAAAACCGGGAGATTCCATGTTCAATATTTCCCAAAATTGGGTTGTCTAGTTACATCCATAGTTGGGCTGGCCCAAATGACTTCCAAAATTACAAAATTTAGTGTCGATATTGTTGTTTCTATGTTGTATATCCTATATTATTTTCCTATTTACACATAGAAATTAAAATTCAGTTAAACCTCGGGGTTGGCAGGATGGTTCAGATCGATGTTGCTCAACTCCTCTTCAAATGTTGTAGCATTCCCTTTTAGCTGGATCTTCAGGTCTTCGACTTAGCCCTGCAAAGCATAGATTTTTCCTCCGGTTGGAGGATCTTTATGTTGTTTTCACCTTCTTTCTCTCTGTAGTCCAAGTCCTCCTTTTGATGCATTTCCAGGATTTTATTCAAGTCCTCCATGCAGTCCTATAATTCTAGATGCTCCCATTCATATTGGTTGTAGTTGTGCGGGGAAACAGTCGTCAGGGGCATGTTGCATTCAATTTCCCTACCTGTGTGTTTGTGTCTTACTCCCCATGAGGCCTCCACCTCCATCTCCATGTTGTTTTCTATCTCATTTTTCCTATCTTTCTTTTCCCTTTGCCTTGTAGTCCTCTGCATGATAGAACCCTTGCTAACACTAACTGTTAATTCCAGCGCTTCGAAAAGTCTGATTGCATAAACAAGATCCAAAAGCTACGTCCCAACACGCAGTCTCTGAGTACCACGCAGTCTCTGAGTACCACTCAGAATCCTGACAATTCGCCCCATTTTGGCCACTAGTTTTCATATGATTATTCATACAAGTATTAACATGGTGTGTGACTCCCTCACCCAGTTGCTTCAGATTATTTTCCCAACCCTGAATTTTCTCAGCACTTCCTATATCCCAATTCTGTTACCCTGAGTTATCCTCAGCTAGCCATAGGAACAGACACCTAAATTCCAGGATCACTCTACCCTTAAACTCGGTAAAAGAGATGATAAGGCTAGCAAATCTACACCTATTATTGGCCTCCCAACTCTCATAGCACCACCCCAGACAACTCACCAAGCCAACCTGCCACCCTCATGAGAACAAAACCATTGATTTACCTCTGTTATGGAGATGTTTGGTGTTCTTTATATAGCACTAGTGTCTACTGACGAGAAAATAATTCCTTCTCTTGGCCCTGCACTTCCTCATTATTGCAACCTTCCCTAGATCAACTATGATCTGCTTCATATTAAAGGTCGTTCGCTTGAACAATCTACTCTTGTGCTCCAAATTAAATCCAACTAGCACACAGACGGTTTATACAGCCTTGGAAAAGACTTGATCGTGTGAAAATCTATCGTGCATGGGTAAAACATGTTGCATCCCACACCTTATCACGTCATCCCTGTACTGCAACTAATTCACGGCTATGCACGGTAGGATATCTCTTACTGTGCGATGTCTAATCCTTGTAATTAGGTTGTGTCAGTAATGATCCACCTGTTGTCCATTGGAGATCCCAACCACCTAGAGTACAGTACTAAATGACAGTATGACATGAGGGAGGTGAAGGACAGTATGACGTGAGGGCAGGGGGGAGAGGGGGAAGTGGGGGAGGTGGGGTCAGGTGAGGTGTAAGGTGCTTAAGTGGGGAGAAGGGGGTGAGGAAGAAGGGAAGTGAGGGAGAAAGGGAGGAGGGAGGAAGGGAGCAGGGAAGTGAGGGGTGAGGAAGTGAGGGGAGAGGGAGAGAGGGAGAGGATGATTAGGAAGTGGAGGGTGGAGTGGAAGGAAATCAAGGAGAAGGGGTTGAGGGAGTAAGGGGGTGATGGAGTGAGGGGAGAGGGAGAGAGGGGGAGGGGTAGAGAGGGATGAGAGGGAGGGGGAGTAAGTGAGAGGATAATATAAGCTAGGGAGGATCAGTTGGCCTCCTTTATCCCTATATTCCTTTGGATTATTTATTTTAATGCTTTTGTCCTTGCAATTAGAGAGGGTCCAGTACATCATCACAAATTTGCGTTATTTTTATTAGGAAATTTTTTGGTGGTTCTTATTATTTGAGAAACCTGTGTTTTATCCCGTTTATATATTGTCATGCGTATCCTATTTCTTAGAATTAGAGATACTTGTCCTCTCTATCTATACATTATTGTCTAGTTTTCAAGCTGAAGTTTGGAAAATGGAGGAGGCTTCAAGGAATGGTAATTAAATTTAATAAGGTATTTTCCTTTTGAAGTTTTTAAAATTTTGATTTAAAACTAACTCAGTCTAAACTTTTAACGTAGATGTAGCCTAATTACTCATATTATGGTTCGGGTAGCAAAAATTGGAGAATGTGTAATTTTTTATGTGTGTCAATTCAAGATTAATTCGCTCAATTGAAATAATGTACATGGGATGTGAGTTTCAGCAATGTTGTGTCAGAAGAGGATTGTACAGCAATTCTATGTAGATTTCATGTCAATCCTCTTTTGGCGCAACATTGCTGAAGCTCACATCCCATGTACATTATTTCATTTGAGCGAATTCTTGAATTGAAACACATGACAATTACACATTCTCCAAATTTTTTTTCCTGAACCATAATCTGAGTAATTGGGTTACATTTACATTAAATGTCTAGACTAAGTTAGTTTAAAAAACATATTTTCCAGAAATTCAAAAGGAAAATACCTTGTTAAATTTAACAACCATTCCTTGGAGCCTCTTCCAGTATTTTTCAATAAAAATTCATCGGATATTCGACGTACATTTAACAAGTGTCGAATATCTTTCATCACTCATCAACGAACCAATGTCAGATATCTATCTCCCATTCGATGCAAAATATCGCTTGATCCATAGCATCTTTGTCGAATGAAAAGTCACAACGTTGGCTAACCGGCATATGATGGTTGGATATTCGACAAACACATCTAACAAATGGATTTCGGGTATTCGACCTTGGTTATAAAATTAAAACTTCGCCTATTCAACGAATATACGTCGAAAAAAACATCACCTATTCGAAGATTATACATTGAATAAAGCATCGCTTATTTGATGACTGTTTTTCGAACAAAACATCACCTATTTGATGACTGTTTTTCGAACAAAACATCGCCTATTCAACGATTGTATGTCGAAAAAAACGTTGCCAATTTGACGACTATACATCGAACACCACGTTGCCTATTCAACTATTGTAAATTTCATTAGCCGACGATTTATTTGGTATCAAGGACGGCGGATATCTAACGTAGATGTCCAACGATTTCCTAGTGGTCAAATATCCAACGAAATCCCACCAACGATATATATGTCTCGTGTTTGTCGGATAGTAGACGAACTTGAGTCGTAGAACCGACGAAGTGACATTGGATTTTGGCCCCATTTGCACTAGTGAATGTGGTATTCCAACCATACTTAAGAAATTTTGTGCTAGTTTTCGTTGATGATATTCTGGTTTATAGTAAAACAAGAAAGGAGAATCCACAACATCTAGAGCAAGTTCTCACTATTCTAGAAGAACAATGATTTTATGAAAATATGTCCAAATACACCTTTGGAAAGGAATAATTAGAGTACCTTGGACACATAATATCCAAGGAAGGAGCAAAGATAGATATTAATAAGATCCAGGCTATAAAATAATGGCCCAAACGAATTAGTATTACCAAATTAAGAGGAATTTTAGGGTTGACTAGATATTATCGAAGGTTTATTTGAAACTATGCTCATGTAACTGCAACCCTAAAAAACCTTTTAAAGAACTCATTTCAGTTAGATGATAAGGCAAAAAAGTGTTTTGAAGCCTTAAAGGAAATTATGTCCAATGCACTTGCACCTCTGTCAGCAACTCCAGACCTTTCAAAACGTTTTGTAATTGAATGTGATGCTTAAAGTTTTGGAATAGAAGCATTATTAATTTAGGATGTCCATCCAATAGCATTTGAAAGAAGGTATCTCAATAAAAGAAAATGTATAAAGTCTATATACAACAAGTAACTTCTCATAGGGGGCTCGATCACGTGACCATTAGATGCACATGACTCCCCTGGTTCTTTGCCACCCTAACGGTTACCCTCACCTACCCGTGGAACGGAATACCGTTTCTCACCTGAGTTAACAAAGGTCATTTGTGGTTGCCCTGCTACCTCCTGCTGGTTGTTTCCTGGTTGTATTTTTCAGTCACATTGACCATGGCATCTGAAATGGATGAGGATCTCTTGCCTTCACCAAAGATCCATACACATCGACTGTAATATCCCAGAATAGGGATGCAGCAATACATGAACATGAAAATGGAGTAGCAGTGTTACATCAACACATAAAATGTAAGAAGAAACAAATAGCCATCATTTTGGTATTATAGCAGCAAATGTATACAAGATCTTGAGGAAACAATCTCTCAATTTAGGCAATAGAAGCCTCAAGGAAACATGTACATAAAAATGAAGTGCACTGCTACACAAGAAATAATAAAGGCTATGACAGCGTAGTTTTATTATAGATACTACTACTGTGAAGTTTCAATACACAAATATGCAAATATAGGGCCCAAAAAATGTTGGGAGAGGAGATATAGACTCCCAAATTGAATTTCAAGACAATCCGGAAAGGATTTCTTGAAATATGCAAAATGGCAAAAATGTCAGAGTTGCAGTCTCAAGACTAAGTAGCAGCTGCAACTCAAGAACTATATGGAGATGGCTATATATGATGCACAATCTGAACAAACCTCCTCCAATGGATCTTCCAAGTGAAATTTTTATCCTAACACTGAATATCTCACCCTCCAAACACACACTGCAAACCCTCACTGGAGATGCTCTCTCAAATAATGTAGTCAAGGAGAGGGACTGCGCTGTAGATGATGGAAATGGTTGGACTGATTCCAAATATAGTGAAATCAGCTTAGAAATATTCCTCACTGATCCTCCAAAGGAAATAAAGCCTCCTTCTCTGAAAAACAAGCTCCGGAAGTGGTGTTGTGGAACCTCCACTGCAACACCCTGCAACACAATGTTATACTTCAGTAGAAATAACGTTGTAGCTGAAGGAGGTGGCTTGGCCTTAAGCCTGAAAGTGGAGAAATGAAGTCCAAGATCCCTCAAGAGGCCCCTCTTGAAAGGAGAATGAATTCCTAAACAGGAATTCCTTGTGCTAAGAAGCACAGCAACTCTACTAAACAGCAAGAGAATGCACAATATTCTAACCCGACCACAAAATCAACAATCCATAACATGTCTTACTATGGATGCCTTGCCCTCCTTTTAAAAAAATGGAAGCCCTCTCACCATGGGTCCCATTCATTATATTTTCCTCCTTCAAGTAATCTTCCTCCCACTATCTCTGTGTTGTCTCAAAAGATGATCTCCACCTCCTATCCTAGCGTTGTTGACTTGGTCAAACTTGACCTTGTCCACATGAAAATGCCCCTTTTCACACATGAGGGTGTGAAATCCAGCTCCTATGATGATCCTTTTTCACACCATGAGGTATTTTATTCATATTTTTGTTATGCATAGGCCTCCTTACCCATTTATTAAACTTCTATATGTAAAATACAAAAATCAATATTCCAATTAGTTGCATGCTAAACTTGGAATATTACAGTCCTCCCCTCCCAAATGTTGCTTGTCCTAAAGCAACTGCAAGCATAGAACTGAAGAGCCCCCTCTTCTTCCCCTGTAGAATCCTCATATGATAAAATTCTCCAAGGATCAATATTTTGTCTCATCAATATATCTCCAAGTTGTCCCCCCCAAGCATGCAAGCTAGATTTTGGTGTGCATCCCAAATAGCTATCATCATGTAAAACATCCATGGAGGAAACAAAGGGTTGTCTAAATTCATTCTTGAGGCATGAGGTATGATATACATTGGGATCTACCATCCCCATATGAATCTCCCATCCCCAAGCTATCATCCATACAAAATGAGCCACCCTCCAAAATGGTAACTCATACAAAACATCCTCCACCTTGAGCTCCTGAAATGTAGGTGGGATGAAAATATGATCATGGTAGACAAAATAGCCTACCCCACGTTGTCCTCCTCTCCACTTATGATAAGTGTAGAGTATGTGCTGCTCTTGGGCTGCAAAAGTGTTGCCTCCAAGTGGAAAGAAGAAAACTGAATCTCCAAATATCTTCCCTTCAACGTTGTGAATCATGCTGGCCCAAACCATCCCATATATGATGAATGGAAAATAACCATCATATGGCATCCAAGTGAGTGGAATACTGAAGGTTTCATGTAGATCTGAAAGGTACCAACAGTCTTCCAAGTGGTTACAGCACAGTTTTCTTAACTTTTGTTGCACAACATGACATGGTGACTCATAGAAAAGTTTCTCCCAATGATTTATGAGAGTCATAGCTCAAGTGCTCCAATCAATATTATGGCCCACCTCATAAAGAGACAAGTGTTTTGTTGTGGTGGCCATATCATCTCCCATGCTCCCCTTAGAACATGTAGTGCAGAAAATGTGGGAATCCTCTTCCCCAAAGGACACACCCATCCAATGTGTCTCTCCCCCAATCTTCCTCCCAATAAAAATGAGAACAACAACAACAAATGGAATCATAATAAGAATCATACTTGCTACCAAATGTAGTAATGGAGAAGGACAATGGTCCCTCAAATGCAACCAACGCAGTTTGACCCTCAATTGCAATAGATAATGACAAAAAGTGTGGTTTCTCAACCACTTTCTTGCTGCCCCACTCTCCTCATGTGTTTGGAGAAAGTGAATGATGTATGGTACAAGGTAAGTATGTTCTCCATGAAAAATATCCTCCCCAAGTCCTCCTAGGGAGTGGCCATCAAAACTACTCATGGCCTCAAGTAGACCATGAAGTCTAGAAGGAAGAATGCTCCTCCCTTGAGCGAATTCCTGCACATATATGGTTAAGGGATGCATATATACATTATACAAGTCATTATGCAAACAAACAATACCCTTACCATATGTCTTGCTCATGCCAATGGAGTGGCTCATAGATGAGTCTCCTCTCATCCTCAAAGAGAAAAGAGGTGGTTGTGATAACTCTTCCAAAGATTTATGTATCTCCTCCATCTCCACATGATCCATGCATCTCCTCATATTTTGATACATCTCCTCCTCAAAGCCTTCCCAAAAGCACCCCTCCATGATGGTGTGGTATGCTCTCATAGAATAAGTGTGGCTGAAAAGGAAATCTTCATGTTCTTCTTGTACCAACTTCTCCTTGAGCTTGGAAGCTCTAGATAAGAAGATCCTACCATGATAGTAGATGACCCCATCTCTAACTGAATACCCCTCCTCATGCAATTGGACATCTAATATCATCCAAGCAAACAGATCCTTGGAATACTCCACCAATAGCTGGGAATTCCAATATGGATCTACCCTCCATAGTGACAGCATTGATGAACTATCATGAAGATCATATGTCATATGGTTTTCCTCTTCTTTGACATCTCCCATGCCAAAGATTCAATTTGGAAGGTTGTTATCCTTCCCCTATTTCTTCTGCCACAGCGCAGAATCTGAAATGAGAGTGGGTAATGATGATGTTGAGAGTATGCTTCTCTCCTCCTTGAGTCTACCCAAGACTCCCAACGTTGTACCAAGCTCTCCCAAGGTCTCCACTCCTCTGAAATCAATGAGTGGTGCCTCAAAATTTGAAGCATCCATCCCCTTCTGCTGATCTGGTGGTCTCCCTGATGAAATGCCTCCATATAATGAGACATCAAGATCAAGAGTAGACTGCATATATGAATTGACAGAGTTTTCCCTACCCTCACTGCACAATCCAGTCTCCCTCTTCTATGAATCAACCCTCTATCATAGATATAGGTGTGTGCTCCTCATCAAATGATGTTGGTCATCCTCCCTACCTCCTCCTTGTGTCTGCATGGTTCCACAATCAATCATCATTGGTACATGTTGATCATGAGTTGTGCATTGATTTCCACATATGAGATCCTAGGGAATAATGATACAAGAATCCCTCCTGTTGGAGCAAGAGCTCCCTCTTCCTCTGCATGAGGTGCTAGATGAACTCTAGACATGACAGCGATGTTTTCTCCTTCCTCATCAATGTGTATGGGCAACCTTCCAATGATTTGATCCTCTTTTGAAAAAGGGATCTCCATACCCTCTTGCTCAAGAATATGAGACAGAGGTCTTGCCTCTAGCAAGGTATGATGCAATATATCAGCCTCGTCAATGCTTTTCTGCAGTGGAGTTGAGTTTATGGTTTTGCTCCATCACATGCAAGGTTTTTGTTTGTTTAAGTTTGTTTAGCTCCACCACATGTGTTTCAGAAAGTTTTCCATCAAATGTTTCCACTAATGTCTTAGCGAACCTAGCATAATAAGAAGTATTTTCATTCTTCAAAGAAAAAGACTCAAATATCCACCATGCATAGGCCTTACCTCCAAAATGCAGCGCTGCAACCTTGATGGCTTCATCTTCAAAAATGTGATGTTGTTGCAAATAGGAGTCTAGCTCCTCCGCCCAAGCTCTAGCTGAACATGTAGGTGAACCATAAAAAGTAGAAAGAAGGAATCTACCCCTATCATTTCGCTTGCTTCTCTTCACCTTGATCTTTCAAAACTCTATAAAAGTGATATGATCTCTAAACTTCTGAGCTTGAGACTCATAATCTTGCATAAAATCACTAAGAGTTTCCCTTCTAGTCATTCCTTCTTCTTCCATCTCTCTCATGGAAAATCTGGGCATATGAATGCATTGTGCATCATGGTGTGTGGTTTCATGCTCACACTCATTATGTGAAAATATATAGTTTGTTTCAGATTCAAACCCTCTTGGAGATTCTCTACACATCTCCTTCCTCATCTTCTTAAGATCTTCATGAATTTTCTGGAAAGTTTGAGACAGAAACTTTGGAAGTTTCTCCTCCTTTCTTCCTCTAAAGAATGGAGTCCTCTTTCTATTCATTTTTTCTTCTTCTTGTCTTCTAGATATCATATTGGCCGAGATTCCACAGGCTGAGCCAAGATTATGCTCTGATACCACTGTAATATCCCAAGATGGGGATGCAACAATACATGAACATGAAAATGGAGTAGCAGTGATAAATCAACACATAAAATGTAAGAAGAACCAAATAGCCATCATTTTGGTTCTATAGCAGCAAACGTATACAAGATCTTGAGGAAACAATCTCTCAAGTTAGGCAACACAAGCCTAGAGGAAACATGTACATAAAAATGAAGTACATTGCTACACAGGAAATGCTCAAGGCTATGACAGTGCAGTTTTATTAGAGATACTACTACTGGGAAGTGTCAATAAACAAATATACAAATATAGGGCCCAAAAAATGTTGAGAGTGGAGATCTAGACTCCCAAACTGAATTTCAAGACAATCCAGAAAGGATTTCCTGAAATATGCAAAATGGCAAAAATGTCGGAGTTGCAGTCTCAAGACTGAGTAGAAGTTGCAACTCAAGAACTGGATGGAGATGGTTGTAGATGATGCACAATATGAACAAACCTCCTCCAATTGATCTTCCAAGTGAAAGTCTAATCCTAGCACTGAATATCTCACCCTCCAAACACACATTGCAAACCCTCACTGGAGATGCTCTCTCAAATAACGAAGTCAAGGAGAGGGACTGCGCTGTAGATGATGGAAATGGTTGGCCTAATGTCAAAGATAGTGAAATCAGCTCATAAATATTCCTCACTGATCCTCCAAAGGAAATAAATCCTCCTCCTCTGAAAAACAAGCTCCGGAAGTGGTGTTGTGGAACCTCCACTGCAACACCCTGCAACACAATGTTATACTTCGGTAGAAATAACGTTGTAGCTAAAGGAGGTGGCTTGGCCTTAAGCCTGAAAGTGGAGAAATGAAGTCCAAGATCCCTCAAGAGGCCTCTCTTGAAAGGAGAATGAATTCCTAAACAGGAATGCCTTGTGCTAAGCAGCACAGCAACTCTACTAAACAGCAAGAGAATGCACAATAGTCTAACCCAACCACAAAATCAACAATCCATAACATGTCTTACTATGGCTGCCTTGCCCTCCTTTTAAAAAAATGGAAGCCCTCTCACCATGGGTCCCATTCATTAGAGTTTCCTCCTTCAAGTAATCTTCCTCCCACTATCTCTGCGTTGTCTCAAAAGATAATCTCCACCTCCTATCCCAGCGCTATTGACTTGGTCAAACTTGACCTTGTCCACATGCAAATGCCCCTTTTCACACATGAAGGTGTGAAATCCAACTCCTATGATGAACCCTTTTCACACCATGAGGGATTTTATTCATATTTTTGTTATGCATGGGCCTCCTTACCAATTTATTAAACTTAGACAAAAATCAATACTCCAATTAGCTGCATGCTAAAATTGGAATATTACATCGGCTAACATCTGGTTAGACCCTCCTAAATCTTCTATAGGTATTCCATGCACCCTCTTGGCTGTTACTTTGTTTTTTCTTGATGGGTTATCTAGGGTTTCTCTAGTACACCCTACCTCTTCCTACTCTCTTTCAGATTTTGAATCCTTCATGGTAGCAAACCTAAACATTGTAACCTCCTATGTTATCCTTACAGTTGCTGAATACAACCACATTCTCTCTCTGGATCTCTGTCTACCATCATCTTCATCCCTCGCGTTCATGGCGCAGACATTCCCTCTGTCACTTCTAGAACCCTCAGGCCCTAATCTCCCACATTGTGACCCCCTAGGGCCCCCCCTGCTATTTCTAGCCTCAGGTACTCTAGTGCACTTCATCTGGCCATCCTTATTATGATCTACGCTTCCTCTCCTCCCCATTGTACTTATCCTGCTTCATCATGCCCTCCATCTGGTCATTTAAACATTTGCCTCACTGACCTCCATATCCCCTCAACCTCTGCCTCAGTCACTACTCCTCCATCCTTGGTTGCCTTGGAGCCACACTCAACTAGTACAAATCCTCGTGCGTCCAGGAATACCAAGTGCGTCAGGGTCTGCAACAAAGGCAGTCAACTCACCCTTGTTGAAGGTTTAAAAATGGCGGATGTGATGGGGAAAGTGGAAAATGTTTTGGTGGGTAGGTTTCAAGGTCGGAAATATAGTGCCAAGAGTCTTAGACAATGGGTATCAGAGATTTGGGGCAATACCCTGCAAGAACTCCCAACTGTTTTTACATTGACAAAGGGTTGGTTTTTCATACAATTCACATAAAATAACCTCGTTGATTGGGTTCTCTCACAGTTTTGGCACATTTAAATTGCTCCTGTGCATCTCAAGCGATGGAGTCCCTTATTTGATCCAAAGAGGGGAACACCTAGGGGCCGGCCCCATTTGGGTGTGCCTCCCCTGGTTTGCCTATGCACCTTTGAAAGGAGGAGATATTTACAGACATTGGTAATATCTGCAGGAAACTATCTAGACCATGATCGATCCTACATCGACTCGAGAAAGATGGATTTTTCTCGCATTCAATACATACTGGATACTAGGGAAGGATTGGAGGAATCTCTTAAAATTCGGTGTAGGAATACTACCCGCATTCAAATTTTGTACTACGAAGGAGTACCTTTCATATGAAGATGATTCCACAAGGTTGGGCATGTATTTAAGGATTTCCCCACTGCTCACAAATGTTTCCATTGCATCTGCCTCTATAGACCTCTGTGCTCCACAAGATCTGATCACTTTTTCTCTGAATAGGGAGAATCGGTCGTTAGGTATTCTCTCATATTTGCGGGACACCGCCACCCTTGGGGGCTATCAATGTTCCCTGCCACCCGCTCTTCTACCAAGATTACTAGATCCATGACGAGTAGTTGCGGCATCGGGACATCCTCTGGCACTAGTACCTCTCCTCTCCCTCCTCTTAATTTATCATCTCTCATGTCTTCACACGCATCGTACATTTTCTCTAATTCATTTCCATCCGGTATTCATGTATCATCAATCGTGCGCTCCATTGTATTCTCCCCAGGATGTATACTCTTCCCCCCCCCCTACACCCATCACCTCCCCCCCCCCTCCTTCCACTTCATCCCATGTGGAGGTCCCATACTGAATATTTGACCGGCCACCCCTATAACCTCTGTCCTCGACACACTCCCCTGCTCATGTTGGTTTGGGCACAGGACCTAAACCACCCCACATTCGATTAAACCCTCTCGAGAGTCGACACTCAAATATTTCTAAGGCTATTCTACATGCTGGTTTGGACATTGCGGTTGGCAAGCAACTCTCCATTGAAGGGGTTCTTAGAGAAATAAATCCCCCCTCCTGTGGTTACCCAATGAAGTGCCTTTCCTTCAAGCTAGTCAAGGGCTTGCTAGCCCTACAAATCGCCTAGTCATTAAGCGTCTTTTTGACTATTTCAAAGTGGATATCATGTTCCTACAAGAGACCCTTGGGCCATACGATACCATCATTGTTTCCCTCTCTTCCCTTTTCCCTTCCCTGTATTTTTCATGCTCTAGATGCCCGTGGGCGATCGGAGGTATTTCTCCGAGCTATAACCCACGGGTTATTAGACACAAAAACATTTGGGAAAGGGATGGTGTACTCGTAGCATACATTTTCTCTTAACGACTTGGGTATGAGTTAAGGATGGTAAATGTGTATGGACCCATGTCAACATCGATAGGATTTTTGGCTTTCCTTACTCCGGTCATCATTCATGCAAGCGAGAAAACATCACCTTTGCGGGAGATCTCAACTTCTCCTTGGGTCTAGTCGAATATTGAGGACCTAATGCCCACGTGGACTCCCTAATAGATTTCTTCATAAACTTAATTTCACTCCATCATCGGCTGATCCTACAATGGATTCCCCCGGCCCAACATGGCGCAACGGGCGCCTTTGGAGAGGAAATTATTGCTCGCGAGACTAGATATATTTCTAATCAAGGAAGGCTTGTTTCAACATTTGGTATCATATATAAAAAGGGTTCGATCTAGGGGAATATCACATCACTCCCCTATTTACCTTGAGATCTCTAGAGACTCCACTAAACCAGCTTCCCCCTACAAGTTATGTTCGGTGTGGCTATAGGATGAGGATTATAATATAATGATTAATCAAGCTCGGTGGAAAGCACCAAATAATATTGACCTCTCCTGATCAGCCTCCTTTGCCAATAAGTTACATTTTATTAAGAGGATATCTATTAATTGGGCCAAAGACAAGAGAAGACGAGGATGACCTTGATCTAGAAAAGATTGAGTGGGAGATTTCTCAACTCGAGGACCCTCTTAATGGTGGTTTCTCCTTCGATTCTACCAAATAATTTATCATCAAATTGGAATCGGATCGTATCAAAATCCTCAAGGAAATGGAAGAAACATGGAGGCTCAAAATCTAGGCCCTTTGGTAAAAATCGAGGGGACGAAAACAACAAATGCTTTCGAGAAATTTTCCCGGAGGTCGTCGGGGCCATCAATACCATATGGGAAATTGATAATGAGGATGTTACATATGCCTCCTCCTTTGAACGAGTTGGCCAATTTAGGCACCACACACTTCACGAACCTCTACAAAGCCCCTCGGGGAAGTAACATTGTTTGCAACCATCAAAATTGCTATATTTTTCCCAAGGTATGTGGGACGGGGATACTGTCGAGGACCTATATAAGCATATTTCCATGGGAGAACTAGAGGCAATCCATAAATGATTCAAAAAAATACAAGAGTCTTGGCCACGATGGATGGTCGGTGGAATTCTATCCGGCCTTCTTTGAACTCTCGTGGACAAGAGCTACTAGAGGTGGTGGAAGAAACCAAAATTACTTGGTTTAATGTACCATGCCTTCAACTCTACATTCATTGCCCTCATCCCTAAATCCGACCTTCCCACTTCTTTTAAATACTTTTTCCCTATATCAAATTTTAATTGAATTTACAAAATCATGGCCAAAATTGTTGCCAACATAGTCAAACCTTTCCTATACGAACATATCTCCCACGAGAAATATGCATTTCTAGAGAACAAAAGCAGATTCATGAAGCCATTGGGGTTGCACGGGAGGGACTACACTCTATGCATAAAAAAAATATCAAATGAATTATTCTTAAGATTGATCTTGCAAAATCATTTGATCAAACTAGTTGGCTCTACATCATAATGCTCCTCACACACCTTGGATTCCCCATCTCGGTCATCAACTAGATCATGTGCTACATAAATTTTGTCTCATCTCGTGTCCTTATTAACGGAGCACCAACCAATTTCTTCCATGTTTAACGGGGTCTCTAACGAGGGCGTCCACTCTCCTCTACTATTCCTACTAGTTATGGAAGGTTTGAGCATATGTCGATTGATGAAAGGGATCAAAGTAGGCTAAAAGCTATTAAAATCAAAAAAAAATTGTATTTTGACACATCTGCTCTTTGTGGATGATGTCCTCATATTTCTGAACATATCCCTTGGTAATACAATGGTTATCAACTCATCTCTGCAATTGTTCTACAAAGCTGCAAGTATGACTTGAAATAACTCAAAATCTACTATCACCACTCATGGATGTACCCCACATGAGACCCACTATGCTTTGCTGAAATTTCTGTTATTTTTATGAGATTTGAGGGAGGTATTAAATACACGGGTTTCCATCTAAAGCTAGCTAATTAAATAATTGTTGATTGGACCTAGGCTGATTGCAAAGATTTTCAAGAGACTTAATACTTGGCACCATAGATGGCTCTCTTTTGTTAGATGTTTTGTACTTATATAATCGATCTGGAGGAAATCTCGGTTTACTAGATGTCCTTGGCCCGGATACCTAAGGGCATTCTAAGCGAGATTCAAATAATTTGTTGTTGATTCTTGTGGAATGGAACAAAGGATGGAAATAATTTTCCTTGGGCTAGATGGGACCTCATTTCCCTTTCGAAGAAGTGTGGGGGATGGAGTATCAAATACAGCCTTCTTTATCCATGGTGATGGCTACTAAATTGGGGTGGTAGATCGGACGAGATGATAGCCTTTGGACTAAGGTTGTCATCCACAAATACATTCATCCATCACGGTCCCGATTGAATGGATCGAGTCGAGCATTGGCATAGAAAAAATATCTCAACCATTTGGATGGCCATCTTGAATTCCATTGAACACATTATAAATGGATTAGCTTGGAATGTGGGTTCTAGTGGGCTGGTCCATATTTGATGTGAACCTTGGTCGGGTAATGATAATTCTCACATCCTACCACCTAAATTTATTCTCTCATTGAACAATGTTGGTTTTCATAACCTTGATCGGGTGGGTGACCAAGAAAAACTCGATCATTTTCTCTCAAGGTTGGAAGAGCTACCATGATCTACATATCCACCACCAATGGAATGATGATTGGGAACACTTCACATCTTCATGCAGTTGAAACACATGTTTGAATTACTAATAGATATGATGATATCATATGGGAAATCTACAAACATGGAAAATACACCCTAGAAGGACGAATATCTCGCATATATATGATCCCCAGTCGACCATTAGCATCTGTGTTGGTGGTGGACCCCATTATGGAAATTGAAGTGTCTAGAAAAGGCCAAATTATTAATGTGGTGCATTCTCTCCAACAAGATCCCCAGCAGGGCATACCTTCAAAAGTGTTCCTTCATCTGTCCTTCTTAGTGCACACTCTGTAAAGAGGCGGTGGAGGACTTTAACCATATTTTTTCTTCATTGATTTGTTAGCCTATCTCTTTGGACCCAAGTGTTAGCTGCCCAAAACCTCAACATGATATGGTCGGGTCCATCTGTCAATCAAGCACTGGGAATCATGGTGGCACAACTCTCACCCACATAAACTCGCAACCTTCCCATCCTAATATGTTGGGGCATTTGGATTTCTCACAATCGTTCCATCCTCCATGATCTACTCCCTTCCCTGGCCGGTCATATCTACCCACATCTCCACCATTTCCCATATGATCCTAGATGACCCTCCTCACCCTTCTCCATGGACCAACATTCCTAAATCCATTGATAAATCATTTCCCTGGGCCTATTTTTATGGATCTTCACAACACTTTGGTTGTGGAGGGGGGGGCAATCATGTACCTTAAAGATCAAAATTTCTACATATCAAAAAACAGATATAACTCTTTCAATTTTCTTTTAAATTTACAATATCATAGGTATGGTATTAAATTGTTAATATTTTATTATTTTTCCTAAATGCTTTTTTATTAGTTGATTTTTTTTCACAAACGTCAACTTTTTTTATTATGTAATGTAACTTATTAAATTTGAATGGTTTTTAATGATTGAAAATTTGCAAAGATTATGCTCACAATGTTTTGACAACCAAAAAATGTCATTTTGACACTTTATAATGACTTAAAAAAGCTTCCAAGTGGCAAATTCCAATTAAACTTACTCTATAAACGAGTTATTTTAATTTTTCTACCTAAAAAATATAAAAATAGAAAAAACGACTAACAAATTATATAATAATTCAATTTGTATTATTTATATAAAATAAAAAAGGCAACCAAATTTAAAAAAATAATAAAATAAGGATATCGTTAAAAAACAAAAAAAATACTCGTGATTATACTCTTAAGACTATAATGATATCGTGTATATTTAAAAGATATATTCATAACATCATTAGGATGTAGTATATGCACTGAGTGGAATATGCATAATATTATTAAAATAAAAAAAATTCCAAACGGTGAAAAAATAAAACAAAAAAGTAATTATAATTTTAATATTATTCTCATTTTTTTAATTTATTATTAAAATTTTAATTTTTATATAAAAAGTTCATTTTAATTTTAATTTTGTAATTCAAATAATTCAAAACGTTAAATAATATGTTAATTAATTGAAAATATGATTTATATAGTTTTCATATCCTATTTGAATTCCAAATTATAAAAAATTCCTACTTAGAATGTAATATACATTATTTTAAATTCATACTAAGAAAATCATGATAGGGGGTTTAAATGTCAAAGAATGAATATTTCGAATTTTGGTTACAAATTTATTAGATTTTTTTTTAATTGGAAATGTCAACTCCAAATCAATACTATTTATTAGTTGTTAAATTTCTTTATAATATATGTATTGATTTTTTAGTAAAAATTATGACTAAGATTTAGTAGATTCAAAGATTTATTTTGTTTAAACCTAAAAATGAAAAACAAAAAAATATAATCATTATTTAGGACAACTTGATGGGAGATAACGAATACAAATGAATGAAATTTATTATGTTTCTCTAATATATCTAAATAAGAAAGTAAAGTGTTTCTCCTAATTTCGATTTTATTGTATTAGGGTTATTTGAAAATTTCTCATGGGAAGGGTTCGTTTTTTATTATAATAAATTAGATCAATCTATAAAACTTATTTTAATTCTGATTAGCTAATGATGTCATGCATGTTGTTAATGACCTATGATTCATGCAAAAAAAATGATCATTTCATTTTATGTGGAACTGATGCAGGAGCATCCGACTAGGGAGGCAAACAGTCAGCAGGTTTTCATGTTTTCAGTAATGTGTTATTTTACAGGTCTTTGCACCTGTCTAGGGTTAATTTGTTTTTGATTAGGAGTTTAACTGTCAGTAGGAGCTGTTTCAGTTAATTATTATTTTTTTTAATTATTATCATCAAGAAACTGTGATAGGTCATTAGGTTGTCTTTTAAGTTCGTTATGCATAAAATAAAAAGAAATAGTCGAAGGTGAATAATGCCACTGTGTAACGAACAATGAACGGTTACCAACTGACAACGAACTAGTTGGGACTGGAATACAAAAAGGACAGAGAACCAACTTGAGAAGGGTTCTGCAAACTGTCAACACAGCGGAGTAATAGACAAGAGTTCTAGTTTTAAAACTGACTATCTGTGTTATCGAAGAATCTTCTGAGATTAGAGAATTTCATTTTATGTGTAACCTACAATTTGTTGTTTTACTTTGATTCAGACATGCAATAACAGGATATAGAGTTATTGAGTAACTGTAACAAAATAACAGACTATCAAAGTGCTGTAGGGTTTCTTTTAGCAAATAGGCGTTCGAGAAATCATTCCACGAAGGAGTACAGCGTTTCATGGGAAGGAAACGTTGACTGAAGAATGAACAGGAAATGCAGATAAGAGTGTAAACAAAAATCACAGGTAAACAATTTACTTCGTAATGCCATTACTTTCTTTCTCTGTACAAGTCGAAACCATAAATAAGTAAAATTTTCCTGAATAGATAAAAGGCATTTATTTACGGTCCAAAATCTCTCAGAGATTGTTTGAATAAATTTACAAAAGATTTTAAAACCCTCGGGCCATACAAACATCATAGCCAGGGTTTGAAAACGTTGAAACCCTTCCGGAGACAAGGGGTCGAAACCCTCACAGTTTCATTCAAAATTACCAAGGAAAACTCCTCAAGCCGGATAGCAAACATAACGGAGAAACGGAAGGACAAACCCCGAGATTCAACAGAGTAAAGCGAAGCGGCTTAACTTCAACCAGACACAACAGAGACAGTAAAAGAAGTATGGAATGATGCTACCCGTAAAGAGGGCGACGAGGAAGCCAACCGGGACGTCGAGCTGTTGAGGACCCTCGCACACCTGCACAGAGCAATTACAAACGATTTCAGCCTGTGTACACTCCAAAACGTGTAATTACCTGGAATCAGAATTGGGGAAGGGTTTGAGAGCAAACCTGGAAACGATGACAGAGTCCAAAGGTCCACAGATGAACAAACGCCATTGTACCACGGCCAGTCAAACTGCTCACAAGGAGCCGAGCCGTTAAGGCGTGAAAGAAATGGAACAGTAAGTGAAGCAGAGAAAGAGAGCTTACCAGTTGATATCGGCGGAGTCGAGGAGAACCTGTAGACGGAGCTTCCAGAAGAAGAACACCTGTGTAACAAACCAGTGAAAAGGTTAATCAAGGGACTTATATAACGCGGAGGAATTAAAAACCAAAAACAACCTGAAACAGGGTTTCAGAAACAGGGGACCAAGAATGTTACAGTGGGCAAGTTTAAGCCCTGTCAAAACAAGGGAATAGCGAGCAAAGTTGCTACAGAAGAGACCGACCACCATCGCCAACGAATGCAGAGATAAATCGAGACTTCGGCACAGAAGAACCAGACCTCCAACGGAGGCTTAACCCAACAGTGAAATCACAAATGAACCGACTATCGGATCCATAGGTGGAAAACCCGAAGGTGTAAACAACTGAGCTGTAGCATTTACTGATAGAGTGAATGCGAGCTACTGGCGGAGCAACCAAAGTATACGGAGATCAAAGTTCGAGATAACATATTCATTGTTTATTTATCCACAGTACCGTGTGCTTTAATGAAATGCCACGGAATGACATTTGTCATTTATAATAACAAACCCTATCACTGTTGACACGTAAGCACACGTTGACACTCAGTCAAATCTTTGTTAGTTTTCACAACAAACAGGGGTGTGGGCTGGCGCCTACTCATCAAGTGGTATCGGAGCAGAAGTTTGAAGGAGCAGAAGTTTGAAGTTGCGAGAAGATGGAAGTTGGTCGAAGAGGAAGGGGGAGAGGTAGAGCAATCTGAAGAGTGGCAGAAGAGGGACTACGAGATGAAATTCGGATTCTGAATCAAAGATTGGCAGCAGTAGAAGCTGGGGGCAGGAGAAACCCAGCAGATGACAGTGATGAGGATATTGCAGAACCGGAAGATGAATTTGAAGGAGTGACACCTGAACTGAGATTGTTGAAGTGAGTTCTGTTGTCCAGTCATAAGCCGAAGCATGAGCTTTCCACTTATGACGGCAGTTTGTCGGCAGATGTGTTGTTGGACTGGTTGAGTGAAGTAAATAAATACTTCGAATTTGAGGAAACCAGCGAGGACAAACAGGTGAAGTTTGCTGCCACCAAGCTGAAAGGACATGCGTCCTTGTGGTGGGACAGCGTACAGGCGGAAAGAAAAAGGCTACAAAAACAGCCTATAAGGAAGTGGGCCAGAATGGAGGCGAAACTGAAGGAGAAATTTTTGCCCAAAGATTATCAAATTATGCTGTATCGACAGGTACAAAACTTGAGACAAAGGGGGATGACAATTAAGGAGTATACTGAAGAATTTTATAAACTGAACTTGAGGGCAGGTTATGTGGAAGACACCCCAGAAAAGACAGCAAGGTTCGTAAATGGGCTGAGGGGGGAGATATTACATGAAACTGGTATCCTTTCGCCCAGAACCTTGGAAGAAGCATATCAGTTTGCACTAAAGGCTGAAGAGAAAATAAATAGGAAGCAGAATGCCAGAAGAGGAGGTGGATCTGGCAGAGGGAAGGGGAAGGCCTTTGGTAAAGGCAGAGGAACAGGTTCCAATGAGGAAGGTAGCAGTTCCAAAACTGCAGGGACAGCAGAGAAGGACAACAGCACTAGAGGAGGACGACCAGCCCAGCGAGGAAGAGGAATTGGTCGGGGCAGAGGAACTGTCCAGTGCTACAGGTGCCAAAAGTGGGGGCACAAATCGTATGAATGTCCTGAAGGTGAACCAGCAGGTGGAAGAGGAGCTTATGTCGCTCAGCCGGAGGAAGCGGACGCACCTCCACAGGAAGTGGAAGATGCACCAGAGACAGGGGAAGCCCTGGTGTTGAATAAGGTGCTGTTAAAACCAGCCAAGGAGGTTATGGACCCAGATCAAAGGAAGACTTTGTTCAGGACAGTTTGCAAATCACAGGGAAAGTGCTGCAAGCTGATCATTGACAGTGGGAGCACTGATAATTTAGTGGCCACGAAAATGGTGGAGAAGCTGGGATTGAAAAAGATGAAACATCCCACTCCATACAAGGTGTCGTGGCTGCAGAAGGGACATCAATTGTTAGTTGATGAACAGTGCGAAGTGGAGTTTCAGATCGGCAGATATAAAGACAAGATTGTCTGCGATGTTATGCCGATGGATGTCTGTCACATACTGTTAGGGAGGCCCTGGCAGTTTGACAGAAAAGTGTTGCATGATGGAAGAATGAACTGTTACAAGTTTGTTAAAGATGGGGTCAAGCACACACTTGTACCCATCAAAGAGGAAGGAACAGCAGAAGCAAGTGGAGTAAAAGCACTGCTATTGGGGGGAAAAGAATTTTTGAAACAGATTGAAGACAGTGAGGTGAATTTCGCTGTCGTGAGGAGGCCAAGGACAGTGGTACTGCACACCACGATTTCAGATTTACCTGAGGAAATTCAAGACATGTTACAAGATTTTGGAGATATCATAGTGGATGATCTTCCAGATGAGCTACCCCCAAAGAGAAGTATTAGCCACTGCATTGATTTTATACCGGGAGCTAGCTTGCCAAACAAGGCAGCTTATCGTATGAGTCCGAAAGATCATGAAGAAATTCGGAAACAGGTGCAAGAACTACTTGATAAAGGACTGATCAGAGAAAGTATGAGTCCCTGTGCAGTTCCAACAGTATTAGCTCCCAAGAAGGGTGGCGAATGGTGAATGTGTACAGATTCGCGAGCTATCAACAAGATTACAATTCGGTACAGATTTCCACTACCCAGAATGGATGACATGATGGACTGTTTGAGTGGGGCAGCCTATTTTTCGAAGATTGACTTGAAAAGTGGCTACCACCAGATTCGAATCAGAGAAGGGGATGAGTGGAAAACAGCGTTCAAGACAAATGAAGGGCTGTATGAATGGCTGGTGATGCCATTCGGATTGAGCAATGCTCCCAGTACTTTTATGCGACTGATGAATGAAGTACTGAAGGAGTTTATTGGAAAATTTGTGATAGTGTATCTGGATGATATACTAATTTTCAGCAGAACGAAGGAGGAGCACTTCCGACATGTTCAAAGTGTATTACGAAGTCTACAGCAGAACAAGCTGCTGATAAATCTGAAAAAGTGTACCTTTTTCCAGAAAGAACTGGTTTATCTGGGTTTTGTGATTGCAGAGAATGAGATGAAGATGGATCCGGAAAAGATTGCAGCAATCGTAAGCTGGCCATCTCCAAAGAACCTATTTGAAGTTCGAAGCTTCCATGGTTTAGCAAGCTTTTACAGGAAGTTTATCAAGAATTTCAGCGGAATCTGTGCACCCATGTTGGATACAATTAAGAAGGCAAATCAGCCTTTTTGTTGGACTGAAGCAGCAGAAAACAGTTTTCAGACTCTGAAGAAAAAGATCACTGAAAGGCCGATCTTGAGATTACCGGATTTCAGCAAACTTTTTCAAGTTCGTTGTGATGCCAGCGGTACAGCCATTGGGGCAGTACTTAGCCAGGAAGACAGACCGGTTGCTTATTTCAGTGAGAAGTTGAACGAAAGCAGATAGAAGTATTCGTCATACGACAAAGAATTTTATGCGATCGTTCAAGCCTTGAAGCACTGGAGGCACTATTTGTTAGGTAATGAGTTTGTATTATTTTCTGACAATTCTGCTTTACAGTATGTTATGCAGCAACACAAGTTAAATCACAAGCATGCAGAGTGGGTGGAATATCTGCAAAGCTTTACTTTTGTGTTGAAGCATATTAGCGGGCAATCCAACAAGGTGGCAGACGCATTAAGCAGAAGAGCTCTGCTTTTGCAAGAAAGTACAGTGCAGGTATTGGGTTTTGACCATTTGAGGGATCTATATCACACAGATATAGACTTTAAAGAAGCGCATGAAGCATGTCAGAACCCTTTACTGCGGAATCACAGTCCATGGTTGGACTACAATCTACAAGAGGGGTTGCTGTTTAAGGGAGGACAGTTGTGTATTCCCGAATGTTCAATGCGGGAAAACATCATACGAGAAAAACATAGCGGAGGTCTAGCCGGACATTTCGGTATAGACAAGACATTATCTCAGGTACAGCATTTCTATTTTTGGCCAAAGTTGCGGCGAGATGTGCAGAGATATGTGAGCAGGTGCAAAATGTGTCAGTTGGAAAAAGGCCACAGCCAGAATGCAGGACTCTATACGCCATTTCCCACACCAAGTAGGCCATGGGACTCAGTCAGTTTGGATTTTGTCCTGGGTTTACCTAGAACACAGCGAGGATTTGACTCCGTGATGGTAGTGGTGGATAGATTCTCGAAGATGGCACATTTTATACCCTGTCGGAAAACCAATGATGCTACTCACGTAGCCCACTTGTTCTTCACAGAAATTGTTCGACTGCATGGCTTGCCAAGATCCATTGTTTCGGACCGGGACGTACGTTTCACAGGACACTTCTGGCGTACCTTGTGGAAGAAGCTGGGCACTCAACTGAATTTCAGCTCCGCTTATCACCCACAGACCGATGGGCAAACAGAGGTGGTAAATAGGAGTTTGGGAAACCTGCTACGAAGCTTAATCGGAGAAAATTCGCGGATGTGGGATCGCGTACTTGCCCAAGCGGAATTTGCGTATAATGATTCTCCAAATCGCAGTACGGGATACAGTCCTTTTCAGGTTCTGTATGGCATGCATCCTCGCGGAGTGCATGAACTGTGGGATTTGGGCAAGCTTGAGAAGAGAAGCGCAGATGGAGAAGATTTCGCTCAAGCAATGAGTGATCTGCATGAACAGGTGAAATTGAAGTTGATAGACAGCGGTCAAAGGTACAAACAGCAGGCAGATTTGAAAAGGCGGGAGGTTCAGTTCAATATTGGAGACGAAGTCCTTGCCCACCTGCGCAAGGAACGGTTTCCAAGAGGGCAGTATAACAAGTTGAAGTTTAAAAAAATTGGCCCCTGCAAAATTATCCGCAAGTTTTCAGCCAATGCCTATGAGATACAGCTGCCACCCGGAATAGGCATTTCGCCCATTTTTAACGTAGCAGACCTGTTCCCTTACACTACTAGTTCCGGAGATGAAGAGGCAACAAGGTCAGAACGGCATACCCCAGATGACGAGGACGTTTGGTTAAAACAGATGCCTGCAGCGCAACCCCTTGAGATCGAGGGTATCCTCGATACACAAGTAGCCAAAAGAACGCGCAGGAAATACTATTTACAGTACCTGGTCAAGTGGAAGAACCATCCTATAGAGGACAGTTCCTGGCTTGACGCAGCACAGATTTAGAAAATTGGCTATTCAGTGGATGACCTCATGGAGCGGAGCCATGACTTTTTGCTACCCCGGGAGCCTGATGCAGGAGCATCCGACTAGGGAGGAAAACAGTCAGCAGGTTTTCATGTTTTCAGTAATGTGTTATTTTACAGGTCTTTGCACCTGTCTAGGGTTAATTTGTTTTTGATTAGGAGTTTAACTGTCAGTAGGAGCTGTTTCAGTTAATTAATTTTTTTTTAATTATTATCATCAAGAAACTGTGATAGGTCATTAGGTTGTCTTTTAAGTTCGTTATGCATAAAATAAAAATAAATAGTCGAAGGTGAATAATGCCACTGTGTAACGAACAATGAACGGTTACCAACTGACAACGAACTAGTTGGGACTGGAATACAAAAAGGACAGAGAAGCAACTGGAGAGGGGTTCTGCAAACTGTCAACACAGCGGAGTAATAGACAAGAGTTCTAGTTTTAAAACTGACTATCTGTGTTATCGAAGAATCTTCTGAGATTAGAGAATTTCATTTTATGTGTAACCTACAATTTGTTGTTTTACTTTGATTCAGACATGCAATAACAGGATATCGAGTTATTGAGTAACTGTAACGAAATAACAGAATATCAAAGTGCTGTAGGGTTTCTTTTAGCAAACAGGCGTTCGAGAAATCATTCCACGAAGGAGTCCAGCGTTTCATGGGAAGGAAACGTTGACTGAAGAACGAACAGGACATGCAGATAAGAGTGTAAACAAAAAATCATAGGTAAACAATTTACTTCGTAATGCCATTACTTTTCTTTCTCTGTACAAGTCGAAACCAGAAATAAGTAAAATTTTCCTGAATAGATAAAAGGCATTTATTTACAGTCCAAAATCTCTCAGAGATTGTTTGAATAAATTTACAAAAGATTTTAAAACCCTCGGGCCATACAAACATCATAGCCAGGGTTTGAAAACGTTGAAACCCTTCCGGAGACAAGGGGTCGAAACCCTCGCAGTTTCATTCAAAATTACCAAGGAAAACTCCTCAAGCCGGATAGCAAACATAACGGAGAAACGGAAGGACAACCCCGAGATTCAACAGAGTAAAGCGAAGCGGCTTAACTTCAAACAGACACAACAGAGACAGTAAAAGAAGTATGGAATGATGCTACCCGTAAAGAGGGCGACGAGGAAGCCAACCGGGGCGTCGGGTTGTTGAGGACCCTCGCACACCTGCACAGAGCAATTACAAACGATTTCAGCTTGTGTATACTCCAGAACGTGAATTTACCTGGAATCAGAATTGGGGAAGGGTTTGAGAGCAAACCTGGAAACGGTGACAGAGTCCAAAAGTCCGCAGATGAACAAACGCCATTGTACCACGGCCAGTCAAACTGCTCACAAGGAGCTGAGCCGTTAAGGCGTGAAAGAAATGGAACAGTAAGTGAAGCAGAGAAAGAGAGCTTACCAGTTGATATCGGCGGAGTCGAGGAGAACCTGTAGACGGAGCTTCCAGAAGAAGAACACCTGTGTAACAAACCAGTGCAAAGGTTAATCAAGGGACTTATATAACGCGGAGGAATTAAAAACCAAAAACAACCTGAAACAGGGTTTCAGAAACAGGGGACCAAGAATGTTACAGTGGGCAAGTTTAAGCCCTGTCAAAACAAGGGAATAGCGAGCAAAGTTGCTACAGAAGAGACCGACCACCATCGCCAACGAATGCAGAGATAAATCGAGACTTCGGCACAGAAGAACTAGACCTCCAACGGAGGCTTAACCCAACAGCGAAATCACAAATGAACCGACTATCGGATCCATAGGCGGAAAACCCGAAGGTGTAAACAACTGAGCTGTAGCATTTACTGATAGAGTGAATGCGAGCTACTGGCGGAGCAACCAAAGTATACGGAGATCAAAGTTCGAGATAACATATTCATTGTTTATTTATCCACAGTACCGTGTGCTTTAATGAAATGCCACGGAATGACATTTGTCATTTATAATAACAAACCCTATCACTGTTGACACGTAAGCACACGTTGACACTCAGTCAAATCTTTGTTAGTTTTCACAGCAAACAGGGGTGTGGGCTGGCGCCTACTCATCAGGAACTAAGTTGTCTGAGTTATAGTGACTAACTAACTTACACCTACTAAATTTAGAATGGACATTTTCACTTAAATTTTATAAATTCACATTAATTTGCAATCACCATAAGAACTAAAAATTGTAATGTAACATATTTCATCCAAGAATAGAAATACATTAAAAAACATCCTTAAAATGTGGTAGTAGTACATAGGGTAATACAATAAATTAGCCAACATGAGCATATAAGGAAAAATAACATCCAAAAGAGAGAAAGCAAACACATTACACAAGTATGGATGCACACCCAAGTTAGGCTCCTTAACAAATTTGTATAGAAAATGTTTCCATCAGGGAGTTAGGTGTGTCCATCAGGGAGGAAAACTACTTTTAGGACCACACCCCCACACCCCCCCCCCCCCCCCCACTGCTGGTAAAGGGAGGATGGAAAGGGGGGGCCGAAAAAGTCTGTGGAGCATTGATTTACAGAGGAATAATTTGACGACTGGGAGAAGCTCGAGGTTTAATCACATGTGACAAACCCTTTTTTTCATTTACCAACCTTAATACATGCGCGGTGAACTTTGATTTAAACCATATGCCTTCCAAACTTTGGATAACAAATATGAACATAATATTTCGGGCTATAGCGCATCTATTCAAAAGCTTTCTAACTTAGGATAAAGATATATGATTTAAAACCTACCCCACTATATACACCTTCTATATGCTTGTTCTTCCCTTGGATGATGAAGATTTCTCGGGCTTGATGGATTTGAAATGTAGATAGTGTCCCAAACTGGTCTATATGGGGCTACAAGTGTTAACCTTTGATATATGCAGAGAATGTGATCTCTGTGAATGAGATGCTTGCTCCTAGATGGAATATTGTAATATTTCAACCTTTTTAATCCACTAAGGACTCTATGAGATTCTATATAACCAATATATTTTTAATTACGAATAGGTTTTATGCAACCATGCATCACATTGACTAGTTTCACAGAACCATGTTGGCATTCAGAGTGCAGGAAACACCACGAATCTGGGCTTTATGGTGTTGAAGTGTCGTAACATCCTTACATGAGGGTATTGGTATTGGAAAAGAGCTGGTGCTTTGTTGGGATTTTCATTACTCTTCAATGTTTTGTGTTGTTTAAATTTTCTCTTGCATATCTAGATCGCGAGTTTCTTAAGTAAACACATACCTGTCATTCTCTTTTTATTTATTTCTATTTTATCAAATAAATTCCAATATGAAATGATATGGGATTTTTTTTGTGTAGCTCTTGGGAAACCTCAAGTTGTCATTTTTGAAGAAGCTTATGAATAAATGCAATCCCAACAGAATGGTGCAGAGTAAGGGCTCAAGACAAGACCATCAAGGTTAAGAAGAGGATATTTCTCATGTTTTCTATCTTCTGCAAATGCCAATAATAATTGTAATAAAATTGTTAACCATCTATTTCTCAAACTTTGTTGAACATACTGAATTGTAACAGAACTAAATTTTAGATGATTCCATGATTTTCAATTCTATAAAAAATTTTCAATAGCTATACAGCCGAAATGAAAATCGAAAAAATAAGCATCCAATTAGCTAATCTAGCAGGAAATAATGAGTTGGATTTGGATTTCCCAAAAATCAGGAAACCTTTGCTCAGATTTTCCTCATTGGTCTCATGAATGTGTAGGACAATATTTGTCGATTTGGATGTTATTTTTTTAACAGAAAAGATTAATTTTATTTTATATAAATCTTCACCCGAGTCGCGGCTAAAACCGGGAGATTCCATGTTCAATATTTCCCAAAATTGGGTTGTCTAGTTACATCCATAGCTGGGCTGGCCCAAATGACTTCCAAAATTACAAAATTCAGTGTCGATATTGTTGTTTCTATGTTGTATATCCTATATTATTTTCCTATTTACACATAGAAATTAAAATTCAGTTAAACCTCGGGGTTGGCAGGATGGTTCAGATCGATGTTGCTCAACTCCTCTTCAAATGTTGTAGCATTCCCTTTTAGCTGGATCTTCAGGTCTTCGACTTAGCCCTGCAAAGCATAGATTTTTCCTCCGGTTGGAGGATCTTTATGTTGTTTTCACCTTCTTTCTCTCTGTAGTCCAAGTCCTCCTTTTGATGCATTTCCAGGATTTTATTCAAGTCCTCCATGCAGTCCTATAATTCTAGATGCTCCCATTCATATTGGTTGTAGTTGTGCGGGGAAACAGTCGTCAGGGGCATGTTGCATTCAATTTCCCTACCTGTGTGTTTGTGTCTTACTCCCCATGAGGCCTCCACCTCCATCTCCATGTTGTTTTCTATCTCATTTTTCCTATCTTTCTTTTCCCTTTGCCTTGTAGTCCTCTGCATGATAGAACCCTTGCTAACACTAACTGTTAATTCCAGCGCTTCGAAAAGTCTGATTGCATAAACAAGATCCAAAAGCTACGTCCCAACACGCAGTCTCTGAGTACCACGCAGTCTCTGAGTACCACTCAGAATCCTGACAATTCGCCCCATTTTGGCCACTAGTTTTCATATGATTATTCATACAAGTATTAACATGGTGTGTGACTCCCTCACCCAGTTGCTTCAGATTATTTTCCCAACCCTGAATTTTCTCAGCACTTCCTATATCCCAATTCTGTTACCCTGAGTTATCCTCAGCTAGCCATAGGAACAGACACCTAAATTCCAGGATCACTCTACCCTTAAACTCGGTAAAAGAGATGATAAGGCTAGCAAATCTACACCTATTATTGGCCTCCCAACTCTCATAGCACCACCCCAGACAACTCACCAAGCCAACCTGCCACCCTCATGAGAACAAAACCATTGATTTACCTCTGTTATGGAGATGTTTGGTGTTCTTTATATAGCACTAGTGTCTACTGACGAGAAAATAATTCCTTCTCTTGGCCCTGCACTTCCTCATTATTGCAACCTTCCCTAGATCAACTATGATCTGCTTCATATTAAAGGTCGTTCGCTTGAACAATCTACTCTTGTGCTCCAAATTAAATCCAACTAGCACACAGACGGTTTATACAGCCTTGGAAAAGACTTGATCGTGTGAAAATCTATCGTGCATGGGTAAAACATGTTGCATCCCACACCTTATCACGTCATCCCTGTACTGCAACTAATTCACGGCTATGCACGGTAGGATATCTCTTACTGTGCGATGTCTAATCCTTGTAATTAGGTTGTGTCAGTAATGATCCACCTGTTGTCCATTGGAGATCCCAACCACCTAGAGTACAGTACTAAATGACAGTATGACATGAGGGAGGTGAAGGACAGTATGACGTGAGGGCAGGGGGGAGAGGGGGAAGTGGGGGAGGTGGGGTCAGGTGAGGTGTAAGGTGCTTAAGTGGGGAGAAGGGGGTGAGGAAGAAGGGAAGTGAGGGAGAAAGGGAGGAGGGAGGAAGGGAGCAGGGAAGTGAGGGGTGAGGAAGTGAGGGGAGAGGGAGAGAGGGAGAGGATGATTAGGAAGTGGAGGGTGGAGTGGAAGGAAATCAAGGAGAAGGGGTTGAGGGAGTAAGGGGGTGATGGAGTGAGGGGAGAGGGAGAGAGGGGGAGGGGTAGAGAGGGATGAGAGGGAGGGGGAGTAAGTGAGAGGATAATATAAGCTAGGGAGGATCAGTTGGCCTCCTTTATCCCTATATTCCTTTGGATTATTTATTTTAATGCTTTTGTCCTTGCAATTAGAGAGGGTCCAGTACATCATCACAAATTTGCGTTATTTTTATTAGGAAATTTTTTGGTGGTTCTTATTATTTGAGAAACCTGTGTTTTATCCCGTTTATATATTGTCATGCGTATCCTATTTCTTAGAATTAGAGATACTTGTCCTCTCTATCTATACATTATTGTCTAGTTTTCAAGCTGAAGTTTGGAAAATGGAGGAGGCTTCAAGGAATGGTAATTAAATTTAATAAGGTATTTTCCTTTTGAAGTTTTTAAAATTTTGATTTAAAACTAACTCAGTCTAAACTTTTAACGTAGATGTAGCCTAATTACTCATATTATGGTTCGGGTAGCAAAAATTGGAGAATGTGTAATTTTTTATGTGTGTCAATTCAAGATTAATTCGCTCAATTGAAATAATGTACATGGGATGTGAGTTTCAGCAATGTTGTGTCAGAGGAGGATTGTACAGCAATTCTATGTAGATTTCATGTCAATCCTCTTTTGGCGCAACATTGCTGAAGCTCACATCCCATGTACATTATTTCATTTGAGCGAATTCTTGAATTGAAACACATGACAATTACACATTCTCCAAATTTTTTTTCCTGAACCATAATCTGAGTAATTGGGTTACATTTACATTAAATGTCTAGACTAAGTTAGTTTAAAAATCATATTTTCCAGAAATTCAAAAGGAAAATACCTTGTTAAATTTAACAACCATTCCTTGGAGCCTCTTCCAGTATTTTTCAATAAAAATTCATCGGATATTCGACGTACATTTAACAAGTGTCGAATATCTTTCATCACTCATCAACGAACCAATGTCAGATATCTATCTCCCATTCGATGCAAAATATCGCTTGATCCATAGCATCTTTGTCGAATGAAAAGTCACAACGTTGGCTAACCGGCATATGATGGTTGGATATTCGACAAACACATCTAACAAATGGATTTCGGGTATTCGACCTTGGTTATAAAATTAAAACTTCGCCTATTCAACGAATATACGTCGAAAAAAACATCACCTATTCGAAGATTATACATTGAATAAAGCATCGCTTATTTGATGACTGTTTTTCGAACAAAACATCACCTATTTGATGACTGTTTTTCGAACAAAACATCGCCTATTCAACGATTGTATGTCGAAAAAAACGTTGCCAATTTGACGACTATACATCGAACACCACGTTGCCTATTCAACTATTGTAAATTTCATTAGCCGACGATTTATTTGGTATCAAGGACGGCGGATATCTAACGTAGATGTCCAACGATTTCCTAGTGGTCAAATATCCAACGAAATCCCACCAACGATATATATGTCTCGTGTTTGTCGGATAGTAGACGAACTTGAGTCGTAGAACCGACGAAGTGACATTGGATTTTGGCCCCATTTGCACTAGTGAATGTGGTATTCCAACCATACTTAAGAAATTTTGTGCTAGTTTTCGTTGATGATATTCTGGTTTATAGTAAAACAAGAAAGGAGAATCCACAACATCTAGAGCAAGTTCTCACTATTCTAGAAGAACAATGATTTTATGAAAATATGTCCAAATACACCTTTGGAAAGGAATAATTAGAGTACCTTGGACACATAATATCCAAGGAAGGAGCAAAGATAGATATTAATAAGATCCAGGCTATAAAATAATGGCCCAAACGAATTAGTATTACCAAATTAAGAGGAATTTTAGGGTTGACTAGATATTATCGAAGGTTTATTTGAAACTATGCTCATGTAACTGCAACCCTAAAAAACCTTTTAAAGAACTCATTTCAGTTAGATGATAAGGCAAAAAAGTGTTTTGAAGCCTTAAAGGAAATTATGTCCAATGCACTTGCACCTCTGTCAGCAACTCCAGACCTTTCAAAACGTTTTGTAATTGAATGTGATGCTTAAAGTTTTGGAATAGAAGCATTATTAATTTAGGATGTCCATCCAATAGCATTTGAAAGAAGGTATCTCAATAAAAGAAAATGTATAAAGTCTATATACAACAAGTAACTTCTCATAGGGGGCTCGATCACGTGACCATTAGATGCACATGACTCCCCTGGTTCTTTGCCACCCTAACGGTTACCCTCACCTACCCGTGGAACGGAATACCGTTTCTCACCTGAGTTAACAAAGGTCATTTGTGGTTGCCCTGCTACCTCCTGCTGGTTGTTTCCTGGTTGTATTTTTCAGTCACATTGACCATGGCATCTGAAATGGATGAGGATCTCTTGCCTTCACCAAAGATCCATACACATCGACTGTAATATCCCAGAATAGGGATGCAGCAATACATGAACATGAAAATGGAGTAGCAGTGTTACATCAACACATAAAATGTAAGAAGAAACAAATAGCCATCATTTTGGTATTATAGCAGCAAATGTATACAAGATCTTGAGGAAACAATCTCTCAATTTAGGCAATAGAAGCCTCAAGGAAACATGTACATAAAAATGAAGTGCACTGCTACACAAGAAATAATAAAGGCTATGACAGCGTAGTTTTATTATAGATACTACTACTGTGAAGTTTCAATACACAAATATGCAAATATAGGGCCCAAAAAATGTTGGGAGAGGAGATATAGACTCCCAAATTGAATTTCAAGACAATCCGGAAAGGATTTCTTGAAATATGCAAAATGGCAAAAATGTCAGAGTTGCAGTCTCAAGACTAAGTAGCAGCTGCAACTCAAGAACTATATGGAGATGGCTATATATGATGCACAATCTGAACAAACCTCCTCCAATGGATCTTCCAAGTGAAATTTTTATCCTAACACTGAATATCTCACCCTCCAAACACACACTGCAAACCCTCACTGGAGATGCTCTCTCAAATAATGTAGTCAAGGAGAGGGACTGCGCTGTAGATGATGGAAATGGTTGGACTGATTCCAAATATAGTGAAATCAGCTTAGAAATATTCCTCACTGATCCTCCAAAGGAAATAAAGCCTCCTTCTCTGAAAAACAAGCTCCGGAAGTGGTGTTGTGGAACCTCCACTGCAACACCCTGCAACACAATGTTATACTTCAGTAGAAATAACGTTGTAGCTGAAGGAGGTGGCTTGGCCTTAAGCCTGAAAGTGGAGAAATGAAGTCCAAGATCCCTCAAGAGGCCCCTCTTGAAAGGAGAATGAATTCCTAAACAGGAATTCCTTGTGCTAAGAAGCACAGCAACTCTACTAAACAGCAAGAGAATGCACAATATTCTAACCCGACCACAAAATCAACAATCCATAACATGTCTTACTATGGATGCCTTGCCCTCCTTTTAAAAAAATGGAAGCCCTCTCACCATGGGTCCCATTCATTATATTTTCCTCCTTCAAGTAATCTTCCTCCCACTATCTCTGTGTTGTCTCAAAAGATGATCTCCACCTCCTATCCTAGCGTTGTTGACTTGGTCAAACTTGACCTTGTCCACATGCAAATGCCCCTTTTCACACATGAGGGTGTGAAATCCAGCTCCTATGATGATCCTTTTTCACACCATGAGGTATTTTATTCATATTTTTGTTATGCATAGGCCTCCTTACCCATTTATTAAACTTCTATATGTAAAATACAAAAATCAATATTCCAATTAGTTGCATGCTAAACTTGGAATATTACAGTCCTCCCCTCCCAAATGTTGCTTGTCCTAAAGCAACTGCAAGCATAGAACTGAAGAGCCCCCTCTTCTTCCCCTGTAGAATCCTCATATGATAAAATTCTCCAAGGATCAATATTTTGTCTCATCAATATATCTCCAAGTTGTCCCCCCCAAGCATGCAAGCTAGATTTTGGTGTGCATCCCAAATAGCTATCATCATGTAAAACATCCATGGAGGAAACAAAGGGTTGTCTAAATTCATTCTTGAGGCATGAGGTCTGATATACATTGGGATCTACCATCCCCATATGAATCTCCCATCCCCAAGCTATCATCCATACAAAATGAGCCACCCTCCAAAATGGTAACTCATACAAAACATCCTCCACCTTGAGCTCCTGAAATGTAGGTGGGATGAAAATATGATCATGGTAGACAAAATAGCCTACCCCACGTTGTCCTCCTCTCCACTTATGATAAGTGTAGAGTATGTGCTGCTCTTGGGCTGCAAAAGTGTTGCCTCCAAGTGGAAAGAAGAAAACTGAATCTCCAAATATCTTCCCTTCAACGTTGTGAATCATGCTGGCCCAAACCATCCCATATATGATGAATGGAAAATAACCATCATATGGCATCCAAGTGAGTGGAATACTGAAGGTTTCATGTAGATCTGAAAGGTACCAACAGTCTTCCAAGTGGTTACAGCACAGTTTTCTTAACTTTTGTTGCACAACATGACATGGTGACTCATAGAAAAGTTTCTCCCAATGATTTATGAGAGTCATAGCTCAAGTGCTCCAATCAATATTATGGCCCACCTCATAAAGAGACAAGTGTTTTGTTGTGGTGGCCATATCATCTCCCATGCTCCCCTTAGAACATGTAGTGCAGAAAATGTGGGAATCCTCTTCCCCAAAGGACACACCCATCCAATGTGTCTCTCCCCCAATCTTCCTCCCAATAAAAATGAGAACAACAACAACAAATGGAATCATAATAAGAATCATACTTGCTACCAAATGTAGTAATGGAGAAGGACAATGGTCCCTCAAATGCAACCAACGCAGTTTGACCCTCAATTGCAATAGATAATGACAAAAAGTGTGGTTTCTCAACCACTTTCTTGCTGCCCCACTCTCCTCATGTGTTTGGAGAAAGTGAATGATGTATGGTACAAGGTAAGTATGTTCTCCATGAAAAATATCCTCCCCAAGTCCTCCTAGGGAGTGGCCATCAAAACTACTCATGGCCTCAAGTAGACCATGAAGTCTAGAAGGAAGAATGCTCCTCCCTTGAGCGAATTCCTGCACATATATGGTTAAGGGATGCATATATACATTATACAAGTCATTATGCAAACAAACAATACCCTTACCATATGTCTTGCTCATGCCAATGGAGTGGCTCATAGATGAGTCTCCTCTCATCCTCAAAGAGAAAAGAGGTGGTTGTGATAACTCTTCCAAAGATTTATGTATCTCCTCCATCTCCACATGATCCATGCATCTCCTCATATTTTGATACATCTCCTCCTCAAAGCCTTCCCAAAAGCACCCCTCCATGATGGTGTGGTATGCTCTCATAGAATAAGTGTGGCTGAAAAGGAAATCTTCATGTTCTTCTTGTACCAACTTCTCCTTGAGCTTGGAAGCTCTAGATAAGAAGATCCTACCATGATAGTAGATGACCCCATCTCTAACTGAATACCCCTCCTCATGCAATTGGACATCTAATATCATCCAAGCAAACAGATCCTTGGAATACTCCACCAATAGTTGGGAATTCCAATATGGATCTACCCTCCATAGTGACAGCATTGATGAACTATCATGAAGATCATATGTCATATGGTTTTCCTCTTCTTTGACATCTCCCATGCCAAAGATTCAATTTGGAAGGTTGTTATCCTTCCCCTATTTCTTCTGCCACAGCGCAGAATCTGAAATGAGAGTGGGTAATGATGATGTTGAGAGTATGCTTCTCTCCTCCTTGAGTCTACCCAAGACTCCCAACGTTGTACCAAGCTCTCCCAAGGTCTCCACTCCTCTGAAATCAATGAGTGGTGCCTCAAAATTTGAAGCATCCATCCCCTTCTGCTGATCTGGTGGTCTCCCTGATGAAATGCCTCCATATAATGAGACATCAAGATCAAGAGTAGACTGCATATATGAATTGACAGAGTTTTCCCTACCCTCACTGCACAATCCAGTCTCCCTCTTCTATGAATCAACCCTCTATCATAGATATAGGTGTGTGCTCCTCATCAAATGATGTTGGTCATCCTCCCTACCTCCTCCTTGTGTCTGCATGGTTCCACAATCAATCATCAATGGTACATGTTGATCATGAATTGTGCATTGATTTCCACATATGAGATCCTAGGGAATTTGTTAGGTCCCTATATTACTAGTATAGTCCCTTATTGTTGTTAGAGTAACCCCCTTATTGTTATTATTGTACCCTTGTAACCCCCATTTTGTTATTATTGTGCCCTTAAATTATTATTGTTAGGTCGGCTAGGATTACATTGTGGCCCACTAGGATTACATTATGGCCCCATGGACTCCTATATATAGAAAGGAGGTTTTGTAAATTGTATGATCCAAGAATTTTTCATTTATGTAATGTATTGGAGGTTTCCCCCTCGAAGTGGCTCATTTCTAAGGCGTTGATATCTCTTTTCTTCTCTTTTTGGAGCTGGTTACACAACATTTGGTATCAGAGCTTTGGATTCTAGGGTTTCACTGCTCCAAACAGGTCATCGTGGCGTTTTCGCTATAAATTTTTTTCTACGAAGTTTCAGAAGCTGAAATTTTTAGGGTATGAAGTCGAAATCCTGAGGAAGTTTTTCTAAAAATTTCAGAGCTTGGTTCGCAATATTTTCGGATATATGATCTGTGGAAGTTAGGTCTTTTTTCAGGCTCCTAAACAGGTCATCATGGCATTTGCGCTATAAATGTTTTTCTACGAAGGTTCAAAATCTGAAATTCGTATGGTGCAAAGCTGAAATCTTGAGGAAATTTGTAAAAAACTTTCAAAGCTTGGTTCGCAAAATTTTTGGAGATATGATCTGTGGAAGGTAGTGCTTTTTCAGGCTCCTGAATTTCATCTCAAAGAGGTGATCGTGGGAAAATTTCAATAACTCTCTCTCTGGGCATTGGATTGGAGTGTCATAAAAAGTGGTCGCAATTACATGGACTGTGGTTTCTTTTATATCAATTTCAGAGACAAAGGACAAAACAGTAATACGTGGAAAGTCGTACAAGTTCGCTCTACTGAACCAGTCCATAATTAGGTCATTGTGGGAGATTGGACACAACTTTGTCTTGGAGAATCCAAATCAGGTCAAACCTGTGGCATTCGAAAGATAATTCAGAGGGCTAAGTTGGTACTAAAATTCAAATATTGAAGTTCTGTAATCAC
Source organism: Pinus albicaulis (assembly GCA_034641835.2). NCBI lineage: Eukaryota > Viridiplantae > Streptophyta > Pinopsida > Pinales > Pinaceae > Pinus > Pinus albicaulis. The sequence continues at coordinate 325,652 of JAXQQM020059090.1, read as the reverse complement.
AGAGATAATCCAATTTCAATATCGAGCTCCTCAAAAGCAAGAAAAAGGTGTGTATTTTTTTTCCGAATTGCATAAGTCTTGTTTGAAGAATCAATTTGAATTGATTCCAAGGGCATATTGTAGAATAGATATTAGTATTGGGTTCTAAAATATTCCTCGTAAAAATAATTCAACACCCATTAAGCCTTCAGAAGGGTCTACTATGACTCATGAAGATGAAGAATTGCAACATGATCTATCAAAATTACAAGAGCAAGTGCAACAAATTTCACTCTCGCAAAGAGCAACAAAAAATGAAATGGAAGTTTTGAAGAAAGGCATGGAAGAGAAGATGGATGGTTTGAAGAAAGGCATCGAAGCTAAGATGGATGGCGTGGAAGCTAAGATGGATGGCATGGAAGCTAAGATGGAAAACATGAAGAATGATCTAAAAACAGACATCGAAGGTTTGACAAAGTTGATACAAGAAATGTTTCCTAATGGTGAAAAGATAGTAGAAGAACCTCATGATGAGAACAAAATCAATGTTAATTGTGATTTGATAAACTCTAATGTTGGTGGGAAGAACCACCATATTCCAAAAATGGATATGAGGAAGTTTGATGGAAAGGATCCTGTAACATGGATACTACGGATGGAGCAATATTTTGATCTCCATAACGTGCAAAACACACAAAAGGTACGCATTGCAACTTTACATTTAGAACAAAATACATTTGTATGGTATCGATGGCTTTGCTCCCGTAAAAAAAAATTCACTTGGTCAATTTTTACGGAGGAAATGATAGCACATTATGAGGATACAAAGAGCAACACCTTCTTTAGCCAATTGATAAATCTCAAACAAAAGGGTTTAGTGGGGCAGCACATTGAGGAATTCAAAAAATTGAATATAAGGGTAATTGATATTCCAGAGGAACACAGGATCGATCTCTTCATAGGCACTTTAAAGGATAATATCCAACATGAAGTTCGCGTTTTGGAACCAGATTCATTGGAGAAGGCATTCGGGTTGGCAAGAAAAGTTGAATGTAAAATAATGGCGACAAGGAAGCCTACCACTCAATTCTATAAAGAAGGAAGTGTTGCTACGCCTAGATTTCCACAACCTACAAGGTTGACACCACAACAATTGGAAGAAAAAAGAGCAAAAGGGTTTTGCTACAGTTATGATAGCAAATACACTAAAGGTCATAAGTGTGCTGAGAAGAAATTATTCTAGATAGATTGTGAAGAGGAAGAAGAAAATGAACAAGAAGAGGATATACACCTGGAACCAGCCCTAGAAGAGGAAGAAATGAATCCGACCATATCGTGTAATGCACTAGCAGGAATTACCACTCCTCAAACTCTCAAGATACAAGGACAAATCAAGAAGAAAAAGGTAGTAGTGTTGATTGATTCAGGTAGCACCCATAATTTTATTCATTGTAAGGTAGCCAAGGAATTAAATTGTTTCCTATACCCAGCACTAGAATGTCAAGTGATGGTTGCAAATGGAGGAACTATAAATTGCTCTGGAAAATGCCATAATATCAAGCTAACCATGGGGAAATATGTATTGACTAGTCCAATGCTTGCCATTCCTATGGGAGGTGCTGATGTTGTACTAGGAGTACAATGGTTACAATCTTTGGGGACGGTAGCTTTTAATTTTCAGGAACTTTTCTTGAAATTTTTTTCAGAAGGAAAGGAAGTCGAATTACGGGGTATTGCAGGGAAGCCAGGAAGGATAATAAGCTCTAATGTCATGACAAAGCTTCTAAAGAAAGAACAGCAAGGCGTAATTGCACAATTATGCTCACTAGAAGTTCCAACATCAAAATCATCTATTTCTGCAGATCTCCAACAAGTCTTGGACAATCATTCCATGGTGTTTGAAACTCCCAAAGGACTCCCACCTATTCGTGATCATGATCATGCTATTCATTTGATTCCAGGAAGTGTTCCTCCAAACATCAGGCCTTATAGATATCCTTACTTCCAAAAAGAGCGAAATTGAACGTATGATTGCAGAAATGTTAGAGGCGGGTATAATTCAACCCAGTCAAAGTTCTTTCTCTGCTCCTGTAGTGTTGGTACACAAGAAGGATGGATCATGGCGAATGTGTCCGGATTATAGGAAGCTCAATAAGCTCACCATTAAAGACAAATTTCCCATTCCTGTGATTGATGAATTATTGGATGAATTACATGGAGCAATTTATTTTACCAAGTTGGATCTTCGTTCGGGATATCATCAAATTAGAATGAAGACTGAAGATATTCCAAAAACAGCATTTCGAACTCATGAGGTTCATTATGAATTTCTGGTCATGCCTTTTGGTCTTACCAATGCACCTTCTACATTTCAAGGGTTGATGAATTCCATTTTCAAACCCTTCCTTAGAAAATTTGTGCTAGTATTTTTTGATGATATACTAATCTACAGCAAGTCTTGGAAGGATCATGTTGAACATGTTGACAAGGTGCTCAAACTATTGTAGGAGAAACAATTATATGCAAAAACATCCAAATGTTTCTTTGGAGTACAAGAGGTGGAATATTTGGGTCATATTGTGTCTCACGAAGGTGTTAAAGTAGACCCTAACAAAATTAAATCCATTAAGGAATGGAAATTCCCCACAACCATAAAGCAGTTGCGAGGATTTCTTGGGTTAACAGGGTATTATCGCAAGTTTGTTAAGAATTATGGGAGAATAGCAGCACCTCTAACAACATTATTGAGGAAAGATGCATTTTCATGGACTCCTGAAGCAACTAACGCCTTTGAACATCTTAAAGAGGCAATGTGCCTAGCACCGGTCTTAGCTACACCAGACTTCACAAAAACATTTATTGTGGAATGTGATGCCTCAGAAAATGGAATTGGTGCGGTTTTAATGCAGGAAGGAAGACCCATTGCTTTTGAAAGTCGTACAATCAAAGGAAAGTATTTACATAAACCTATTTATGAGAAGGAAATGTTAGCAATACTGCATGCACTAAAGAAATGGCGAACTTACCTAATGGGGAGACACTTCAAGGTAAAAACTGATTATGATAGTATTAAACACTTTTTGGAGCAAAGACTATCTTCAGAAGAGCAGCAAAAATGGGTCACAAATATGTTGGGTTATGACTTTGAAATAATCTACAAAAAAGGAAAGCTTAATGTTGTTGCAGATGCACTCTCAAGAAAGAATGAAGAGGTGGAAGCATTGCTTTGTGCCATTTCTATTATCCAACCAGATTGGATAACCGAAGCAAGAGATGAATGGAAGAAGGACACAGATGTATGGACACTCATTCAAAAGTTGCAGCAAGATCCTAGTACATCTGATACATTTAGTTGGAAAAATGATTCCTTATGGTACAAAAATCGCTTATATCTTTGTAAGAATTCCCAACTAAAACAAAAGATTCTTCTGGAATTGCACACTTCTCCTTTAGGAGGACACTCGGGATTTTTAAAAACTTACCACAGGGTGAAGAAAGAATTTTTTTGGGATGGCCTTAAATCTGATATTCAAAAGTTTGTGGCGGAATGTTTGGTTTTCCATCAGAATAAAGTGGAAACAATTAAGACCCCGGGACTTCTACAACCTTTATCCATTCCAAGTCAACGTTGGGAGGAGATTTCAATGGATTTTATCACGGGTTTACCTAAGTCCGAAGGAAAGAGTGTCATCATGGTGGTAGTTGATAGACTTACCAAGTATGCACACTTTTGTGCATTATCTCATCCATTTAAAGCAAGTACAGTTGCTACTACATTTATGGACAGAATTCAAAAGCTACATGGAATCCCAAGGGTCATTGTGAGCGACAGAGATCCTATTTTTACTGGAAATTTTTGGACGGATTTATTTTCTTGTTTCGGTACTCAATTAGCTCATAGCTCATCTTATCATCCTCAATCTGATGGTCAAACGGAGATAGTAAATAAATGTTTGGAAGGATATCTTCGTTGCTTTGTATCTGATAAACAAACACAATGGGTCAAGTGGTTACCTCTCGCTGAATGGTGGTATAACACTTCCTTCCATACTGCAGCAAAAATGACCCCATTTATGGCACTTTATGGATATCATCCACCATCCATCACATCATCTTTAAGTGAAAATTCGAAGGTTCAAGCAGTGGAAGATCACATCGAGCATCAGCAAGAAGTTCTCCAACTCTTAAAGGATAACCTGAATTTGGCACAAAATCGAATGAAACAACAGGCAGATCAACATCGCAGCGAGAGAAGTTTTGATGTAGGAGATTGGGTATTTTTACGGCTACAACCATATAAACAAATGTCCCTCGAGCAAGCTAAGAAGGATAATAAATTATCGCCAAAGTACTATGGTCCTTACAAGGTGTTGCAAAAGATTGGTACTATGGCATACAAATTGGAGCTTCCTGCTTCTTCGCGAGTACATCCAGTTTTCCATGTTTCATGCTTAAAGAAGGTTATAGGTGAAAATCTTCCAGTTCAAACAGTATTGCCAGAACTTGATGAGGAAGGGAAAATCATATTGGAACCTGAAGCAGTCATGGAAAAAAGAACTCGACAACTACGGAATCGATCAATTTCAGAGTATCTCATCAAGTGGAAGAACTTACCTACTGAAGATTCTACATGGGAGGATGAGAATTTTATACAGAAGCACCCCGAGCTACTCAAGTGTTGAGGACAACACTTTTTTTGAAGGAGAGGGGCATGTTAGGTCCCTATATCACTAGTATAGCCCCTTATTATTGTTAGTGTAAACCCCTTATTATTATTGTTGTACCCTTGTAACCCCCATTTTGTTATTATTGTGCCCTTAAATTATTATTGTTAGGTCGGCTAGGATTACATTGTGGCCCACTAGGATTACATTATGGCCCCATGGACTCCTATATATAGAAAGGAGGTTTTGTAAATTGTATGATCCAAGAATTGTTCATATATGTAATGTATTGGAGGTTGCCCCCTCGAAGTGGCTCATTTCTAAGGCGTTGATATCTCTTTTCTTCTCTTTTTGGAGCTAGTTACACAATAGAATTACTTGCAATGATACAAGAATCCCTCCTGTTGGAGCAAGAGCTCCCTCTTCCTCTGCATGAGGTGCTAGATGAACTCTAGACATGACAGCGATGTTTTCTCCTTCCTCATCAATGTGTATGGGCAACCTTCCAATGATTTGATCCTCTTTTGAAAAAGGGATCTCCATACCCTCTTGCTCAAGAATATGAGACAGAGGTCTTGCCTCTAGCAAGGTATGATGCAATATATCAGCCTCGTCAATGCTTTTCTGAAGTGGAGTTGAGTTTATGGTTTTGCTCCATCACATGCAAGGTTTTTGTTTGTTTAAGTTTGTTTAGCTCCACCACATGTGTTTCAGAAAGTTTTCCATCAAATGTTTCCACTAATGTCTTAGCGAACCTAGCATAATAAGAAGTATTTTCATTCTTCAAAGAAAAAGACTCAAATATCCACCATGCATAGGCCTTACCTCCAAAATGCAGCGCTGCAACCTTGATGGCTTCATCTTCAAAAATGTGATGTTGTTGCAAATAGGAGTCTAGCTCCTCCGCCCAAGCTCTAGCTGAACATGTAGGTGAACCATAAAAAGTAGAAAGAAGGAATCTACCCCTATCATTTCGCTTGCTTCTCTTCACCTTGATCTTTCAAAACTCTATAAAAGTGATATGATCTCTAAACTTCTGAGCTTGAGACTCATAATCTTGCATAAAATCACTAAGAGTTTCCCTTCTAGTCATTCCTTCTTCTTCCATCTCTCTCATGGAAAATCTGGGCATATGAATGCATTGTGCATCATGGTGTGTGGTTTCATGCTCACACTCATTATGTGAAAATATATAGTTTGTTTCAGATTCAAACCCTCTTGGAGATTCTCTACACATCTCCTTCCTCATCTTCTTAAGATCTTCATGAATTTTCTGGAAAGTTTGAGACAGAAACTTTGGAAGTTTCTCCTCCTTTCTTCCTCTAAAGAATGGAGTCCTCTTTCTATTCATTTTTTCTTCTTCTTGTCTTCTAGATATCATATTGGCCGAGATTCCACAGGCTGAGCCAAGATTATGCTCTGATACCACTGTAATATCCCAAGATGGGGATGCAACAATACATGAACATGAAAATGGAGTAGCAGTGATAAATCAACACATAAAATGTAAGAAGAACCAAATAGCCATCATTTTGGTTCTATAGCAGCAAACGTATACAAGATCTTGAGGAAACAATCTCTCAAGTTAGGCAACACAAGCCTAGAGGAAACATGTACATAAAAATGAAGTACATTACTACACAGGAAATGCTCAAGGCTATGACAGTGCAGTTTTATTAGAGATACTACTACTGGGAAGTGTCAATAAACAAATATACAAATATAGGGCCCAAAAAATGTTGAGAGTGGAGATCTAGACTCCCAAACTGAATTTCAAGACAATCCAGAAAGGATTTCCTGAAATATGCAAAATGGCAAAAATGTCGGAGTTGCAGTCTCAAGACTGAGTAGAAGTTGCAACTCAAGAACTGGATGGAGATGGTTGTAGATGATGCACAATATGAACAAACCTCCTCCAATTGATCTTCCAAGTGAAAGTCTAATCCTAGCACTGAATATCTCACCCTCCAAACACACATTGCAAACCCTCACTGGAGATGCTCTCTCAAATAACGAAGTCAAGGAGAGGGACTGCGCTGTAGATGATGGAAATGGTTGGCCTAATGTCAAAGATAGTGAAATCAGCTCATAAATATTCCTCACTGATCCTCCAAAGGAAATAAATCCTCCTCCTCTGAAAAACAAGCTCCGGAAGTGGTGTTGTGGAACCTCCACTGCAACACCCTGCAACACAATGTTATACTTCGGTAGAAATAACGTTGTAGCTAAAGGAGGTGGCTTGGCCTTAAGCCTGAAAGTGGAGAAATGAATTCCAAGATCCCTCAAGAGGCCTCTCTTGAAAGGAGAATGAATTCCTAAACAGGAATGCCTTGTGCTAAGCAGCACAGCAACTCTACTAAACAGCAAGAGAATGCACAATAGTCTAACCCAACCACAAAATCAACAATCCATAACATGTCTTACTATGGCTGCCTTGCCCTCCTTTTAAAAAAATGGAAGCCCTCTCACCATGGGTCCCATTCATTAGAGTTTCCTCCTTCAAGTAATCTTCCTCCCACTATCTCTGCGTTGTCTCAAAAGATAATCTCCACCTCCTATCCCAGCGCTATTGACTTGGTCAAACTTGACCTTGTCCACATGCAAATGCCCCTTTTCACACATGAAGGTGTGAAATCCAACTCCTATGATGAACCCTTTTCACACCATGAGGGATTTTATTCATATTTTTGTTATGCATGGGCCTCCTTACCAATTTATTAAACTTAGACAAAAATCAATACTCCAATTAGCTGCATGCTAAAATTGGAATATTACATCGGCTAACATCTGGTTAGACCCTCCTAAATCTTCTATAGGTATTCCATGCACCCTCTTGGCTGTTACTTTGTTTTTTCTTGATGGGTTATCTAGGGTTTCTCTAGTACACCCTACCTCTTCCTACTCTCTTTCAGATTTTGAATCCTTCATGGTAGCAAACCTAAACATTGTAACCTCCTATGTTATCCTTACAGTTGTTGAATACAACCACATTCTCTCTCTGGATCTCTGTCTACCATCATCTTCATCCCTCGCGTTCATGGCGCAGACATTCCCTCTGTCACTTCTAGAACCCTCAGGCCCTAATCTCCCACATTGTGACCCCCTAGGGCCCCCCCTGCTATTTCTAGCCTCAGGTACTCTAGTGCACTTCATCTGGCCATCCTTATTATGATCTACGCTTCCTCTCCTCCCCATTGTACTTATCCTGCTTCATCATGCCCTCCATCTGGTCATTTAAACATTTGCCTCACTGACCTCCATATCCCCTCAACCTCTGCCTCAGTCACTACTCTTCCATCCTTGGTTGCCTTGGAGCCACACTCAACTAGTACAAATCCTCGTGCGTCCAGGAATACCAAGTGCGTCAGGGTCTGCAACAAAGGCAGTCAACTCACCCTTGTTGAAGGTTTAAAAATGGCGGATGTGATGGGGAAAGTGGAAAATGTTTTGGTGGGTAGGTTTCAAGGTCGGAAATATAGTGCCAAGAGTCTTAGACAATGGGTATCAGAGATTTGGGGCAATACCCTGCAAGAACTCCCAACTGTTTTTACATTGACAAAGGGTTGGTTTTTCATACAATTCACATAAAATAACCTCGTTGATTGGGTTCTCTCACAGTTTTGGCACATTTAAATTGCTCCTGTGCATCTCAAGCGATGGAGTCCCTTATTTGATCCAAAGAGGGAACACCTAGGGGCCGGCCCCATTTGGGTGTGCCTCCCTGGTTTGCCTATGCACCTTTGAAAGGAGGAGATATTTACCAGCATTGGTAATATCCTGGGAAACTATCTAGACCATGATCGATCCTACATCGACTCGAGAAAGATGGATTTTTCTCGCATTCTGGTACACCTGGATACTAGGGAAGGATTGGAGGAATCTCTTAAAATTCAGTGTAGGAATACTACCCGCATTCAAATTTTGTACTACGAAGGAGTACCTTTCATATGAAGATGATTCCACAAGGTTGGGCATGTATTTAAGGATTTCCCACTGCTCACAAATGTTTCCATTGCATCTGCCTCTATAGACCTCTGTGCTCCACAAGATCTGATCACTTTTTCTCTGAATAGGGAGAATCAGTCGTTAGGTATTCTCTCATATTTGCAGGACCTGCCACCCTTGGGGGCTATCAATGTTCCTGCCACCCGCTCTTCTACCAAGATTACTAGATCCATGACAGTAGTTGCAGCATCGGGACATCCTCCTGGCACTAGTACCTCTCCTCTCCCTCCTCTTAATTTATCATCTCTCATGTCTTCACCTGCATCGTACATTTTCTCTAATTCATTTCCATCTGGTATTCATGTATCATCAATCGTGCGCTCCATTGTATTCTCCCCGGATGTATACTCTTCCCCCCCTACACCCATCACCTCCCCTCCCCCTCCTTCCACTTCATCCCCTGTGGAGGTCCCATCTGAATATTTGACCAGCCACCCCTATAACCTCTGTCCTCGACACACTCCTGCTCATGTTGGTTTGGGCACCGGACCTAAACCACCCCACATTCTGATTAAACCCTCTCGAGGTCGACACTCAAATATTTCTAAGGCTATTCTACATGCTGGTTTGGACATTGCAGTTGGCAAGCAACTCTCCATTGAAGGGGTTCTTAGAGAAATAAATCCCCCTCCTGTGGTTACCCAATGAAGTGCCTTTCCTTCAACTGTCAAGGGCTTGCTAGCCCTACAAATCGCCTAGTCATTAAGCGTCTTTTTGACTATTTCAAAGTGGATATCATGTTCCTACAAGAGACCCTTGGGCCATCTGATACCATCATTGTTTCCCTCTCTTCCCTTTTCCCTTCCTGTATTTTTCATGCTCTAGATGCCCGTGGGCGATCAGGAGGTATTTCTCTGAGCTATAACCCACGGGTTATTAGACACAAAAACATTTGGGAAAGGGATGGTGTACTCGTAGCATACATTTTCTCTTAACAGCTTGGGTATGAGTTAAGGATGGTAAATGTGTATGGACCCTGTCAACATCGATAGGATTTTTGGCTTTCCTTACTCCAGTCATCATTCATGCAAGCAGAAAACATCACCTTTGCGGGAGATCTCAACTTCTCCTTGGGTCTAGTCGAATATTGAGGACCTAATGCCCACGTGGACTCCCTAATAGATTTCTTCATAAACTTAATTTCACTCCATCATCTGGCTGATCCTACAATGGATTCCCCCAGCCCAACATGGCGCAACAGGCGCACTGGAGAGGAAATTATTGCTCGCAGACTAGATATATTTCTAATCAAGGAAGGCTTGTTTCAACATTTGGTATCATATATAAAAAGGGTTCGATCTAGGGGAATATCACATCACTCCCCTATTTACCTTGAGATCTCTAGAGACTCCACTAAACCAGCTTCCCCCTACAAGTTATGTTCGGTGTGGCTATAGGATGAGGATTATAATATAATGATTAATCAAGCTCGGTGGAAAGCACCAAATAATATTGACCTCTCCTGATCAGCCTCCTTTGCCAATAAGTTACATTTTATTAAGAGGATATCTATTAATTGGGCCAAAGACAAGAGAAGACAGGATGACCTTGATCTAGAAAAGATTGAGTGGGAGATTTCTCAACTCGAGGACCCTCTTAATGGTGGTTTCTCCTTCGATTCTACCAAATAATTTATCATCAAATTGGAATCGGATCGTATCAAAATCCTCAAGGAAATGGAAGAAACATGGAGGCTCAAAATCTAGGCCCTTTGGTAAAAATCAGGGGACGAAAACAACAAATGCTTTCAGAAATTTTCCAGAGGTCGTCAGGCCATCAATACCATATGGGAAATTGATAATGAGGATGTTACATATGCCTCCTCCTTTGAACAGTTGGCCAATTTAGGCACCACACACTTCACGAACCTCTACAAAGCCCCTCGGGAAGTAACATTGTTTGCAACCATCAAAATTGCTATATTTTTCCCAAGGTATGTGGACAGGGATACTGCTGAGGACCTATATAAGCATATTTCCATGGGAGAACTAGAGGCAATCCATAAATGATTCAAAAAATACAAGAGTCTTGGCCCTGATGGATGGTCGGTGGAATTCTATCTGGCCTTCTTTGAACTACTGGGACAAGAGCTACTAGAGGTGGTGGAAGAAACCAAAATTACTGGTTTAATGTACCATGCCTTCAACTCTACATTCATTGCCCTCATCCCTAAATCTGACCTTCCCACTTCTTTTAAATACTTTTTCCCTATATCAAATTTTAATTGAATTTACAAAATCATGGCCAAAATTGTTGCCAACATAGTCAAACCTTTCCTATCTGAACATATCTCCCCTGAGAAATATGCATTTCTAGAGAACAAACAGATTCATGAAGCCATTGGGGTTGCACGGGAGGGACTACACTCTATGCATAAAAAAAATATCAAATGAATTATTCTTAAGATTGATCTTGCAAAATCATTTGATCAAACTAGTTGGCTCTACATCATAATGCTCCTCACACACCTTGGATTCCCCATCTCGGTCATCAACTAGATCATGTGCTACATAAATTTTGTCTCATACTGTGTCCTTATTAACGGAGCACCAACCAATTTCTTCCATGTTTAACGGGGTCTCTAACAGGGGCGTCCACTCTCCCTCTACTATTCCTACTAGTTATGGAAGGTTTGAGCATATGTCTGATTGATGAAAGGGATCAAAGTAGGCTAAAAGCTATTAAAATCAAAAAAAAATTGTATTTTGACACATCTGCTCTTTGTGGATGATGTCCTCATATTTCTGAACATATCCCTTGGTAATACAATGGTTATCAACTCATCTCTGCAATTGTTCTACAAAGCTGCAAGTATGACTTGAAATAACTCAAAATCTACTATCACCACTCATGGATGTACCCCACATGAGACCCACTATGCTTTGCAGAAATTTCCTGTTATTTTTATGAGATTTGAGGGAGGTATTAAATACCTGGGTTTCCATCTAAAGCTAGCTAATTAAATAATTGTTGATTGGACCTAGCTGATTGCAAAGATTTTCAAGAGACTTAATACTTGGCACCATAGATGGCTCTCTTTTGTTAGATGTTTTGTACTTATATAATCAGTCCTGGAGGAAATCTCGGTTTACTAGATGTCCTTGGCCCAGATACCTAAGGGCATTCTAAGCAGGATTCAAATAATTTGTTGTTGATTCTTGTGGAATGGAACAAAGGATGGAAATAATTTTCCTTGGGCTAGATGGGACCTCATTTCCCTTTCGAAGAAGTGTGGGGGATGGAGTATCAAATACCTGCCTTCTTTATCCATGGTGATGGCTACTAAATTGGGGTGGTAGATCAGACAGATGATAGCCTTTGGACTAAGGTTGTCATCCACAAATACATTCATCCATCACAGCCGATTGAATGGATCAGAGTCAGGCATTGGCATAGAAAAAATATCTCAACCATTTGGATGGCCATCTTGAATTCCATTGAACACATTATAAATGGATTAGCTTGGAATGTGGGTTCTAGTGGGCTGGTCCATATTTGATGTGAACCTTGGTCAGGTAATGATAATTCTCACATCCTACCACCTAAATTTATTCTCTCATTGAACAATGTTGGTTTTCATAACCTTGATCAGGTGGCTGACCAAGAAAACTCGATCATTTTCTCTCAAGGTTGGAAGAGCTACCATGATCTACATATCCACCACCAATGGAATGATGATTGGGAACACTTCACATCTTCACTGGCTGAAACACATGTTTGAATTACTAATAGATATGATGATATCATATGGGAAATCTACAAACATGGAAAATACACCCCGAAGGACGAATATCTGCATATATATGATCCCCGTCGACCATTGGCACTGTGTTGGTGGTGGACCCCATTATGGAAATTGAAGTGTCTAGAAAAGGCCAAATTATTAATGTGGTGCATTCTCTCCAACAAGATCCCCACTGGGGCATACCTTCAAAAGTGTTCCTTCATCTGTCCTTCTTAGTGCACACTCTGTAAAGAGGCGGTGGAGGACTTTAACCATATTTTTCTTCATTGATTTGTTAGCCTATCTCTTTGGACCCAAGTGTTAGCTGCCCAAAACCTCAACATGATATGGTCGGGTCCATCTGTCAATCAAGCCTGGGAATCATGGTGGCACAACTCTCACCCACATAAACTCTGCAACCTTCCCATCCTAATATGCTGGGGCATTTGGATTTCTCACAATCGTTCCATCCTCCATGATCTACTCCCTTCCTGGCCGGTCATATCTACCCACATCTCCACCATTTCCCATATGATCCCAGATGACCCTCCTCACCCTTCTCCATGGACCAACATTCCTAAATCCATTGATAAATCCTTTCCCTGGGCCTATTTTTATGGATCTTCAAAACACTTTGGTTGTGGAGGGGGGGCAATCATGTACCTTAAAGATCAAAATTTCTACATATCAAAAACAGATATAACTCTTTCAATTTTCTTTTAAATTTACAATATCATAGGTATGGTATTAAATTGTTAATATTTTATTATTTTTCCTAAATGCTTTTTTATTAGTTGATTTTTTTTTCACAAACGTCAACTTTTTTATTATGTAATGTAACTTATTAAATTTGAATGGTTTTTAATGATTGAAAATTTGCAAAGATTATGCTCACAATGTTTTGACAACCAAAAATGTCATTTTGACACTTTATAATGACTTAAAAAGCTTCCAAGTGGCAAATTCCAATTAAACTTACTCTATAAACGAGTTATTTTAATTTTTCTACCTAAAAATATAAAAATAGAAAAACGACTAACAAATTATATAATAATTCAATTTGTATTATTTATATAAAATAAAAAGGCAACCAAATTTAAAAAATAATAAAATAAGGATATCGTTAAAAACAAAAAAATACTCGTGATTATACTCTTAAGACTATAATGATATCGTGTATATTTAAAAGATATATTCATAACATCATTAGGATGTAGTATATGCACTGAGTGGAATATGCATAATATTATTAAAATAAAAAATTCCAAACGGTGAAAAATAAAACAAAAAGTAATTATAATTTTAATATTATTCTCATTTTTTAATTTATTATTAAAATTTTAATTTTATATAAAAAGTTCATTTTAATTTTAATTTTGTAATTCAAATAATTCAAAACGTTAAATAATATGTTAATTAATTGAAAATATGATTTATATAGTTTTCATATCCTATTTGAATTCCAAATTATAAAAAATTCCTACTTAGAATGTAATATACATTATTTTAAATTCATACTAAGAAAATCATGATAGGGGTTTAAATGTCAAAGAATGAATATTTCGAATTTTGGTTACAAATTTATTAGATTTTTTTTTTTAATTGGAAATGTCAACTCCAAATCAATACTATTTATTAGTTGTTAAATTTCTTTATAATATATGTATTGATTTTTAGTAAAAATTATGACTAAGATTTAGTAGATTCAAAGATTTATTTTGTTTAAACCTAAAAATGAAAAACAAAAATATAATCATTATTTAGGACAACTTGATGGGAGATAACGAATACAAATGAATGAAATTTATTATGTTTCTCTAATATATCTAAATAAGAAAGTAAAGTGTTTCTCCTAATTTCGATTTTATTGTATTAGGGTTATTTGAAAATTTCTCATGGGAAGGGTTCGTTTTTATTATAATAAATTAGATCAATCTATAAAACTTATTTTAATTCTGATTAGCTAATGATGTCATGCATGTTGTTAATGACCTATGATTCATGCAAAAAAAATGATCATTTCATTTTATGTGGAACTGATGCAGGAGCATCCGACTAGGGAGGCAAACGATCGACGGAGTTTTCATGTTTTGATAATGTGTTATTTTACGGGTCTTTGCACTGTCTAGAGGGTTAATTTGTTTTTGATTAGGAGTTTAGCTGTCAGGTAGGAGTCATTTCGATTAATTATTATTTTTTTTAATTATTATCATCAAGAAAGCTGTGATAGGTCATTAGGTTGTCTTTTAAGTTCGTTATGCATAAAATAAAAAGAAATAGTCGAAGGTGAATAATGCCACTTTGTGTAACGAACAATGAACGGTTACCAATCGACAACGAACTAGTTGGGGCCGGAATACAAAAAGGACAGAGAACCAACTTGAGAAGGGTTACGCAAGCTGTCAACACGACGGAGTAATAGACAAGAGTTCTAGTTTTTAAAAGCTGACTATACTGTGTTATCGAAGAATCTTACGAGATTAGAGAATTTCATTTTATGTGTAACCTACAATTTGTTGTTTTACTTTGATTCGGACATGCAATAACGGGATATAGAGTTATTGAGTAAGCTGTAACAAAATAACGGACTATCAAAGTGTTGTAGGGTTTCTTTTAGCAAACAGGGCGTTCGAGAAATCATTCCACGAAGGAGTCCCGGCGTTTCATGGGAAGGAAACGTTGAGTGAAGAAACGAACGAGACATGCGAGATAAGAGTGTAAACAAAAATCACGGAGTAAACAATTTACTTCGTAATGCCATTACTTTCTTTCTCTGTACAAGTCGAAACCGAAAATAAGTAAAATTTTCTGAATAGATAAAAAGGCATTTATTTACGGTCCAAAATCTCTCGGGAGATTGTTTGAATAAATTTACAAAAGATTTTAAAACCCTCGGGCCATACAAACATCATAGCCGGGGGTTTGAAAACGTTGAAACCCTTCCGGAGACAAGGGGTCGAAACCCTCACGATTCATTCAAAATTACCAAGGAAAACTCCTCCAAGCCGGATAGCAAACATAACGGAGAAACGGAAGGACAAACCCCGAGATTCAACGAGTAAAGCGAAGCGGCTTAACTTCAACCGAGACACAACGAGAGACGGTAAAAGAAGTATGGAATGATGCTACCCGTAAAAGGGCGACGAGGAAGCCAACGGGACGTCGAGATGTTGAGGACCCTCGCACACACACAGAGCAATTACAAACGATTTCGTTTGTGTACACTCCAAAACGTGTAATTACACGGAATCGAAATTGGGGAAGGGTTTGAGAGCAAACACGGAAACGATGACAGAGTCCAAAGGTCCACGGATGAACAAACGCCATTGTACCACGGCCGGTCAAAGCTGCTCACAAGGAGCCGAGCCGTTAAGGCGTGAAAGAAATGGAACGAGTAAGTGAAGCGAGAGAAAGAGAGCTTACCGAGTTGATATCGGCGGAGTCGAGGAGAACTATGAAGACGGAGCTTCCGGAAGAAGAACACACTGTGTAACAAACCGGTGAAAAGGTTAATCAAGGGACTTATATAACGCGGAGGAATTAAAAACCAAAAACAACATCGAAACGGGGTTTCGAAACGAGGGGACCAAGAATGTTACGGTGGGCAAGTTTAAGCCTGTCAAAACAAGGGAATAGCGAGCAAAGTTGCTACGGAAGAGACCGACCACCATCGCCAACGAATGCGAGAGATAAATCGAGACTTCGGCACGGAAGAACCGGACCTCCAACGGAGGCTTAACCCAACGGTGAAATCACAAATGAACCGACTATCGGATCCATAGGTGGAAAACCCGAAGGTGTAAACAAGCGAGCTGTAGCATTCTTCGATAGAGTGAATGCGAGCTGCTGGCGGAGCAACCAAAGTATACGGAGATCAAAGTTCGAGATAACATATTCATTGTTTATTTATCCACGATCATGTGTGCTTTAATGAAATGCCACGGAATGACATTTGTCATTTATAATAACAAACCCTATCACTTGTTGACACGTAAGCACACGTTGACACTCGAGTCAAATCTTTGTTAGTTTTCACAACAAACGGGGGGTGTGGTGGCGCCTACTCATCAAGTGGTATCGGAGCGAGAAGTTTGAAGGAGCGAGAAGTTTGAAGTTGCGAGAAGATGGAAGTTGGTCGAAGAGGAAGGGGGAGAGGTAGAGCAATCGAAGAGTGGCGGAAGAGGGACTACGAGATGAAATTCGGATTTCGAATCAAAGATTGGCGAGCGGTAGAAGGCTGGGAGGGCGGGGAGAAACCCGGCGGATGACGATGATGAGGATATTGCGGAGACCGGAAGATGAATTTGAAGGAGTGACACACGAGCTCGAGATTGTTGAAGTGAGTTCGTTGTCCGGTCATAAGCCGAAGCATGAGCTTTCCACTTATGACGACGGTTTGTCGAGCGGATGTGTTGTTGGGCTCAGTTGAGTGAAGTAAATAAATACTTCGAATTTGAGGAAACCGAGCGAGGACAAACAGGGTGAAGTTTGCTGCCACCAAGCTGAAAGGACATGCGTCCTTGTGGTGGGACGACTGTACGAGCGGGAAAGAAAAAGGCTACAAAAACAGACCTATAAGGAAGTGGGCCGGAATGGAGGCGAAACGCGAAGGAGAAATTTTTGCCCAAAGATTATCAAATTATGTCGTATCGACGGTGTACAAAACTTGAGACAAAGGGGGATGACAATTAAGGAGTATATCGAAGAATTTTATAAAGCGGAACTTGAGGGCGAAGTTATGTGGAAGACACCCCGAGAAAAGACGACAAGGTTAGTAAATGGGCTGAGGGGGGAGATATTACATGAGCGGTATCCTTTCGCCAGAACCTTGGAAGAAGCATATCGGTTGCACTAAAGGCTGAAGAGAAAATAAATAGGAAGCGAGAATGCCGGAAGAGGAGGTGGATGCTGGCGAGAGGGAAGGGGAAGGCCTTTGGTAAAGGCGGAGGAACGAGTTCCAATGAGGAAGGTAGCAGTTCCAAAGCTGCGAGGGACGAGCGAAGAAGGACAACGGCACTAGAGGAGGACGACCGGCCCGGCGAGGAAGAGGAATTGGTCGGGGCGGAGGAGCGTCCGGTGCTACAGAGTGCCAAAAAGTGGGGGCACAAATCGTATGAATGTCTGAAGGTGAACCGGCAGGGTGGAAGAGGAGCTTATGTCGCTCGCCGGAGGAAGCGGACGCACCTCCACGGGAAGTGGAAGATGCACCGGAGACAGGGGGAAGCCACTGGTGTTGAATAAGGTCTTGTTAAAACCAGCCAAGGGAGGTTATGGACCCGGATCAAAGGAAGACTTTGTTCGGGACGGTTTGCAAATCACGGGGAAAGTGCTTGCAAGTCTGATCATTGACGATGGGAGTACCGATAATTTAGTGGCCACGAAAATGGTGGAGAAGGCTCGGGATTGAAAAAGATGAAACATCCCACTCCATACAAGGTGTCGTGGTACATGAGAAGGGACATCAATTGTTAGTTGATGAACGGTGCGTAAGTGGAGTTTCGGATCGGCGGATATAAAGACAAGATTGTCATGCGATGTTATGCACGATGGATGTCGTCACATCTTGTTAGGGAGGCTACAGCGGTTGTGAGAAAAAGTGTTGCATGATGGAAGAATGAACTTGTTACAAGTTTGTTAAAGATGGGGTCAAGCACACACTTGTACCCATCAAAGAGGAAGGAACGGCGAGAAGCAAGTGGAGTAAAAGCAACGCTATTGGGGGGGAAAAAGAATTTTTGAAAGCAGTTGAAGACGGGTGAGGTGAATTTCGTTGTCGTGAGGAGAGCCAAGGACGAGTGGTGCTGCACACCACGATTTCAGATTTACACGAGGAAATTCAAGACATGTTACAAGATTTTGGAGATATCATAGTGGATGATCTTCCGGATGAGCTACCCCCAAAGAGAAGTATTAGCCATTGCATTGATTTTATACTGGGGAGCTAGCTTGCCAAACAAGGCGACTTATCGTATGAGTCAGAAAGATCATGAAGAAATTCGGAAACGGGGTGCAAGAACTACTTGATAAAGGGTCGATCGAAGAAAGTATGAGTCCCCTGTGCGGTTCCAACGGTATTAGCTCCCAAGAAGGGTGGCGAATGGTGAATGTGTACTGATTCGCGAGCTATCAACAAGATTACAATTCGGTGCAGATTTCCACTACCCGAATGGATGACATGATGGATTTGTTTGAGTGGGGCGACCTATTTTTCGAAGATTGACTTGAAAAGTGGCTACCACCGATTCGAATCGAGAGAAGGGGATGAGTGGAAAACGGCGTTCAAGACAAATGAAGAACTTTGTATGAATGTTGGTGATGCCATTCGGATTGAGCAATGCTCCCGATACTTTTATGCGGTCGATGAATGAAGTCTTGAAGGAGTTTATTGGAAAATTTGTGATAGTGTATCCGGATGATATACTAATTTTCAGCAGAACGAAGGAGGAGCACTTCCGACATGTTCAAAGTGTATTACGAAGTCTCGACAGAACAAGGCTGTCGATAAATCTGAAAAAGTGTACCTTTTTCCAGAAAGAAGCTTGGTTTATACGGGTTTTGTGATTGCGAGAGAATGAGTCGAAGATGGATCCGGAAAAGATTGCAAGCAATCGTAAGCTGGCCATCTCCAAAGAACCTATTTGAAGTTCGAAGCTTCCATGGTTTAGCAAGCTTTTACGGAAGTTTATCAAGAATTTCAGCGGAATCTGTGCACCCATGTTGGATACAATTAAGAAGGCAAATCAACCTTTTTGTTGGAGTGACGGCAGAAAACGGTTTCAGACTCGAAGAAAAAAGATCACCTGAAAGGCCGATCTTGAGATTACCGGATTTCGGCAAACTTTTTTCAAGTTCGTTGTGATGCGGCAGTACGACCATTGAGGGCGATGCTTAGCCGGGAAGACGAGACCGGGTTGCTTATTTCGTTGAGAAGTTGAACGAAAAGCGGATAGAAGTATTCGTCATACGACAAATAATTTTATGCGATCGTTCAAGCCTTGAAAGCTACTTGGAGGCACTATTTGTTAGGTAATGAGTTTGTATTATTTTACGACAGTGCAGCTACAGATATGTTATGCGGCAACACAAGTTAAATCACAAGCATGCGAGTGGGTGGAATATACTGCAAAGCTTTACTTTTGTGTTGAAGCATATTAGCGGGCAATCCAACAAGGTGGCGGACGCATTAAGCGAGAAGAGCTCCGCTTTTTGCAAGAAAGTACGATGCGAGTGCGGGTTTTGACCATTTGAGGGATCTATATCACACGGATATAGACTTTAAAGAAGCGCATGAAGCATGTCGGAACCCTTTCTTGCGGAATCACGAGTCCATGGTTGGACTACAATCTACAAGAGGGTTCTTGTTTAAGGGAGGGACGGTTGTGTATTCCCGAATGTTCAATGCGGGAAAACATCATACGAGAAAAACATAGCGGAGGTCTAGCCGGACATTTCGGTATAGACAAGACATTATCTCGGGTACGACATTTCTATTTTTGGCCAAAGTTGCGGCGAGATGTGCATAGATATGTGAGCGAGTGCAAAATGTGTCGATTGGAAAAAGGCCACGGCAGAATGCGGGACTCTATACGCCATTTCCCACACCAAGTAGGCCATGGGACTCGGTCGGTTTGGATTTTGTCCTGGGTTTACCTAGAACACGGCGAGGATTTGACTCCGTGATGGTAGTGGTGGATAGATTCTCGAAGATGGCACATTTATACCCTGTCGGAAAACCGGTGATGCTACTCACGTAGCCCACTTGTTCTTCACGAAAATTGTTCGACTGCATGGCTTGCCAAGATCCATTGTTTCGGACAGGGACGTACGTTTCATGAGGACACTTACGGCGTACCTTGTGGAAGAAGTTGGGCACTCAGCGAATTTCAGCTCCGCATCATCACCCACGAGATACGATGGGCAAACGAGAGGTGGTAAATAGGAGTTTGGGAAACTCGCTACTGAAGCTTAATCGGAGAAAATTCGCGGATGTGGGATCGCGTACTTGCCCAAGCGGAATTTGCGTATAATGATTCTCCAAATCGCGATGCAGGGATACGAGTCCTTTTCAAGTTACGTGCGGCATGCATCCTCGCGGAGTGCATGAGCTGCAGGGATTTGGGCAAGCTTGAGAAGAGAAGCGCGGATGGAGAAGATTTCGCTCAAGCAATGAGTGATCGCATGAACGAGGTGAAATTGAAGTTGATGAGACGGCGGTCAAAGGTACAAACAGCGGCAGATTTGAAAAGGCGGGAGGTTCGGTTCAATATTGGAGACGAAGTCCTTTCCCACTGCGTAAGGAACGGTTTCCAAGAGAGCGGTATAACAAGTTGAAGTTTAAAAAAATTGGCCCACTGAGAATTCTCCGCAAGTTTTCAGCCAATGCCTATGAGATACAAAGTACCACTGGAATAGGAATTTCGCCCATTTTTAACGTAGCGAGACATGTTCCCTTACACTACTAGTTCCGGAGATGAAGAGGCAACAAGGTCGAACGGCATACCCCGGATGACGAGGACGTTTGGTTAAAAGCGGATACTGCGGCGCAACCCCTTGAGATCGAGGGTATCCTCGACACACAAGTAGCCAAAAGAACGCGCGGGAAAGACTATTTACGATCACTGGTCAAGTGGAAGAACCATCCTATAGAGGACGGTTCTCGGGTTGACGCAGCCATGATTCGAGAAAATTGGCTATTCGGTGGATGACCTCATGGAGCGGAGCCATGAATTTTTGCTACCCAGGGAGCACGATGTAGGAGCATCCGACTAGGGAGGCAAACGATCGACGGAGTTTTCATGTTTTCGTAATGTGTTATTTTACAGGGTCTTTGCACTTTGTCTAGGGTTAATTTGTTTTTTATTAGGATTTTAGCGTCGATAGGAGAGTATGTTTCGGTTAATTATTATTTTTTTTAATTATTATCATCAAGAAAGCTGTGATAGGTCATTAGGTTGTCTTTTAAGTTCGTTATGCATAAAATAAAAAGAAATAGTCGAAGGTGAATAATGCCACTTTGTGTAACGAACAATGAACGGTTACCAAGCGACAACGAACTAGTTGGGGCTGGAATACAAAAAGGACGAGAGAACCAACTTGAGAAGGGTTACGCAAGCTGTCAACACGACGGAGTAATAGACAAGAGTTCTAGTTTTAAAGCCGACTATACTGTGTTATCGAAGAATCTTCGAGATTAGAGAATTTCATTTTATGTGTAACCTACAATTTGTTGTTTTACTTTGATTCGAGACATGCAATAACGAGGATATAGAGTTATTGAGTAAGCGTAACAAAATAACGAGACTATCAAAAGTCTTTGTAGGGTTTCTTTTAGCAAACAGGGCGTTCGAGAAATCATTCCACGAAGGAGTCCGGCGTTTCATGGGAAGGAAACGTTGGTGAAGAAACGAACAGGGGACATGCGGATAAGAGTGTAAACAAAAAATCACGGAGTAAACAATTTACTTCGTAATGCCATTACTTTCTTTCTCTGTACTAAGTCGAAACCGAAATAAGTAAAATTTTCACGAATAGATAAAAGGCATTTATTTACGATCAAAATCTCTCGAGAGATTGTTTGAATAAATTTACAAAGATTTTAAAACCCTCGGGCCATACAAACATCATAGCCGAGGGTTTGAAAACGTTGAAACCCTTCAGGAGACAAGGGGTCGAAACCCTCACGAGTTTCATTCAAAATTACCAAGGAAAAACTCCTCAAGCCGGATAGCAAACATAACGGAGAAACGGAAGGACAAAACCCCGAGATTCAACGGAGTAAAGCGAAGCGGCTAACTTCAACCCGGACACAGCAGAGGCAGGTAAAAGAAGTATGGAATGATGCTACCCGTAAAGAGGGCGACGAGGAAGCCAACCGGGACGTCGAGTCGTTGAGGACCCTCGCACACACGCACGGAGCAATTACAAACGATTTCAGCACTGTGTACACTCCAAAACGTGTAATTACGGAATCGGGAATTGGGGGAAGGGTTTGAGAGAAAACACCGGAAACGGTGACAGAAGTCCAAAATTCCGTGATGAACAAACGCCATTGTACCACGGCCGGTCAAAGCTGCTCACGAGGAGCAGAGCCGTTAAGGCGTGAAAGAAATGGAACGGTAAGTGAAGCAGAGAGAAGAGAGCTTACCGAGTTGATATCGGCGGAGTCGAGGAGAACTTGTAGACGGAGCTTCGGAAGAAGAACACCCTGTGTAACAAACCGGTGCAAAGGTTAATCAAGGGACTTATATAACGCGGAGGAATTAAAAACCAAAAAACAACACTGAAACGAGGGTTTCGAAACGGGGGGACCAAGAATGTTACGGTGGGCAAGTTTAAGCCACATCAAAACAAGGGAATAGCGAGCAAAGTTGCTACGGAAGAGACCGACCACCATCGCCAACGAATGCAGAGATAAATCGAGACTTCGGCACGGAAGAACTAGACCTCCAACGGAGGCTTAACCCAACAGTGAAATCACAAATGAACCGAAATCTATCGGATCCATAGGCGGAAAAACCCGAAAGGTGTAAACAGCGAGTCTGTAGCATTCTTGATAGAGTGAATGCGAGCTATCTGGCGGAGCAACCAAAGTATACGGAGATCAAAGTTCGAGATAACATATTCATTGTTTATTTATCCACGGTACCGTGTGCTTTAATGAAATGCCACGGAATGACATTTGTCATTTATAATAACAAACCCTATCCTCGTTGACACGTAAGCACACGTTGACACTCGGTCAAATCTTTGTTAGTTTTCACAAAGTAAACAGGGGGTGTGAGTGGCGCCTACTCATCGGGAGAACTAAGTTGTACGAGTTATAGTGACTAACTAACTTACACCTACTAAATTTAGAATGGACATTTTCACTTAAATTTTATAAATTCACATTAATTTGCAATCACCATAAGAACTAAAAATTGTAATGTAACATATTTCATCCAAGAATAGAAATACATTAAAAAAACATCCTTAAAATGTGGTAGTAGTACATAGGGTAATACAATAAATTAGCCAACATGAGCATATAAGGAAAAAATAACATCCAAAAGAGAAAAGCAAACACATTACACAAGTATGGATGCACACCCAAGTTAGGCTCCTTAACAAATTTGTATAGAAAATGTTTCCATCGGGGAGTTAGGTGTGTCCATCGGGGAGGAAAACTACTTTTAGGACCACACCCCCACACTTCGCTGGTAAAGGGAGGATGGAAAGGGGCGAAAAAAGTACGTGGAGCATTGATTTACGGAAGGAATAATTTGACGGCGGGAGAAGCTCGAGGTTTAATCACATGTGACAAACCCTTTTTTTTCATTTACCAACCTTAATACATGCGCGGTGAACTTTGATTTAAACCATATGCCTTCCAAACTTTGGATAACAAATATGAACATAATATTTCGGGCTATAGCGCATCTATTCAAAAAGCTTTCTAACTTAGGATAAAGATATATGATTTAAAACCTACCCCACTATATACACCTTCTATATGCTTGTTCTTCCCTTGGATGATGAAGATTTCTCGGGCTTGATGGATTTGAAATGTGAGATAGTGTCCCAAAGCTGGTCTATATGGGGCTACAAGTGTTAACCTTTGATATATGCGAAGAATGTGATCTCTGTGGAATGAGATGCTTGCTCCTAGATGGAATATTGTAATATTTCAACCTTTTTAATCCACTAAGGACTCTATGAGATTCTATATAAACCAATATATTTTTTAATTACGAATAGGTTTTATGCAACCATGCATCACATTGACTAGTTTCCACGGGAACCATGTTGGCATTCGGAGTGCGGGGAAACACCACGAATCTAGGGCTTTATGGTGTTGAAGTGTCGTAACATCCTTACATGAGAGATATTGGTATTGGAAAAAGAGTCTGGTGCTTTGTTGGGATTTTCATTACTCTTCAATGTTTTGTGTTGTTTAAATTTTCTCTTGCATATCTAGATCGCGAGTTTCTTAAGTAAACACATACATATGTCATTCTCTTTTTATTTATTTCTATTTTATCAAATAAATTCCAATATGAAATGATATGGGATTTTTTTTGTGTAGCTCTTGGGAAACCTCAAGTTGTCATTTTTGAAGAAGCTTATGAATAAATGCAATCCCAACGAGAATGGTGCGAGTAAGGGCTCAAGACAAGACCATCAAGGTTAAGAAGAGGATATTTCTCATGTTTTCTATCTTACTTGCAAATGCCAATAATAATTGTAATAAAATTGTTAACCATCTATTTCTCAAACTTTGTTGAACATCTTCGAATTATAACGAGAACTAAATTTTAGATGATTCCATGATTTTCAATTCTATAAAAAATTTTCAATAGCTATACTGACCCGAAATGAAAATCGAAAAAAATAAGCATCCAATTAGCTAATCTAGCGGGAAATAATGAGTTGGATTTGGATTTCCCAAAAATCGGGGAAACCTTTGCTCAGATTTTCCTCATTGGTCTCATGAATGTGTAGGACAATATTTGTCGATTTGGATGTTATTTTTTTTAACGTGAAAAAGATTAATTTTATTTTATATAAATCTTCACTCGAGTCGCGGCTAAAAGCAGGGAGATTCCATGTTCAATATTTCCCAAAATTGGGTTGTCTAGTTACATCCATAGTTGAGCTGGCCCAAATGACTTCCAAAATTACAAAATTTAGTGTCGATATTGTTGTTTCTATGTTGTATATCCTATATTATTTTTCCTATTTACACATAGAAATTAAAATTCGAGTTAAACCTCGGGGTTGGCGGGATGGTTCGGATCGATGTTGCTCAACTCCTCTTCAAATGTTGTAGCATTCCCTTTTAGTCGTGGATCTTCGGGTCTTCGACTTAGCCACCGCAAAGCATAGATTTTTCCTCCGGTTGGAGGATCTTTATGTTGTTTTCACCTTCTTTCTCTCTCGTAGTCCAAGTCCTCCTTTTGATGCATTTCCGAGATTTTATTCAAGTCCTCCATGCGGTCCTATAATTCTAGATGCTCCCATTCATATTGGTTGTAGTTGTGCGGGGAAACGATCGTCGAGGGGCATGTTGCATTCAATTTCCCTACACGTGTGTTTGTGTCTTACTCCCCATGAGGCCTCCACCTCCATCTCCATGTTGTTTTTCTATCTCATTTTTCCTATCTTTCTTTTCCCTTTGCCTTGTAGTCCTCTCGCATGATAGAACCCTTGCTAACACTAGCTGTTAATTCCAGTAGCTCGAAAAAGTCGATTGCATAAACAAGATCCAAAAGCTACGTCCCAACACGCGATCTGCGAGTACCACGCGGTCTCGAGTACCACTCGGAAATCACGACAATTCGCCCCATTTTGGCCACTAGTTTTCATATGATTATTCATACAAGTATTAACATGGTGTGTGACTCCCTCACCCGGTTGCTTGAGATTATTTTCCCAACCACCGAATTTTCTCGGCACTTCCTATATCCCAATTACTGTACCACGAGTTATTCTCGGCTAGCCATAGGAACAGACACCTAAATTCCGGGATCACTCTACCCTTAAACTCGGTAAAAGAGATGATAAGGCTAGCAAATCTACACCTATTATTGGCCTCCCAACTCTCATAGCACCACCCCGGACAACTCACCAAGCCAACTCGCCACCCTCATGAGAACAAAACCATTGATTTACCTGCTGGTATGGAGATGTTTGGTGTTCTTTATATAGCACTAGTGTCTACTGACAGAAAAATAATTCCTTCTCTTGGCCCCTGCACTTCCTCATTATTGCAACCTTCCCTAGATCAACTATGATCTGCTTCATATTAAAGGTCGTTCGCTTGAACAATCTACTCTTGTGCTCCAAATTAAATCCAACTAGCACACGGACGGTTTATACGACCTTGGAAAAGACTTGATCGTGTGAAAATCTATCGTGCATGGGTAAAACATGTTGCATCCCACACCTTATCACGTCATCCTGTCATTGCAACTAATTCACGGCTATGCACGGTAGGATATCTCTGCTTGTGCGATGTCTAATCCTTGTAATTAGGTTGTGTCGGTAATGATCCCACATTGTCCATTGGAGATCCCAACCACCTAGAGTACGATACTAAATGACAGTATGACATGAGGGAGGTGAAGGACGAGTATGACGTGAGGGCGGGGGGAGAGGGGGAAGTGGGGGAGGTGGGGTCGGGGTGAGGCGTAAGGTGCTTAAGCGGGGAGAAGGGGGTGAGGAAGAAGGGAAGTGAGGGAGAAAGGGATGAGGGAGGAAGGGAGTGAGGAATTGAGGGGTGAGGAAGTGAGGGGAGAGGGAGAGAGGGAGAGGATGGTTAGGAAGTGGAGGGTGGAGCGGAAGGAAATCAAGGAGAAGGGGTTGAGGGAGTAAGGGGGTGATGGAGTGAGGGGAGAGGGAGAGAGGGAGGGGTAGAGAGGGATGAGAGGGAGAGGGGAGTAAGTGAGAGGATAATATAAGCTAGGGAGGATCAGTTGGCCTCCTTTATCCCTATATTCCTTTGGATTATTTATTTTAATGCTTTTGTCCTTGCAATTAGAGAGGGTCCGAGTACATCATCACAAATTTGCGTTATTTTTATTAGGAAATTTTTTGGTGGTTCTTATTATTTGAGAAACCTGTGTTTTATCCCGTTTATATATTGTCATGCGTATCCTATTTCTTAGAATTAGAGATACTTGTCCTCTCTATCTATACATTATTGTCTAGTTTTCAAGTCGAAGTTTGGAAAATGGAGGAGGCTTCAAGGAATGGTAATTAAATTTAATAAGGTATTTTCCTTTTGAAGTTTTTAAAATTTTGATTTAAAACTAACTCGGTCTAAACTTTTAACGTAGATGTAGCCTAATTACTCATATTATGGTTCGGGTAGCAAAAAATTGGAGAATGTGTAATTTTTTATGTGTGTCAATTCAAGATTAATTCGCTCAATTGAAATAATGTACATGGGATGTGAGTTTCAGCAATGTTGTGTCGGAAGGAGGATTGTACAAACAATTCTATGTAGATTTCATGTCAATCCTCTTTTGGCGCAACATTCTTGAAAGCTCACATCCCATGTACATTATTTCATTTGAGCAATTCTTGAATTGAAACACATGACAATTACACATTCTCCAAATTTTTTTCTCACGAACCATAATGCGAGTAATTAGGGTTTCATTTACATTAAATGTCTAGACTAAGTTAGTTTAAAAAAACATATTTTCCGAAATTCAAAAAGGAAAATGCCTTGTTAAATTTAACAACCATTCCTTGGAGCCTCTTCCGATATTTTTCAATAAAAATTCATCGGATATTCGACGTACATTTAACAAGTGTCGAATATCTTTCATCACTCATCAACGAACCAATGTCAGATATCTATCTCCCATTCGATGCAAAATATCGCTTGATCCATAGCATCTTTGTCGAATGAAAAGTCACAACGTTGGCTAACCGGCATATGATGGTTGGATATTCGACAAACACATCTAACAAATGGATTTCGGGTATTCGACCTTGGTTATAAAATTAAAACTTCGCCTATTCAACGAATATACGTCGAAAAAAACATCACCTATTCGAAGATTATACATTGAATAAAGCATCGCTTATTTGATGACTGTTTTTCGAACAAAACATCACCTATTTGATGACTAGTTTTTCGAACAAAACATCGCCTATTCAACGATTGTATGTCGAAAAAAACGTTGCCAATTTGACGACTATACATCGAACACCACGTTGCCTATTCAACTATTGTAAATTTCATTAGCCGACGATTTATTTGGTATCAAGGACGGCGGATATCTAACGTAGATGTCCAACGATTTCCTAGTGGTCAAATATCCAACGAAATCCCACCAACGATATATATGTCTCGTGTTTGTCGGATAGTAGACGAAGTTGAGTCAGTAGAACCGACGAAGTGACATTGGATTTTGGCCCCCATTTGCACTAGTGAATGATGGTATTCCAACCATACTTAAGAAATTTTGTGCTAGTTTTCGTTGATGATATTACGGTTTATAGTAAAACAAGAAAGGAGAATCCACAACATCTAGAGCAAGTTCTCACTATTCTAGAAGAACAATGATTTTATGAAAATATGTCCAAATACACCTTTGGAAAGGAATAATTAGAGTACCTTGGACACATAATATCCAAGGAAGGAGCAAAGATAGATATTAATAAGATCCAGGCTATAAAATAATGGCCCAAACGAATTAGTATTACCAAATTAAGAGGAATTTTAGGGTTGACTAGATATTATCGAAGGTTTATTTGAAACTATGCTCATGTAAGCTGCAACCCTAAAAAAACCTTTTAAAGAACTCATTTCAGTTAGATGATAAGGCAAAAAAAGTGTTTTGAAGCCTTAAAGGAAATTATGTCCAATGCACTTGCACCTCGTCGGCAACTCCGAGACCTTTCAAAACGTTTTGTAATTGAATGTGATGCTTAAAGTTTTGGAATAGAAGCATTATTAATTTAGGATGTCCATCCAATAGCATTTGAAAGAAGGTATCTCAATAAAAGAAAATGTATAAAGTCTATATACAACAAGTAACTTCTCATAGGGGGCTCGATCACGTGACCATTAGATGCACATGACTCCCACTGGTTCTTTGCCACCCTAACGGTTACCCTCACCTACCCGTGGAACAGAATACCGTTTCTCACCCTGAGTTAACAAAGGTCATTTGTGGTTGCCACTGCTACCTCTGGCTGGTTGTTTCTCAGTTGTATTTTTCGGTCACATTGACCATGGCATCCGAAATGGATGAGGATCTCTTGCCTTCACCAAAGATCCATACACATCGATTGTAATATCCCCAGAATAGGGATGCGGCAATACATGAACATGAAAATGGAGTAGCGGTGTTACATCAACACATAAAATGTAAGAAGAAACAAATAGCCATCATTTTGGTATTATAGCAGCAAATGTATACAAGATCTTGAGAAACAATCTCTCAATTTAGGCAATAGAAGCCTCAAGGAAACATGTACATAAAAATGAAGTGCACTTTGCTACACAAGAAATAATAAAGGCTATGACGAGCGTAGTTTTATTATAGATACTACTACTGTGAAGTTTCAATACACAAATATGCAAATATAGGGCCCAAAAAATGTTGGGAGAGGAGATATAGACTCCCAAATTGAATTTCAAGACAATCCGGAAAGGATTTCTTGAAATATGCAAAATAGCAAAAATGTCGAGTTGCGAGTCTCAAGACTAAGTAGCATGTACAACTCAAGAACTATATGGAGATGGCTATATATGATGCACAATCTGAACAAACCTCCTCCAATGGATCTTCCAAGTGAAATTTTTATCCTAACACTCGAATATCTCACCCTCCAAACACACACTGCTACAAACCCTCACTTGGAGATGCTCTCTCAAATAATGTAGTCAAGGAGAGGGCTACGTTGTAGATGATGGAAATGGTTGGACTGATTCCAAATATAGTGAAATCAGCTTAGAAATATTCCTCAGCTGATCCTCCAAAGGAAATAAAGCCTCCTTCTCTCGAAAAACAAGCTCACGGAAGTGGTGTTGTGGAACCTCCACTTTGCAACACCACTGCAACACAATGTTATACTTCGAGTAGAAATAACGTTGTAGCTGAAGGAGGTGGCTTGGCCTTAAGCTTGAAAGTGGAGAAATGAAGTCCAAGATCCCTCAAGAGGCCCCTCTTGAAAGGAGAATGAATTCCTAAACAGGGAATTCCTTGTGCTAAGACACGACAACTCTACTAAACGACAAGAGAATGCACAATATTCTAACTCGACCACAAAATCAACAATCCATAACATGTCTTACTATGGATGCCTTGCCCTCCTTTTAAAAAAAATGGAAGCCCTCTCACCATGGGTCCCATTCATTATATTTTCCTCCTTCAAGTAATCTTCCTCCCACTATCTACTGTGTTGTCTCAAAAGATGATCTCCACCTCCTATCCTAGCGTTGTTGACTTGGTCAAACTTGACCTTGTCCACATGCAAAATGCCCTTTTCACACATGAGGGTGTGAAATCCAGCTCCTATGATGATCCTTTTTCACACCATGAGGTATTTTATTCATATTTTTGTTATGCATAGGCCTCCTTACCCATTTATTAAACTTCATATGTAAAATACAAAAATCAATATTCCAATTAGTTGCATGCTAAACTTGGAATATTACGGTCCTCCCCTCCCAAATGTTGCTTGTCCTAAAGCAATGCACAAGCATAGAACTGAAGAGCCCTCTTCTTCCCCGTAGAATCCTCATATGTTAAAATTCTCCCAGGATCAATATTTTGTCTCATCAATATATCTCCAAGTTGTCCCCCCCCAAGCATGCAAGCTAGATTTTGGTGTGCATCCCAAATAGCTATCATCATGTAAAACATCCATGGAGGAAACAAAGAGGGTTGTCTAAATTCATTCTTGAGGCATGAGGTGCGATATACATTGGGATCTACCATCCCCATATGAATCTCCCATCCCCCAAGCTATCATCCATACAAAATGAGCCACCCTCCAAAATGGTAACTCATACAAAACATCCTCCACCTTGAGCTCCTGAAATGTAGGTGGGATGAAAATATGATCATGGTAGACAAAAATAGCCTACCCCACGTTGTCCTCCTCTCCACTTATGATAAGTGTAGAGTATGTCTTGCTCTTGGGCTGCAAAAGTGTTGCCTCCAAGTGGAAAGAAAGAAAAACTGAATCTCCAAATATCTTCCCTTCAACGTTGTGAATCATGCTGGCCCAAACCATCCCATATATGATGAATGGAAAATAACCATCATATGGCATCCAAGTGAGTGGAATACTTGAAGGTTTCATGTAGATACTGAAAGGTACCAACGAGTCTTCCAAGTGGTTACGGCTATGAGTTTTCTTAACTTTTGTTGCACAACATGACATGGTGACTCATAGAAAAGTTTCTCCCAATGATTTATGAGAGTCATAGCTCAAGTGCTCCAATCAATATTATGGCCCACCTCATAAAGAGACAAGTGTTTTGTTGTGGTGGCCATATCATCTCCCATGCTCCCCTTAGAACATGTAGTGCAGAAAATGTGGGAATCCTCTTCCCCAAAGGACACACCCATCCAATGTGTCTCTCCCCCCAATCTTCCTCCCAATAAAAATGAGAACAACAACAACAAATGGAATCATAATAAGAATCATACTTGCTACCAAATGTAGTAATGGAGAAGGACAATGGTCCCTCAAATGCAACCAACGCAGTTTGACCCTCAATTGCAATAGATAATGACAAAAAGTGTGGTTTCTCAACCACTTTCTTGCTGCCCCACTCTCCTCATGTGTTTGGAGAAAGTGAATGATGTATGGTACAAGGTAAGTATGTTCTCCATGAAAAAATATCCTCCCCAAGTCCTCCTAGGGAGTGGCCATCAAAACTACTCATGGCCTCAAGTAGACCATGAAGTCTAGAAGGAAGAATGCTCCTCCCTTGAGCGAATTCTGCACATATATGGTTAAGGGATGCATATATACATTATACAAGTCATTATGCAAACAAACAATACCCTTACCATATGTCTTGCTCATGCCAATGGAGTGGCTCATAAATGAGTCTCCTCTCATCCTCAAAGAGAAAAGAGGTGGTTGTGATAACTCTTCCAAAGATTTATGTATCTCCTCCATCTCCACATGATCCATGCATCTCCTCATATTTTGATACATCTCCTCCTCAAAGCCTTCCCAAAAGCACCCCTCCATGATGGTGTGGTATGCTCTCATAGAATAAGTGTGATTTGAAAAGGAAATCTTCATGTTCTTCTTGTACCAACTTCTCCTTGAGCTTGGAAGCTCTAGATAAGAAGATCCTACCATGATAGTAGATGACCCCATCTCTAACTCGAATACCCCTCCTCATGCAATTGGACATCTAATATCATCCAAGCAAACGAGATCCTTGGAATACTCCACCAATAGTTGGGAATTCCAATATGGATCTACCCTCCATAGTGACTGACATTGATGAACTATCATGAAGATCATATGTCATATGGTTTTCCTCTTCTTTGACATCTCCCATGCCAAAGATTCAATTTGGAAGGTTGTTATCCTTCCCCTATTTCTTCCGCACAGTAGCGAGAATGCGAAATGAGAGTGGGTAATGATGATGTTGAGAGTATGCTTCTCTCCTCCTTGAGTCTACCCAAGACTCCCAACGTTGTACCAAGCTCTCCCAAGGTCTCCACTCCTCTGAAATCAATGAGTGGTGCCTCAAAATTTGAAGCATCCATCCCCTTCTGCTGATCTCGTGG
The DNA here is from genome assembly GCA_034641835.2 of Pinus albicaulis. Taxonomy (NCBI): domain Eukaryota; kingdom Viridiplantae; phylum Streptophyta; class Pinopsida; order Pinales; family Pinaceae; genus Pinus; species Pinus albicaulis. The sequence continues at coordinate 293,019 of JAXQQM020059090.1, read as the reverse complement.
TCTCACGATGAAATGCCTCCATATAATGAGACATCAAGATCAAGAGTAGTCTGCATATATGAATTGACGAGAGTTTTTCCCTACCCTCCTTTCGCACAATCCAGTCTCCCTCTTCTATGAATCAACCCTCTATCATAGATATAGGTGTGTGCTCCTCATCAAATGATGTTGGTCATCCTCCCTACCTCCTCCTTGTGTACGCATGGTTCCACAATCAATCATCAATGGTACATGTTGATCATGAATTGTGCATTGATTTCCACATATGAGATCCTAGGGGAATTTGTTAGGTCCCTATATTACTAGTATAGTCCCTTATTGTTGTTAGAGTAACCCCCCTTATTGTTATTATTGTACCCTTGTAACCCCCATTTTGTTATTATTGTGCCCTTAAATTATTATTGTTAGGTCGGCTAGGATTACATTGTGGCCCACTAGGATTACATTATGGCCCCATGGACTCCTATATATAGAAAGGAGGTTTTGTAAATTGTATGATCCAAGAATTTTTCATTTATGTAATGTATTGGAGGTTTCCCCCTCGAAGTGGCTCATTTCTAAGGCGTTGATATCTCTTTTCTTCTCTTTTTTGGAGTCTGGTTACACAACATTTGGTATCGAGCTTTGGATTCTAGGGTTTCATTTGCTCCAAACAGGGTCATCGTGGCGTTTTCGCTATAAATTTTTTTCTACGAAGTTTCAGAAGCTGAAATTTTTTAGGGTATGAAGTCGAAATCCTAAGGAAGTTTTTCTAAAAATTTCAGAGCTTGGTTCGCAATATTTTCGGATATATGATCTGTGGAAGTTAGGTCTTTTTTCGAGGCTCCTAAACGGGTCATCATGGCATTTGCGCTATAAATGTTTTTCTACGAAGGTTCAAAATCTGAAATTCGTATGGTGCAAAGCTGAAATCTTGAGGAAATTTGTAAAAAACTTTCAAAGCTTGGTTCGCAAAATTTTTGGAGATATGATGTCAGTGGAAGGTAGTGCTTTTTCGGGCTCTGAATTTCATCTCAAAGAGGTGATCGTGGGAAAATTTCAATAACTCTCTCTCTGGGCATTGGATTGGAGTGTCATAAAAAGTGGTCGCAATTACATGGACTGTGGTTTCTTTTTATATCAATTTCAGAGACAAAGGACAAAACGAGTAATACGTGGAAAGTCGTACAAGTTCGCTCCTCTCGAACCGGTCCATAATTAGGTCATTGTGGGAGATTGGACACAACTTTGTCTTGGAGAATCCAAATCGGAGTCAAACTCTGTGGCATTCGAAAGATAATTCGGAGGGCTAAGTTGGTACTAAAATTCAAATATTGAAGTTACGTAATCACGAGAGATAATCCAATTTCAATATCGAGCTCCTCAAAAGCAAGAAAAAGGTGTGTATTTTTTTTCGAATTGCATAAGTCTTGTTTGAAGAATCAATTTGAATTGATTCCAAGGGCATATTGTAGAATAGATATTAGTATTGGGTTCTAAAATATTCCTCGTAAAAATAATTCAACACCCATTAAGCCTTCGAAGGGTCTACTATGACTCATGAAGATGAAGAATTGCAACATGATCTATCAAAATTACAAGAGCAAGTGCAACAAATTTCACTCTCGCAAAGAGCAACAAAAAATGAAATGGAAGTTTTGAAGAAAGGCATGGAAGAGAAGATGGATGGTTTGAAGAAAGGCATCGAAGCTAAGATGGATGGCGTGGAAGCTAAGATGGATGGCATGGAAGCTAAGATGGAAAACATGAAGAATGATCTAAAAACAGAGATCAAAGGTTTGACAAAGTTGATACAAGAAATGTTTCCTAATGGTGAAAAGATAGTAGAAGAACCTCATGATGAGAACAAAATCAATGTTAATTTTGATTTGATAAACTCTAATGTTGGCGGGAAGAACCACCATATTCCAAAAATGGATATGAGGAAGTTTGATGGAAGGGATCATGTAACATGGATACTACAGATGGAGCAATATTTTGATCTCCATAATGTGCAAAACACACGAAAGGTACGCATTGCAACTTTACATTTAGAACAAAATACATTTGTATGGTATCGATGGCTTTGCTCCCGTAAAAAAAATGTCACTTGGTCAATTTTTACGGAAGAAATGATAGCACATTATGAGGATACAAAGAGCAACACCTTCTTTAGCCAATTGATAAATCTCAAACAAAAGGGTTTAGTGGGTGGCGACATTGAGGAATTCCAAAAAATTGAATATAAGGGTAAAGCGATATTCCGGAGGAACACAGGGATTGATCTCTTCATAGGAACTTTAAGGGATAAAATACAACATGAAGTTCGCGTTACGGAACCTGATTCATTGGAGAAGGCATTCGAGGTTGGCAAGAAAAGTTGAATGTAAAATTATGGCGACAAGGAAGCCTACCACTCAATTCTATAAAGAAGGAAGTGTTGCTACGCCTAGATTTCCACAACCTACAAGGTTGACACCACAACAATTGGAAGAAAAAAAGAGCAAAAGGGTTTTGCTACGATTATGATAGCAAATACACTAAAGGTCATAAGTGTCTTTGAGAAGAAATTATTCTAGATAGATTGTGAAGAGGAAGAAGAAAATGAACAAGAAGAGGATATACACTGGAACCGAGCCCTAGAAGAGGAAGAAATGAATCCGACCATATCGTGTAATGCACTAGCGAGGAATTACCACTCCTCAAACTCTCAAGATACAAGGACAAATCAAGAAGAAAAAAAGGTAGTAGTGTTGATTGATTCGGGTAGCACCCATAATTTTATTCATTGTAAGGTAGCCAAGGAATTAAATTGTTTCCTATACCCAGCACCAGAATGTCAAGTGATGGTTGCAAATGGAGGAACTATAAATTGCTCTGGAAAATGCCATAATATCAAGCTAACCGTGGGGAAATATGTATTGACTAGTCCAATGCTTTCCATTCCTATGGGAGGTGCTGATGTTGTACTAGGAGTACAATGGTTACAATATTTGGGGACGGTAGCTTTTAATTTTCAAGAACTTTTCTTGAAATTTTTTTTTCAGAAGGAAAGGAAGTCGAATTACGGGGTATTGAAGGGAATCCGGGAAGGATAATAAGCTCTAATTTCATGACAAGGCTTCTAAAGAAAGAACAACAAGGCGTAATTGCACAATTATGCTCACTAGAAGTTCCGACATCAAAATCGTCTATTTCTGCAGATCTCCAACAAGTCTTGGACAATCATTCCATGGTGTTTGAAACTCCCAAAGGACTCCCACCTATTCGTGATCATGATCATGCTATTCATTTGATTCAGGGAAGTGTTCCTCCAAACATCGGGCCTTATAGATATCCTTACTTCCAAAAGAGCGAAATTGAACGTATGATTGCGAAATGTTAGAGGCGGGGTATAATTCAACCTAGTCAAAGTTCTTTCTCTGCTCCTGTAGTATTGGTACACAAGAAGGATGGATCATGGCGAATGTGTCCAGATTATAGGGAGCTCAATAAGCTCACCATTAAAGACAAATTCCCCATTCTTGTGATTGATGAATTATTGGATGAATTACATGGAGCAATTTATTTTACCAAGTTGGATCTTCGTTCGGGATATCATCAAATTAGAATGAAGACTGAAGATATTCTAAAAACGACATTTCGAACTCATCGAGGGTCATTATGAATTTTTGGTCATGCCTTTTGGCCTTACCAATGCACCTTCTACATTTCAAGGGTTGATGAATTCCATTTTCAAACCCTTCCTTAGAAAAATTTGTGCTAGTATTTTTTTGATGATATACTAATCTACGGCAGAGTCTTGGAAGGATCATGTTGAACATGTTGACAAGGTGCTCAAACTATTGTAGGAGAAACAATTATATGCAAAAACATCCAAATGTTTCTTTGGAGTACAAGAGGTGGAATATTTGGGTCATATTGTGTCTCACGAAGGTGTTAAAGTAGACCCTAACAAAATTAAAGCCATTAAGGAATGGAAATTCCCCACAACCATAAAGCGATTGCGAGGATTTCTTGGGTTAACGGGGGTATTATCGCAAGTTTGTTAAGAATTATGGGAGAATAGCGAGCACCTCTAACAACATTATTGAGGAAAGATGCATTTTCATGGACTCTGAAGCAACTAACGCCTTTGAACATCTTAAAGAGGCAATGTGCCTAGCATCAGGTCTTAGCTACACCGAGACTTCACAAAAAACATTTATTGTGGAATGTGATGCCTCGGAAAATGGAATTGGTGCGGTTTTAATGCGGAAGGAAGACCCATTGCTTTTTGAAAGTCGTACAATCAAAAGGAAAGTATTTACATAAACCTATTTATGAGAAGGAAATGTTAGCAATATCGCATGCACTAAAGAAATGGCGAACTTACCTAATGGGGAGACACTTCAAGGTAAAAAGCTGATTATGATAGTATTAAACACTTTTTGGAGCAAAGACTATCTTCGGAAAAGAGCAGCAAAAAATGGGTCACAAATATGTTGGGTTATGACTTTGAAATAATCTACAAAAAAAGGAAAGCTTAATGTTGTTGCAAATGCACTCTCAAGAAAGAATGAAGAGGTGGAAGCATTGCTTTGTGCCATTTCTATTATCCAGCAGATTGGATAAAGCTGAAGCAAGAGATGAATGGAAGAAGGACAAAGATGTATGGACACTCATTCAAAATTTGCAGACAAGATCCTAGTACATATGATACATTTAGTTGGAAAAATGATTCCTTATGGTACAAAGATCGCTTATATCTTTGTAAGAATTCCCAAATAAAACAAAATATTCTTCTGGAATTGCACACTTCTCCTTTAGGAGGACACTCAAGATTTTTAAAAACTTACCAAAGGGTGAAGAAAGATTTTTTTTGGGATGGTCTTAAATCTGATATTCAAAAGTTTGTGGTGGAATGTTTGGTTTTCCATCAGAATAAAGTGGAAACAATTAAGACCCCGGGACTTCTACAACCTTTATCCATTCCAAGTCAACGTTGGGAGGAGATTTCAATGGATTTTATCACAGGTTTACCTAAGTCCGAAGGAAAGAGTGTCATCATGGTGGTAGTTGATAAACTTACCAAGTATGCACACTTTTGTGCATTATCTCATCCATTTAAAGCAAAGTACGAGTTGCTACTACATTTATGGACGAGAATTCAAAAGCTACATGGAATCCCAAGGGTCATTGTGAGCGACGAGAGATCCTATTTTTCTTGGAAATTTTTGGACGGATTTATTTTCTTGTTTCGGTACTCAATTAGCTCATAGCTCATCTTATCATCCTCAATCGATGGTCAAACGGAGATAGTAAATAAATGTTTGGAAGGATATCTTCGTTGCTTTGTATCCGATAAACAAACACAATGGGTCAAGTGGTTACCTCTGCTTTCGAATGGTGGTATAACACTTCCTTCCATCTTACGCAGCAAAAATGACCCCATTTATGGCACTTTATGGATATCATCCACCATCCATCACATCATCTTTAAGTGAAAATTCGAAGGTTCAAGTAGTGGAAGATCACATCGAGCATCAACAAGAAGTTCTCCAACTCTTAAAGGATAACCTGAATTTGGCACAAAATCGAATGAAACAACAGGCAGATCAAAATCGCAGCGAGAGAAGTTTTAATGTAGGAGATTGGGTATTTTTATGGCTACAACCATACAAACAAATGTCCCTCAAGCAAGCTAAGAAGGATAATAAATTATCGCCAAAGTACTATGGTCCTTACAAGGTGTTGCAAAAGCTTGGTACTGTGGCATACAAATTGGAGCTTCATGCTTCTTCACGAGTACATCCAGTTTTCCATGTTTCATGCTTAAAGAAGGTTATAGGTGAAAATATTCCAGTTCAAAAAATGTTGCCAGAACTTGATGAGGAAGGAAAAATCATATTAGAACCTGAAGCGGTCATGGAAACAAGAACTCTACAACTACGAAATCGATCAATTTCAGAGTATCTCATCAAGTGGAAGAACTTACCCACTGAAGATTCTACATGGGAGGATGAGAATTTTATACAAAAGCACCCAGAGCTACTCAAGCGTTGAGGACAACACTTTTTTGAAGGAGAGGGGCATGTTAGGTCCCTATATTACTAGTATAGTCCCTTATTGTTGTTAGAGTAACCCCCTTATTGTTATTATTGTACCCTTGTAACCCCCATTTTGTTATTATTGTGCCCTTAAATTATTATTGTTAGGTCGGCTAGGATTACATTGTGGCCCACTAGGATTACATTATGGCCCCATGGACTCCTATATATAGAAAGGAGGTTTTGTAAATTGTATGATCCAAGAATTGTTCATTTATGTAATGTATTGGAGGTTGCCCCCCTCGAAGTGGATTATTTCTAAGGCGTTGATATCTCTTTTCTTCTCTTTTTTGGAGCTAGTTACACAATAGAATTACTTGCAATGATACAAGAATCCCTCTGTTGGAGCAAGAGCTCCCTCTTCCTCTGCATGAGGTGCTAGATGAACTCTAGACATGACGACGATGTTTTCTCCTTCCTCATCAATGTGTATGGGCAACCTTCCAATGATTTGATCCTCTTTTGAAAAAAGGGATCTCCATACCCTCTTGCTCAAGAATATGAGACAGAGGTCTTGCCTCTAGCAAGGTATGATGCAATATATCGACCTCGTCAATGCTTTTACAAGTGGAGTTGAGTTTATGGTTTTGCTCCATCACATGCAAGGTTTTTGTTTGTTTAAGTTTGTTTAGCTCCACCACATGTGTTTCAGAAAGGTTTTCCATCAAATGTTTCCACTAATGTCTTAGCGAACCTAGCATAATAAGAAGTATTTTCATTCTTCAAAGAAAAAGACTCAAATATCCACCATGCATAGAGCCTTACCTCCAAAATGCACGTACTGCAACCTTGATGGCTTCATCTTCAAAAAATGTGATGTTGTTGCAAATAGGAGTCTAGCTCCTCAGCCCAAGCTCTAGTGAACATGTAGGTGAACCATAAAAGTAGAAAGAAGGAATCTACCCCTATCATTTCGCTTGCTTCTCTTCACCTTGATCTTTCAAAACTCTATAAAAGTGATATGATCTCTAAACTTAGAGCTTGAGACTCATAATCTTGCATAAAATCACTAAGAGTTTCCCTTCTAGTCATTCCTTCTTCTTCCATCTCTCTCATGGAAAATGCGGGGCATATGAATGCATTGTGCATCATGGTGTGTGGTTTCATGCTCACACTCATTATGTGAAAATATATAGTTTGTTTTCGATTCAAACCCTCTTGGAGATTCTCTACACATCTCCTTCCTCATCTTCTTAAGATCTTCATGAATTTTTCGGGAAAGTTTGAGACGAAACTTTGGAAGTTTCTCCTCCTTTCTTCCTCTAAAGAATGGAGTCCTCTTTCTATTCATTTTTTTCTTCTTCTTGTCTTCTAGATATCATATTGGCCGAGATTCCTGACATTTGAGCCAAGATTATGCTACGATACCACTGTAATATCCCAAGATGGGGATGCAACAATACATGAACATGAAAATGGAGTAGCGATGATAAATCAACACATAAAATGTAAGAAGAACCAAATAGCCATCATTTTGGTTCTATAGCAGCAAACGTATACAAGATCTTGAGGAAACAATCTCTCAAGTTAGGCAACACAAGCCTAGAGGAAACATGTACATAAAAATGAAGTACATTACTACACGAGAAATGCTCAAGGCTATGACGAGTGCGGTTTTATTAGAGATACTACTATCGGGAAGTGTCAATAAACAAATATACAAATATAGGGCCCAAAAAATGTTGAGAGTGGAGATCTAGACTCCCAAAGGCTGAATTTCAAGACAATCCGGAAAGGATTTCACGAAATATGCAAAATGGCAAAAATGTCGGAGTTGCGAGTCTCAAGGCGAGTAGAAGTTGCAACTCAAGAGCTGGATGGAGATGGTTGTAGATGATGCACAATATGAACAAACCTCCTCCAATTGATCTTCCAAGTGAAAGTCTAATCCTAGCACTGAATATCTCACCCTCCAAACACACATTGCAAACCCTCACTTGGAGATGCTCTCTCAAATAACGAAGTCAAGGAGAGGAGACGCAGCTGTAGATGATGGAAATGGTTGGCCTAATGTCAAAGATAGTGAAATCAGCTCATAAATATTCCTCACTGATCCTCCAAAGGAAATAAATCCTCCTCCTCACGAAAAAACAAGCTCGGAAGTGGTGTTGTGGAACCTCCACTGCAACACCCTGCAACACAATGTTATACTTCGGTAGAAATAACGTTGTAGCTAAAGGAGGTGGCTTGGCCTTAAGCCTGAAAGTGGAGAAATGAATTCCAAGATCCCTCAAGAGGCCTCTCTTGAAAGGAGAATGAATTCCTAAACGGGAATGCCTTGTGCTAAGCGACACGGCAACTCTACTAAACGACAAAGAGAATGCACAATAGTCTAACCCAACCACAAAATCAACAATCCATAACATGTCTTACTATGGCTGCCTTGCCCTCCTTTTAAAAAAATGAAGCCCTCTCACCATGGGTCCCATTCATTAGAGTTTCCTCCTTCAAGTAATCTTCCTCCCACTATCTACTGCGTTGTCTCAAAAGATAATCTCCACCTCCTATCCCGGCGCTATTGACTTGGTCAAACTTGACCTTGTCCACATGCAAATGCCCCTTTTCACACATGAAGGTGTGAAATCCAACTCCTATGATGAACCCTTTTCACACCATGAGGGATTTTATTCATATTTTTGTTATGCATGGGCCTCCTTACCAATTTATTAAACTTAGACAAAAAATCAATACTCCAATTAGTGCATGCTAAAATTGGAATATTACATCGACTAACATACGGTTAGACCCTCCTAAATCTTCTATAGGTATTCCATGCACCCTCTTAGGGCTATTACTTTGTTTTTTCTTGATGGGTTATCTAGGGTTTCTCTAGTACACCCTACCTCTTCCTACTCTCTTTCAGATTTTGAATCCTTCATGGTAGCAAACCTAAACATTGTAACCTCCTATGTTATCCTTACGAGTTTCGTTGAATACAACCACATTCTCTCTACGGATCTCTCGTCTACCATCATCTTCATCCCTCGCGTTCATGGCGCGAGACATTCCCTCATGTCACTTCTAGAACCCTCGGGCTCCCTAATCTCCCACATTGTGACCCCCTAGGGCCCCCACTGCTATTTCTAGCCTCGGGTACTCTAGTGCACTTCATCTGGCCATCCTTATTATGATCTACGCTTCCTCTCCTCCCCATTGTACTTATCCGCTTCATCATGCCCTCCATCTGGTCATTTAAACATTTGCCTCACTGACCTCCATATCCCCTCAACCTCTGCCCTCAGTCACTACTCTTCCATCCTTGGTTGCCTTGGAGCCACACTCAACTAGTACAAATCCTCGTGCGTCCGGGAATACCAAGTGCGTCAGTAGTACGCAACAAAGGCGGTCAACTCACCCTTGTTGAAGGTTTAAAAATGGCGGATGTGATGGGGAAAGTGGAAAATGTTTTGGTGGGTAGGTTTCAAGGTCGGAAATATAGTGCGAGAGTCTTAGACAATGGGTATCGGAGATTTGGGGCAATACCACAGCAAGAACTCCCAAGCTGTTTTTACATTGACAAAGGGTTGGTTTTTCATACAATTCACATAAAATAACCTCGTTGATTGGGTTCTCTCACGGTTTGGCACATTTAAATTGCTCCTGTGCATCTCAAGCGATGGAGTCCCTTATTTGATCCAAAGAGGGAACACCTAGGGGGCCGGCCCCATTTGGGTGTGCCTCCCTGGTTTGCCTATGCACCTTTGAAAGGAGGAGATATTTACCGACATTGGTAATATCCGTGAAACTATCTAGACCATGATCGATCCTACATCGACTCGAGAAAGATGGATTTTTCTCGCATTACAGTACACTGGATACTAGGGAAGGATTGGAGGAATCTCTTAAAATTCGGTGTAGGAATACTACCAGCATTCAAATTTTGTACTACGAAGGAGTACCTTTCATATGAAGATGATTCCACAAGGTTGGGCATGTATTTAAGGATTTCCCACTTTGCTCACAAATGTTTCCATTGCATACTGCCTCTATAGACCTCTCGTGCTCCACAAGATCTGATCACTTTTTCTCTGAATAGGGAGAATCGGTCGTTAGGTATTCTCTCATATTTGCGGGACCCATGCCACCCTTGGGGGCTATCAATGTTCACCGCCACCCGCTCTTCTACCAAGATTACTAGATCCATGACGGTAGTTGCAGCATCGGGACATCCTCTGGCACTAGTACCTCTCCTCTCCCTCCTCTTAATTTATCATCTCTCATGTCTTCACACGCATCGTACATTTTCTCTAATTCATTTCCATCCGGTATTCATGTATCATCGATCGTGCGCTCCATTGTATTCTCCCCAGGATGTATACTCTTCCCCCCTACACCCATCACCTCCCCCCCCTCCTTCCACTTCATCCCCTGTGGAGGTCCCATCCCCGAATATTTGACTGACCACCCCTATAACCTCTGTCCTCGACACACTCTTGCTCATGTTGGTTTGGGCACGGGACCTAAACCACCCCACATTCTGATTAAACCCTCTCGAGGTCGACACTCAAATATTTCTAAGGCTATTCTACATGTCTGGTTTGGACATTGCGGTTGGCAAGCAACTCTCCATTGAAGGGGTTCTTAGAGAAATAAATCCCCCTCCTGTGGTTACCCAATGAAGTGCCTTTCCTTCAAGCAGTCAAGGGCTTGCTAGCCCTACAAATCGCCCTAGTCATTAAGCGTCTTTTTGACTATTTCAAAGTGGATATCATGTTCCTACAAGAGACCCTTGGGCCATCGATACCATCATTGTTTCCCTCTCTTCCCTTTTCCCTTCTACGTATTTTTCATGCTCTAGATGCCCGTGGGCGATCGGAGAGTATTTCTCTGAGCTATAACCCACGGGTTATTAGACACAAAAAACATTTGGGAAAGGGATGGTGTACTCGTAGCATACATTTTCTCTTAACGGCTTAGGGTATGAGTTAAGGATGGTAAATGTGTATGGACCACGTCAACATCGATAGGATTTTTGGCTTTCCTTACTCCGGTCATCATTCATGCAAGCGAGAAAACATCACCTTTGCGGGAGATCTCAGCTTCTCCTTGGGTCTAGTCGAATATTGAGGACCTAATGCCCACGTGGACTCCCTAATAGATTTCTTCATAAACTTAATTTCACTCCATCATACGGCTGATCCTACAATGGATTCCCCCGGCCCAACATGGCGCAACGGGCGCCTTTGGAGAGAAATTATTGCTCGCAGAGCTAGATATATTTCTAATCAAGGAAGGCTTGTTTCAACATTTGGTATCATATATAAAAAGGGTTCGATCTAGGGGGAATATCACATCACTCCCCTATTTACCTTGAGATCTCTAGAGACTCCACTAAACCAGACTTCCCCCTACAAGTTATGTTCGGTGTGGCTATAGGATGAGGATTATAATATAATGATTAATCAAGCTCGGTGGAAAGCACCAAATAATATTGACCTCTCTGATCAGCCTCCTTTGCCAATAAGTTACATTTTATTAAGAGGATATCTATTAATTGGGCCAAAGACAAGAAGAAGACAGGGGATGACCTTGATCTAGAAAAGATTGAGTGGGAGATTTCTCAACTCGAGGACCCTCTTAATGGTGGTTTCTCCTTCGATTCTACCAAATAATTTATCATCAAATTGGAATCGGATCGTATCAAAATCCTCAAGGAAATGGAAGAAACATGGAGGCTCAAAATCTAGGCCCTTTGGTAAAAATCGAGGGGACGAAAACAACAAATGCTGAGAAATTTTCCGGAGGTCGTCGGGGCCATCAATACCATATGGGAAATTGATAATGAGGATGTTACATATGCCTCCTCCTTTGAACAGTTAGCCAATTTAGGCACCACACACTTCACGAACCTCTACAAAGCCCCTCGGGGAAGTAACATTGTTTGCAACCATCAAAATTGCTATATTTTTCCCAAGGTATGTGGACGGGGATCCTGCGAGGACCTATATAAGCATATTTCCATGGGAGAACTAGAGGCAATCCATAAATGATTCAAAAAAATACAAGAGTCTTGGCCACGATGGATGGTCGGTGGAATTCTATACGGCCTTCTTTGAACTCATCGGGACAAGAGCTACTAGAGGTGGTGGAAGAAACCAAAATTCTTGGTTTAATGTACCATGCCTTCAACTCTACATTCATTGCCCTCATCCCTAAATCTGACCTTCCCACTTCTTTTAAATACTTTTTCCCTATATCAAATTTTAATTGAATTTACAAAATCATGGCCAAAATTGTTGCCAACATAGTCAAACCTTTCCTATCTGAACATATCTCCCACGAGAAATATGCATTTCTAGAGAACAAAAGCAGATTCATGAAGCCATTGGGGTTGCACGGGAGGGACTACACTCTATGCATAAAAAAAATATCAAATGAATTATTCTTAAGATTGATCTTGCAAAATCATTTGATCAAACTAGTTGGCTCTACATCATAATGCTCCTCACACACCTTGGATTCCCCATCTCGGTCATCAACTAGATCATGTGCTACATAAATTTTGTCTCATCTCTGTGTCCTTATTAACGGAGCACCAACCAATTTCTTCCATGTTTAACGGGGGTCTCTAACGAGGGCGTCCACTCTCCCTCTACTATTCCTACTAGTTATGGAAGGTTTGAGCATATGTCGATTGATGAAAGGGATCAAAGTAGGCTAAAAGCTATTAAAATCAAAAAAAAATTGTATTTTTGACACATCTGCTCTTTGTGGATGATGTCCTCATATTCCGAACATATCCCTTGGTAATACAATGGTTATCAACTCATCTCTGCAATTGTTCTACAAAGTCTGCAAGTATGACTTGAAATAACTCAAAATCTACTATCACCACTCATGGATGTACCCCACATGAGACCCACTATGCTTTGCAGAAATTTCTATTATTTTTATGAGATTTGAGGGAGGTATTAAATACGCAGGGTTTCCATCTAAAGCTAGCTAATTAAATAATTGTTGATTGGACCTAGTGATTGCAAAGATTTTCAAGAGACTTAATACTTGGCACCATAGATGGCTCTCTTTTGTTAGATGTTTTGTACTTATATAATCGATCCTGGAGGAAATCTCGGTTTACTAGATGTCCTTGGCCCGGATACCTAAGGGCATTCTAGCGGGATTCAAATAATTTGTTGTTGATTCTTGTGGAATGGAACAAAGGATGGAAATAATTTTCCTTGGGCTAGATGGGACCTCATTTCCCTTTCGAAGAAGTGTGGGGGGATGGAGTATCAAATACACGCCTTCTTTATCCATGGTGATGGCTACTAAATTGGGGTGGTAGATCGGACAGGATGATAGCATTTGGACTAAGGTGGTCATCCACAAATGCATTCATCCATCACTGCCGATTGAGTGGATCAAAGTCGTGCATTGGCACAAAACAAATATCTCAACCATTTGGAGGGCCATCTTGAACTCCATTGAACACATTAGAAGTGGATTGGCTTGGAATGTGGGTTACTAGTGAGGCTGGTCCATATTTGATGTGAACCTTGGTCGGGGTAATGATAATTCTCACATCCTACCACCTAAATTTATTCTCTCATTGAACAATGTTGGTTTTCATAACCTTGATCGGGTGGGTTGACCAAGAAAACTCGATCATTTTCTCTCAAGGTTGGAAGAGCTACCATGATCTACATATCCACCACAATGGAATGATGATTGGGAACACTTCACATCTTCATCTGAGTCGAAACACATGTTTGAATTACTAATAGATATGATGATATCATATGGGAAATCTACAAACATGGAAAATACACCGAAGGACCGAATATCTGCATATATATGATCCCCAGTCGACCATTGGCCTTGTGTTGGTGGTGGACCCCATTATGGAAATTGAAGTGTCTAGAAAAGGCCAAATTATTAATGTGGTGCATTCTCTCCAACAAGATCCCCCACGAGGGCATACCTTCAAAGTGTTCCTTCATCTGTCCTTCTTAGTGCACACTCGTAAAGAGGCGGTGGAGGACTTTAACCATATTTTTCTTCATTGATTTGTTAGCCTATCTCTTTGGACCCAAGTGTTAGCTGCCCAAAACCTCAACATGATATGGTCGGGTCCATCTGTCAATCAAGCTCTGGGAATCATGGTGGCACAACTCTCACCCACATAAACTCCGCAACCTTCCCATCCTAATATGTTGGGGCATTTGGATTTCTCACAATCGTTCCATCCTCCATGATCTACTCCCTTCCCTGGCCGGTCATATCTACCCACATCTCCACCATTTCCCATATGATCCCAGATGACCCTCCTCACCCTTCTCCATGGACCAACATTCCTAAATCCATTGATAAATCCTTTCCCTGGGCCTATTTTTTATGGATCTTCACAACACTTTGGTTGTGGAGGGGGGGCAATCATGTACCTTATGAGATCAAAATTTCTACAAGGTTAATATTGGCACAGGTAAGCATGCAAACAATTATGTTGAACTATCTTGTCTTCGAGCTCTTATATCAATTGTACTCACAAAAGATTGCAATAGAGTTCATATATTTGGAGACTCAAATACCATCATTGACTGGTTCAATCTACATAAACCATGTCACGTGCACACACTGCAGAATATTTTGGAAGAGGTTTACCAACTAAAATCTCATTTTGACTTTATCTCTTGTCATCATATATACAGGGAAAGGAATCGAATTTCCAATTCACTTTCCAAGGAGGCAACGCACTTATTAAACGACCAATGGGAGATACAGGAAAAAAATGAACACTAATTTTATCATTTCTTCCACAAGCCATTTGAAGATGCACTTGCATAAGGGGCAGGCGCACCCTAACTTCTGAAGATTCATATCATTTTTTTTTATGGGACAACTATTTATATCTTTTTGTTAATGTACAGCCTCTATCATTTGCAAATTTACACGGCCTCTATTATTTTTTGGAACGATTCTTGATATCTATTTTTTAATGCATTTTTAAGGCTGACATATATGCATATGCCCTATAGCATTTACGGAATGTAATTTTCATATTATTAATGAAATTTATGATTTTCACCGAGGAAAAAAAACAAGCAAATGATCACCATTATGCATGCATTAGCCAAGCGAGAGACAATAACTTTACGGGAAGTATTTTTTAATACGAACAAGAAATAATAGCCTAACACCTTCTCGAGAAAAGATTCTATAGAACGAAGAGGATCGAAAAATTTGTTGCCTTTGACATGAATATATTACATAATAAATGGAAATGCAATGTAGTAGTAGATGCTCTATCTAGAAAAGGTGAAGAGTCGTTATTACTTGCAATTTTGATTGCAGCTCCAAAGTGGCTTAACCAAATTTGGAGTATGCAAAAGATCTAGAAACATGTGTTATAATCAAAAAATTTGTTCAAAATTCAAAATTCAAATGTAAAAACAATATTCTTTGGAGTAAAGGAAGAATTTACCTAAGCCCAAATTCCAAATTTTAAGTCCAAATTTCTCAAGGAGTCGCATGATTCACTATCAGCAGGACATATAGGTTTCTTTAAAACCTATTATAATGCACGTGATGTTTTTTTACGGAAGGGAATAAATAATTCTATTCAAAAATATGTAGCGGTGTGATCAATGCCGGAGGAAATAAAAATGAGAGCATTATGACCCCAGCTGCTCCATCCCTTAAATATTCCAAACCAAAAGTGGGGAATAAATATCAATGGACTTTATCGAAGGACTACTCATGTGAGACTCACCAAGTATGCACAATTCATAGGAATGAAGAAATGAGACTCGGCAAAGCAAATCCTCTGAAACATTTTTGCAAGAATGTCTATAAACTACATGGGTTTCCCAAGATCATTGTCGGTGATAGAGATGCCAAATTTAAGAGGGAATTTACGGGAAGGAATTTTTCAAACATATTGAACCTCAACATGAGTTAAGCATACCATCCTCAGCGAACGGAGTCAAACAGAAGTTTTCAAAAAAAATTTAGAAGCTTACCTTTGTTGTTATCCAATGGACAAACAAAATAAGTGGGCTCAATGGTCACACCTTTCAGAATGGTGGTACAATTCCACTTATCACACTTTAGAAAAAAAGACCCCATTTTAAGCTATCTATGGTTATGAGCCTCCTAAATGGAAGGACCTTACCATTATTGAGACAAAATTTCAACAGTTAAAGATCAATTAGAAGAAACCCAAAAATTATTTTAAGCATTAAAGGAAAATCTAAATATTGCAATAAATCGCATGAAACAACAAGCTAGCCAAAACATAACGAGATAGAATGCGAGGTTGGAGAATGAGGTATTTGTTTAACTTCAATGTTACAAGCAATTGTCCATAAAACGAAGGTAAAAAACAAATTGGCACAAAATTTCTATGGACCATTTCAAATTAACACAAAGATCAACCAAGTAGCATATAGAGTTAAGCCTTCTTGATAAAAGTCGTGTTCACAAAATTTTCCATGTATTTGCCTTAAAAAAACACTAAGAAAACACCAAAGCGACGTAGAGGACACTCGACATCGGATGATCAAAGGGAAGATCATTTAGAACCAAAAGGAATCATCACCACTATGGAAAAGAAATTGTGATCACGAGTAATCAAAAAATACCTTATCAAGTTTGGAAGAACCTACCTGTTAGGGTCCTATATTTCATAGGATCTCAAGGTGACTAACTTTATTCTATGCGGCAAATTTATTTAGTAAAATGATTTCCAATCAGCAAATAATTTTTAAAAAATAAAAAATAATAAATAATAAATAAATAAATAACATAAAAAATCAAAAGGATATATGTTATAAATAAATAAAAATATAAGATGTGAACCCCCATCTAAAAAGAAGAAAAAACAATAAATTCTAAAAGTGTTGCACATCCAAATGCCACTACTCCTAGTTTAGCTTATTCGTGAAAATTAGATGTGTGCAACTTGTTTAAAATGCCACAATAGTTCAATAAAATCCAATCATATGGTTTAAGCATGATTGAATTAGGTTTAAATTGCTTGTCAATAGGTTATGAAAAAAATAATTTGTCAAAGTGTGTAATCTTGGCGGATTAATTAGTTAGATAGAAAATAAAATTGGTTCAATAGTTTAATCTGAACCAAAGGGAGATGTTGTAACATCATTTGTTTTTGATAAGTTAGCACAAGTAGTTGAATAATTTTCAAAATGATAAGGTATGATATGGATGCAAAAATGAAAGAAAAGTTGAAAATGTTAGGGAAGATTATTATTTTTATAGGCATCCACGTCAATAAAATGTTAGGTGGTAAATGCTCTAAATAATGAAGGAAAAATAAAATGTTAGGTGTTAGATGCTCTAAACAAAGGAGGAAAAACAAAATGTTAGGGAAGCAAGAAATAAAAAGAAAAAGGTTTATTCTATTTTAAAGTTTTTTGATTGGTTGTTAGTCTAAATGCGCCTATGGAAAAATTATTTGTATGGTTTAACTTTTGATTAGTAACTTATACCCTAAATTTTTAAACCATAGCATATATCATACTTTCATTTCATTCATTTCCCTTTATTTACATTTCCTTCCCCGTTCATATATTTCCTTACATTTCATTATAATCCCGCACATTCGAAACACTTTTCCCATAGGTCAAATACCAAAAAACCTTTATTTTTCGTCTCCTACAAACCTTTTGAAGGACAATATACAATAAAGTGGGACCCATTTTACCCTCCACACTTCCCTGCCATTTCATTTTCCTTTGAAAACATTCAACTTTACCTTTTCCAACTTTTTCTGTTTTAATTCCACTTTACCTTTCACCGCTATATCATTATTTACTCATGCTTCCTATTCCCCGATTGCAATTAAATTGGGCCATCCCTCCACGTTACCTTTTATTCCCCGCCATCCATCGCAGATCGCATATTATAAACCTTTTCCCATCGCAACTAAACTTTAAAACCTATGATTTTCGATTTGTGATTTATCACATCACATTTTTTTTAACTTACCTTTGAAGTGCCCGCAGTCAATTTTCTTTAATTTGTGATGCGATGGTTGGCCCCACCATAGCATCTTCCCCCCCCCCCCACTTCACAGTCGTTTTCAATCATACCACATCTCATATGAAACCGCAAAGAACATTAGTCGATATATAAAATATGTCAATTGTAGTAGGTCCCTCTCCCCGCACTTCACAAGTTTTAGGATTTAACCCCCGCACTTATAACTAAAACTTAAAGTTTGCGATTTGTGATGCAGTCTGGTCCTACCTTACCTGCCACGTCACTACGCCCTCCCCGCTCGTCACTTCGCGAGGTTAGAGTTTACCTCCCTACTTCTGACTAAACTTTAAAATGTGTGATTTTCTATGCGGTCCGGTCCCACCTGCCCTACACCTCAACTCCCACTTCACATCGCATCGTCGATAACATTATTCATAAACTTAAACTCTAAATATTGCAAAGTGCGCGAATGCGATGCGGGTTCAAAATTGAAATTTAAAAGATTTCAAGTCCGGTATATTGGTTTTTCATGTTGTTTTCTTTACAAAAAGGTTTTAACACGGAAAAAGGATTATGGGTGACAAAAAGAAAAAAAGATCGAGTCAGACAGAAAAAGGCTTTCAGCACTCCGTTCATACAATAGTTCATTCGCCAGCACATCAGTAAATAGTGGTCCACGTCCTAACTTTCCCACTACATCAGCACCTGCTTTGCACAACACATTCCACCGAAGCTATAATTTTATAATAGTTATAGTTTTTTAGTCAAGTACGGTAGAGACGGTATGATTGTAATTTTACGTATAAATACTTGAGTTTGAAGTATCAAAGGTTGATTGATTGATATCATAATCATTCTTGTGATGCAGATCGCGTAAGATTTTCCAAAGCAATGGAGCATCAATAATAACCAGGACCATTCACGAGGTTCTTATGGCTTAAACGACGGTGATGTTTTCTCCTCGTTCTTATGTTTCATTTTCATATTTAAGTGTAATCATCCCGAATTCTAATTGTAAAGCGAAATCATGACGAACATGATTTACTTTTTAGAGTACCGTAGTATGGCTACATTTACAATCATTATGTTTTCCAACGAAAGCCAAACTAAAGAATTCTTAATCGCTCTTTAGTTATCTTGAATTTCTTCATATTTATGTCATAATCCATTTATGAATTCGAAAAGATGCGGTAAATACTCTAGCTTGCCTTGTGTTTACTCTATGAAAAGTTGATGTAACCATCCGGTAATATTCGAGCTCCATTGCCCAATAGATATTAATAAAATTGAATACAATCAATCTTCCAAAAATCGAAGAAAACATACTCAAAGCCCCCAAGTTCTATCATAACTAGCCTAAAACTTATCCAAACAAAGATAAATATTATAGAGAGCCCTCTCTTACGGCATGGCTAGATCCTAGTTTCCAAAGTTGGTTTGATTTTGGCCTATGTGATTAGTTCTCACAATCTCTAGAAATTACGAGAATGCTAACTATGGTAGGCGACCATGCGGGAAGAATTGAAATCAATCATAATTTCTTTCAAATTCAATCTTTGGTTAAATAATCAACTGTATTAATATTTCATCGAGATTGCTATCTTTTTTATTTTTTGTAAATATAGTGTGCAATTTCAAATTCAAAAGATTTGATGTGAGTTACATTTATAGTGTGTGTTTTAATTTTTTAAACTAACTTCAAAGACCTTATACAATATCCCATCCTAATCCCAAACCTCCTGAAATAGTGGATGATCCTCAAAGGATTGGAAAAAAGATTTAAGGATACTTCACAGAAATTAGTCAAACAGATCAGTTCATCAGAAAGCCAGGGAAGTAATATTCCTCTCCCTAGAGCACAATCCCTCTCTAATAAGCTTGGAACCTTACAATATATTTACTTTGACTTAAAGTTTGAGAGAAGCCTATTTTAAATCAAATCCCTAAATTGGGCAGATACATTAGTCATTGACCAATCGATTTTTCATCCATAATTCACCTAAAATTCTGCCTTCCTTAACAAAATTTGATCAATAAATTGTCCAGGATTTTAAGATCCTCAAATATTTGGTATTAGACTTCACTTCAGTAGTTACAAATGCCTATCTCCAACAAATAGTAGAATTGTATGCATTAAATATTGTTGCTTCATCCATTACATCATGTTAGTCATCAGTAATTTTTTTGCCTTTGTAGATGACTAAATTTCTATCCTAGATTTCTAGAAACAAAATTTCTGAACATTGTGAGTTCTATAAATCTCACTGCCTTCATTATCCTTAGAGCAATTTTTCACTATTCTACTATTTTTTCCTTCCATGGTCAACCTACCACTTCTAAAAAACACCTCATAGGCTTATGCCACTCATCTACATCCTATTTTTCCCACCTATAATGTCATCACTCGAGTTTTTCCTTGCCCACTAACTCCATTTTCCACCTAGGGTTTTCCTACAAGCTTAACTCATGCCCATGATCCCAAGTCCCTCAAGTATTGATGGTCCCTAAAATATCTCTGTAGAATATTTAGATATTTAATCAAGTACATTGTATTTTTGGATCTTCAATACACCACTTTTTCAATACTACGTGTTTTTACACTTGAAGATCCCAAACCAATTTTCAGTCAAAGAGAGGTCAAAGAATCCCCACTAGGTCAATTAGGTTTTCATGTTTTTCAAGGTCATCATCATCTCCAAAAATACTACCATTTAGCTTCAAAAGTCTGCACATAAGGTAATGGGATATCTTGAAACTTTTGCAGAAGTAATAAGAGGCCAACCAGCATAAGAAATTGGTAAAGTAAGAGGTTTTCTACTCAATGATGGCATCTTGCAACAAGGGAGATATGAAAACTAGGGTTTTTTAGGGAAATTTTCTTGGTTTCACAACCTCCATGATTAAATCATCAACAAGGTTTGGATCTTGATCCTCTTACACCTCCTCCTATCCTTAATATACCTTCACAAACACTCCCCATCACTCCTATCCCTCAAAATCATCATTTTTCTACAAAACCTAGTCTATTGCCACAATTTGACACTTTTGAGACTAGGCCTGTGTTTTGAACTTTTGGACCCCTTCCCCTCACTCAATTCTTGAAATTTCACTTTCCCCTACTCCCTAATATCTATCCCTATCTCTCAAAATTTCCCCACGAATTTAGACAACCCTTAACCCCTTCATTCCCCTCCCTCTACAAGGCAGTCCTAAATCCCCTACACCAAACACTAACTTCCTCTTCCAACTAAGCTATGGATTGATATGAAAAGGACGCACAAGAGTAAAGGATTAATTTTATAGATCATTTCAGCAAGAATAATTCTATACCAGCTAATAAAAATCATGCCTCCATTATTTTCCAAGAATTCATTCCAAGAGACAAACCATGTGTCACACCTAGGGCTAGTTTTTCTTCAAACTGTGTTTCTGACCAAACAGAGATGAATTTGGAAAAAATGAGAGAGGTTTTTGTCCATAATATGGCCAAGAAGAAAAACCTCCTTCATTTTTTACACAGGTATCATGTTTTGGGATCAATGTCAAAAATACAGGTGTCACAAGAGAAATTCTACACTTCTAGAGTAACCTTGGGAAAATCAGTTTTTCTCACGGTAGAGTGTCCAAATGACTTACTTAATGAGTCAAATTAAAACTATACTTGAATATATTTCTAATTATCTATCATGAGCTCAATTTTTAATGAGGAAGGCATCCAAACGTGGTGCACCCGCGACTTTCTCTGCATTTATGCACCATCATTCAATACTTTTTTACCGGTATTGGGAAAATAAAATTTTTAATTTGGGAAAATAAACTCCAAATAGGAAAAAAATTGTATATTTGGAAATCATACAAGTCAATCTTTCCAATGAGCTATCACGGGCCCAATTTTGACACCGGGAAGGCCTCCAAATACTCTCTAAAAAGTGGCGTTGCACAAATGAGAGATGGCATTGCGCAAATAAGAAACCTAAAAGAGGAAAATGAGCATAAAAGCCTTGGAATTTTGGCTGAGGCTTCTCAAAAATTATCTGAAAACATATAAGGAAGGTCTCCACCAATTTTGAAGGATTTTGGAGAAGATTTTGTTTTTTGAGAATTTTTGGCCTACTTTGCGCAGCGCTACCGGCGCTACGCAAAAATTTGGGGCATCCTCTGGAGGTAAACTTGAAATTTTTTGATTTTTCATGACCTTCACATCATCCACACAAAAATTCATAGGATTTGGAGCTGTTTTGACCCCTCAAAAAGTCAAAAAACATCTTTATGCCCCTGTTTTAGGCCTGGCGCTGCGCAAATGACAAATTGGAGACTTTGGAATTTTTTATAGGGTTACAAAGATTGGATCAGGAAACCACAAGAATTTTTGGAAATTATACTCTTCAAGCTTTTCAACGAGCTATCACGGAGCCAAATCCGACATCGGGAAGTGGTCCAAAAGCTAGTCGCAAAAACGACCTATTTTACGCAGAAATGGCGCGCACAAATAGATTGACTTAGGCCAAAAAGTCAACAAAAGACACTGATTAATGGCAAAATAGTTTTTTAATATTTTCTTGGAAAAATCACTCCAGATTTGATTGAGGAGTTATTTTTTTATGTTTTTCATTTATTATCTTATCTATTATGTGTCTTGGGCCTTGCATTGTCATTAAGCACATTTATGACATTTATGACAGAATTAAGGTTTATGGAAGCCTCTTATGGTTTCCACCTCCTCATTTGATCCATAAATATAGCATGAGGCTCTTATGTATTTGGTTGGATTTTGATGACTTATTATGAAGTAATACATAGTCTCTTGGAGTTTTGAAAAGAATTTGATGTCTTGGAGCTCATGCATGCCACGATTTGTTTGTTGATGGAGGAGGTGTTGCGGGATCCATAAGCCTGGTTGATGGTGATTTGTTTCTCTTTTGTTCATGTTTTCTAGTTTTTCATTATGTTTCCATATTTCGATGTTGCAGTAGGACAAATAATTTAGACTAAGACATGTTTTCTAATGGCACCTTAGGTCTGTTTGTTCTTCACTACCTTAATGTTTTTCTCTTGCTAGGATGTGTTAGAGAATCCATATTTTTTCTCTCTAAGGATTTCCTAAGCTTGTCTATTTCTTGAATGGTTTAGATCAGTTGGTATCAAGCATGATTTATGGCTAGCCTTGCATATTTGTTGCCACTAAAAACTCTGTTCTTGGAGTCATCTCTCTAAAGCACCATTACCTAGGTTTGTCAAAGAAGTTTGTTTCAATCATGCTCTTTGCATTTGCTTAGCTAATTGTTTCAAAGAACCTTCATAGCTATAATCTTAGATGTTCATAGTTTCTCTCCTTCTATGATTTTGGTTATTTGTGCATCTTTAATGTTTTATGTTCTTGATAATGAAATCCATCAAAAGTTGAATAAGTTTCTTGCCTTTTTATATTTCATTTGAATGTTTGTCTTGGATAATTATCTGCTTTAACTCTGAATCAAAGAGTTTAGGATTTCCTCTACCTTTGATTTATTCTCTATGCTTATGATTCTTCTAACTCCCTTAGCTTAAGTATATAATAGAGAATTCTTTACTGCTCTTTGTCAAACTTTGTTTCCCAAAATTAATGTCCATCTCATGATCCTTCAAACCTCAAAGATCCACCAACCAAGCTAGATTTGCCCTACAATACTCTCTGCTCCATTTATGAACCTATCATGACCTTGTTAGACTCCATTTCCCAATGACTTGAAGTTTTCCTTGTTTCTATCTAGTCTATTTAAGCATCATACCCAACCAAAAACAATCAACAAACCCAATATTTCATAACTAGCCTAAAATCAACCCTAATCAACAAACAAGTTCACATCTTTGCACCTAATAGAGAGATCCCTCTCTAAATCTAGGAAGGCTAGGTCATTGGATTCCAAAGCTTGGTTTGATGTTACCCCTATCCATTTGTATCTCAATCAATCTAGCAAATTACGGGGAGCTAACACATCCCAAACAATTCAACAAATATCTGTGAGTCCAGCCTCTTCTGAAAATTTTACTACTCATTAGGGGAATTTTGAGGTCTAAAATGGGCCTCCTAAGAAAAATGTACAACCAAAATAAACTTTATAAGAACCAATAGGATTCAAAATGATGATGTCAACCATGGGGGATGATTCACCATTTTTTAAGTAAAAAGAGTAAAAGATTAAAAAATGATAAAAATAATAAAACTACCTTTCAACTCATATTTTAAACTTATCTCCCAAATTTTTTACTCAAATTTCGAGCGGGAGTACTCATTGGATGAAAAAATTAATTCTTCATCTAAGGAGTACCCATGTTGCATACTTTTGATGGATGCTACTACACGAAAAATGGGAAATACATGAAAAAGCGTGATTGCAATCACGTTTTTCATGTATTTCTCTTTTTTCATGTAGCATGATCCATCAAAATTATGCAACATGGGTATCTTTGGATGAAAGAATTAAATTTTTCATCCAATGAGCTGCACCAACTTCAGAGGGTTTGAGTACTTTTTGGAGATAAGTTGGAAATATGAGTTTAAAAAATAGTTTTTCTCTTTTTCCCTCTAAAATTTGATGATGTAATCAAATCTTATTTTATTATTTGCACTATTATTTATAATTTCATTAGGAGGCCCATTTTTAGACCTCAAAATTTCCCTAATGTATCCTCTCATAAACACCCAAAGGCCTTCATCTCCATCACTTCATCCATCCTCTCCTTCACAAATAGTTCATTCTTTACCACCTCCTCCACCTATTAATCCACCACTGTCCAACCCTCCAACTCCAATCATGGCTACATGTTATGCTCCTTAGTTCTTCCTCAAAATCTAGGGGCTATGCAAGATTATCAATCCAAAATACCCCAGTTTGATAACACCCAATGCATTACTACTCAGTAGCATGTAGACATAATGAATGATTTCTATGATCGCTATGAAATTAGTGTTGATGATGTTATGATGAGATTATTCGTTCAAACCCTTAGAGGTGAGGTTAGGAAATGGTTTAGAGCTTTACCAACTGCTTCCATAAATGATCTAGCGGAGTCCCTCGACGTCGAGTTTCTACATAGATGGAAAGTCAAAAATAACCCCCTCCAAATTCTCTCAAAATATGAAAATATCAAAGAGATAATGGAGATATTATTAACGATATTATTGTGCTAGATTCAACTCTATTTATAATGTTATTCATGCTCGCATAAAAACCACGAAGGATTAGTGTTGATTAAGTTTCCATATGGTTTTGAAACAGACATAGCTTATCGGTTAAGGGAGAAATCATGGCACCTTCGAGGAAATTCGGACCATAGAAATTAGTGTAGAAGCCAATTTTGTTTGCCAAAGAGCTAGAATGAGAGCTTAGAAAGAAGTTACCATAAAATAAGAAGCATCAACCTCTAGCATTGATCCCAAGATATATTCTTTAGTTATGGAAATGGAAAGAATGGTGATTGATAGAAACATCCCTAGGGAAAATCAAAAGCCACTCCCAAAATCATGCAAATGGAAATAATAGAAGAAATCAACCACAAATAAAACAAAGGGGACACCGACCAACAAATTAGACCTTTTCAAAAACAATTATGTTGATGAAAATGAAGGTATCCCTCAAGGAAGAAGACAACATAAATTTGTTTGGTTTACAAAATAATGATATTATTTTTTCTCTACGAGAAGAATACACGGTGGCTATTTGCATTAGCCCAAACGAACTTGAGTCATAAGAATACGGAAGAATATAAACGGGGATTTGAAAATGCTATTATGGAGTTCACAAACAATATGTTAGGAGTAGAAAAACTTATGACAATACTCTAAGAAGAACACGATCAACTTTGCCAAAATTTCCTCTGATTCGGATCCTATAAAAACAGTAGAAAAGTCATCTAAGAGATTTGGTGAAATTCCTGGGAAAGAAACCTTGGGAAGTTTCTACTAAAAATACGGTGTATTTTGTTTCTAAACTAACTCAAAGCTGATGTTCGCTACACGTCAGCAAACCCTACATAAATCTAAAGAAACTCTCGATATACCTGACATTACCAATATTATAAAGATTCCATCATCATTTAATCTTGAAAATGAACTAGGTAAAGTCAAAATTCCCATCCCTTTGACAGAGCTAATGAAAAAACAAACATACAGAACTTAGGTAATGGAAGTATTGAAGATTGGGGAAATTGTAGACACTCTCAACCTTAATGATGATCAACCTGAATTACTTTTGGTCCAGTAAGTGGTAAGTTACAAGAAGGAGAATTTCACTCCATTCTATGTCATCTTAAACATACATGATAAAATCCTACACATTGCTTATCTTTGGATTTAGGTGCTTCTCACAACTTAATGCCCAAAGTTGTAATGGAAAAGTTAGTTCTTGACATCACTAGGCCTTACAAAGATCTATGTTCATTTGATTCAAGTAAAGTGAAGTGTTTAGGTCTCATCAAGGACATGTATGTAAATTTATCTCAAATCGGCCAAAAGCCTAGTTATGGACATTGTCGTGACGAGACATTTCCCTCCTAAAGATGGCATGCTTTTATCACGTTCTTGGGGAGAAAAGTTACAAGGAACCCTTCAACTAGATATGACCTGTACTACAATACCATTTTTTGTGAGCGGAGAAGGTTATACGGAAAATCTCATGAAATATATGGTAAAAGTCAAGAAAAACCTCATAATTACCCTCTATACTTTTGTTCTGCATGATTTGGATTCATTCATATTATTTAATGATACTAAAATTGAAGCACAATTTGGAAATAGTATTGATGACCCGGTTCAACTCGACCAATTAGATCCTCCTCCAGAACTATTCTAGAATATGAGCTTTGATGGAGCACACGTAGTAAAGAAGGCTCTAGAGCAGGAATTTGGTTATCTAATTCGTCTAGTAATCATTGTGAAGGGCATTCCTATAAACTTAATTTTTAGTGCACCAATAATATTGTTGAATATGAAGCTCTGATGTTAGGTCTGCAGTTACTTAAGAAATTAGGTTCTAAAAGGATTGTTGTGCAAGGAGATTCATAGTTAAATATCAAACAAGTAAAAAGAGAATATGTTGCTAAACACCCTAGATTCAGAGCCTATAGAAACGCAGTGCACCATTTCTTAGATACTTTTGTGGAATATGATCTATCAGTGATTCCAAGAACTCAAAATGTCATAGCTGATAGTCTTGTTGTCTCTGCCAAGTACTTGTAAAATCCCTCCCGAACAAACCACACACAATTGAAGTTTCAACATCACCCTGAAAGTACAAGACAACATGTGATACTAGCAAGTGTTCGGAAATGACAAAGCAGTTGAAAATTTCTTACTATCAAAAGATGAGTTTGAGGAAACACAGTTAGACTTGGATAATCAGGAACAAAATCAAATGAAACCAGAATATCATGTAGAAAATCAAATAGTTGTATATAATCGTTTGGTAAACCAATGTGATAGATTAGATGTAACTAATCCTTTAGATGAAAGTGTGCCTAAATTAGAAATTCATGAAATAGATCATGAAAAATAAGATTTTGAAATGCTTCAACTAAAAGATAATGTTTTCCCAGATTAGCTCACGTTAGAAGACCTTTTTGACTTTAATGATGTAGCAAAGAAGCCTAAAATTGAGCCCATAGGAGCGAGAAGTTGAGGAATGTAGCATATATGTTTTGAACACAACCCGAAAATGATCAAGCATCCAAAATCATTACCTCTTATGAACAAACGAGAGATATATAGTCCTTTTCAAAGAATACATTTATGTTTTCACTTGGAATTATGAGGACACGAAAGTTTATGATTCCGAGGCATCATTTAGCACAAAATTCCAATTTAAAGAAGAACAAAAAGCCTTTCAAATATAAACTTGAGAGGATAAATCCGGTGTTGTTACCTTTAGTTGAGAAAGTTAAACGAATTTATGATGCTAAAATAATAGTTCCCCTCGGATATTCCAAATGAGTATCAAACATAGTACCAACCCGGAAAGAAAACGAGGAGAAATCGGGGTTGTGCATTGATTTCAAAAGTTGAATAAGGTTTCTGCGAAAGATAACTATCTCTTACCCAAAAATGGACCATATCTTACAAGGTGATAGGATAAACTAGGATATCATTACTAGAAGGTTTCTCTGGCTATAACCAAGTCTTGGTTGATCCAGAAGATCAGGATAAGACAACTTTTACCACTCCATGGGGCACTTTCATGTATGTGAAAATGTCTTTTGGATTGATGAATGCAGGGGCCACGTTCTAAAGAGCAATGGACTTTTCTTTTTTAGAAGAGATTGACCTCTTTATTGTAATCTATTTGGATGATATAATTGTGTATTCAAAATTTGACGAGGAACACTTGAGACATTTGAGACGAGCATTTGAGAAATGCAGAAAATATGGCATATCATTAAATCCTAAGAAAACACTATTTGGCTTGGAAGAAGGCAAATTGTTAGGACATATCATATCAAAAGATGGAATTAGAATTGACCCTAAGAGAATTGAAGAAATCCTAAATATCATTCCCCCAAGAAACATTAAGGAACTTCAATCCTTCATAGGTAAAATAAATTTCCTAAGAAGATTTATCCCTAATCTTGTTGAACTTATTAGAAACATAACAAATATGCTCAGGAAAGATTTTAAGATAAAATGGAGCATAGAGGCTAGGAAATATTTTGACATGGTAAAACAGGCATTAACTAAAGTAACAGTATTAATCGGTCCAGATTTTACTAAAGATTTTATAATCTTTTCTTTTGCTTCTAAACACACTATTGCAGTTGTTTCTTGCGAGAAAAACGATGAAGGATTTGAGCGGACAACGACCTTCTTGACAAATATTTAAGACACGTTTCTCTCAAGTACAACATCATGGAAAAATAGGCCTTTGCACTATTCAAAGAAATTAAAGATTTTAGAGTTTATGATACCGCATTCACATACAATTTCTTATGTACCTAAAGTTGTGGTAAAGGATATTTTAACGAGAATGGACGAGATGAAAAAAGAGGTAAATGGATTACGGTAATTTTAGAGTATGATCTAGAAATAAAACCTACCAAAATAGTTAAAGGGCAAGGACTTGCCCGACTTATAGGCGAGTCCAATTTTCAAGCTGTCTGTACATAAATTTGGTGGCAAATTTGGATGATCAAGGGAGAAGACGATTCCACAAATCAATGAAGAATTTTTAAATTCTCCCAAGCATGCGGACACAGCATGTATCGTTTAATTTAAATTCTCCTCATGGTCTTACAAAAAACTAAAGCTAGATTTTTTAGAAATTAAAAGGCGATAAATTTTGCATCATTGACAATGTCCTTTATTGGAAAGATTCCGGTGACCTATTACTCAAATGTTTGTTAAAGAATGATGCAGACAAGATTATGCATGATTTTCATGAACGAGACTATGGTGACCACCTGTATTGGAGGACTACTGCTAATAAAATTCTAAGGGCTGGTTTTTATCGACCTACCCTTTTTATGATGTTCATAAGAAAATCACAACCTTCCATAAGTGTCAAATTTTTTAAGGTAAAAATAAAGTCCTACCCTTGCCTCTCAAACCCATTTATGTTGAAAGCCCATTCTGACAATGGGGCTTGGATTTCATAGGTGAGATCCATCCTCCTTCCTCTGCCCAACATAAGTGGATTTTAACGATCTGATTACTTCACTAAGTGGATAGAAGCCATCCCTTCCGGAAATTCCCGCTGATGTTGTTATTACAAGTTCCTTGGAGACTGATATCCTATCGAGTTTGGCTACCCAAGAAAAATCATCAACGACGATACGAGCGGCTTTTAAATCCAAAAAAGATGATTGAGTTACGTAATAAATATCATATTTCTTTAGGACATTCAACAGCCTATTACCCACAAGGTAATGGACTAGCTGAATCATCCAATAAGATTCTGGTAAGCATCATCAAGAAGTTATTAGAATAGAATAAAAAGTTTTGGCATAATAAGTTAGTCAGTGCACTTTGGGCTTACAGGCTTACTACAAAGAATTCCATTGGTATGTCACCATACCAACTTGTCTATGGAATGGATGTTGTTTTTCCATTAGCAGCGTAGCACAACCGATTAGACGAAGATAATGCAAGAGTTACAAGTGGAACCAAGTGATGCACTCAGAAGGATCCATAAAACCATTCAGTTGCATCAAACAAGAGAATAGGTGTATAGCAGAACACAGCTCATCCAAAAAATTATCAAGAAAATCTTTGACAAAAGGACCAAGGTAGTTGATTTTTCTATTGGTGACAAAGTTTTAAAATGGGATGCAAGGAGAGAAGACAAAGGGAAGCATAACAAGTTTGATAATATATGGATGGGACCATATATTATAAATGTTTTTAGAGGTGGCAATGCATTTTTTTCTCACAGATATAGATGGAACAAAGTTATGCTTGGTGGTCTTGTGAATGGAAGGATGTTGAAGCATTATTTCTCTTAGTCTAGAAATATTCTTTTACACCATTTTAAATATCATAGTCAACATATATTGGATTGGATGTTTTGTTGATTAATTTTTGAAGCCGCAGAGAGAGGCCCTAAGCCATGGTCAACAAATCATCATGATAATTGAAGCGAAAGGAATCGGTTGCCGAGTTGCTCAAATGTGCGGATGGATAGGCTCTCGTTGTAGGCTCTTGACACTTCAATGCATGGAAGTGCCATCCCCAATTGGAACCACTATTAGAGTCCTATATTTCATAGGATCTCGAGGTGACTAATTTTATTCTATCTGTAAAAGTTATTTCGTAAAATGATTTCCAATATGAAAATAATTTTCAAAAAAAAAAAAAAATAACATAAAAAATCAAAAGAGGGTATATGTTATAAATAAAAAAAATATAAGATATGAAACCCATCTAAAAGAAGAAAAACAATAAATTTTGAAAGTGTTGCACATCTAAATGCCACTACTCCTAGTTTAGATTATTTTATAAAATAAATTGTGTGAAGCTTGTTTAAAATGCCACAATAGTTCAATAAAATTCAATCATATAGTTTAAGCATGATTAAATTAAGTTTAAATTGCTTGTTAATAGGTATTAAAAAATAATTTGTCAAACTATTTAATCTTGACAGATTAATTAGTTAGGCAGAAAATAAAACTAGCTCAATAGTTTAATCTGAACCAAGGGAGATGTTGTAACATCATTTATTTTTTATAAGTTATCATAAGTAGTTGAATAATTTTCAAAATTATAAAGTAGGATATGGATGAAAAAGAATGAAAAATTTGAAAATGATAGGAAGATTATTATTTTCATAGGCATCCACGTCAATAAAATGTTAGGTGGTAAATGCTCTAAATAATGAAGAAAAAATAAAATGTTAGGTGTTAGATTCTCTAAACAAAGAAGGCAAAACAAAATGTTAGGGAAGCAAGAAAGAAAAAGAAAAGCTTCATACTATTTTAAAGGTTTTGATTGGTTGCTAGTCTAAATGCGTCTATGGAAAATTTATTTTTATGGTTTAAATTCTGATTATTAACTTATATCCTAAAGTTTTAAATCATAGCGTATATCCCCCCATACTTTCATTTCATTCATTTCCCTTTATTTAAATTTCCTTCCCCGTTCATATATTTCCATACATTTCATTATAATCATGCACATTTGAAATCACTTTTCCCATAGGCCAAATACCAAAAAACCTTTGATTGTCGTCTCCTACAAACCTTTCGAAGGAAAATATACGATGAAGTGGGACCCATTTTACCCGCCATACTTCCCTTCCATTTCATTTTCCTTTGAAAAAATTCAACTTTACCTTTTCCGCCTTTTCCGCTTTATATTCCACTTTACCTTTCACTACTATATCATTGTTTTCACTCACCTTCCTATTCCCCGATTGTGATTAAAGTGGGCCATCCCTCCACGTCACCTTTTCTTCCCCACCATCCATTGAAGATCGCATATTATAAACTTTTTCCCATCACAACTAAACTTTAAAACTTGTGATTGTCGATTTGCAATTTATCGCCTCACATTTGTTTTAACTTACCTTTGAATTGCCCGCAATCTATTTTCTTTAACTTGCGATGTAACGGTTAGCCCCACCATAGCAGCTCCGCTCCCCACTTCACAGTCGTTTGCAATCATATCACATATCATATGAAACCGCATAAAACATCTGTCGATTTATAAACTCCACCGATTGCAGTGGGTCCCTCTCCCCGCACTTCACAAGTTTTAGGATTTAACCTCCACACTTATAACTAAAACTTAAAGTTTGCGATTTGAGATGCAGTCCGGTCCCACCTTACCTACCACATCACTCTACCCTCCCCACGCATCGCACTTCGCATGGTTTAGAGTTTACCTCCCCGCTTAAAGCCAAACTTTAAAATGTGCGATTTGCGATGCAGTCTAGTCCCACTTGCCCTCCACCTCAACTCCTGCTTTGCATCGCATCACCGATAAAATTCTTCATAAAATTAAACTCTAAATATTGAGAAGTGTGCGGATGCGATGCGGCGTCAGAATTGAAATTTAAAATATTTCAAATCCAGTATATTGGTTTTTCACATTGTTTTTTTTTACAAAAAGGTTTTAACACGGCAAAAGGATTTCATGTGACAAAAAGACGGAAAGGTCGAGTTGGCGAGAAAAGGCGTTTAACCTCCGTTCATACAGGCAGTTCATTCGCCGGCACAACGTTAATACGCAGCCACATCGGTAAATAGTGGTCCACGTCCTAACTATCACTACATCGTAGCGCACGCTTTGCACGGCCTTTCATTCCCCGAAGCTATAATTTTGTAATAGTTAGATTATTTTAATCCAAGTTTGTTAGAGACAATATGATTGTAATTTTTTGTATAAATAATTCAGTTTTAGAAGTATCAAAGGTCGATTGATTGAGATCATAATCATTACTGTCTTTTGGATTATTTTAAGCTTTTCCAAATCACTAGAGCATCAATAATAATCAGATCATTCACTGAGTTCTTGTGGCTTAAATATTGGTGATGTTTTTCCCTCTGTTCTTATGTTTCATTGCTCATCTTTCATTGTAATCATCTGAATTCTAATTGTAAATTAAAAAGCGTGATGAATAGGATTTACTTTTTAGTACCTTATTACATGTTGCATTTACAATCATTATGTTTTGCAAGAAATCCAAACTAAATAATTCTTAATTTCTCTTTTTAGATTCTACTTCGAATTTCTTCATATTTATGTCATAATACATTTATGAATTTGAAAAGATCGATAAATACTCCTAGCTTGCCTTGTAGTTTACCTACGGCGAAAATTTGATGCAACCATCCGGTCAATATATTTTGACTCCATTTCCCAGCCGATAATAATAAATTGAATACAAATCGATCTTCCAAAATCAAAACAAACTCAAAACCTCGGGTTCTATCATAACTAGCCTAAAACTTATCCAAAACAAATATAAATATTAGCATAGAGCCCTCTTTGAAGGCTGGCATGGCTAGATCCGAAGTTTCCAAAGTTGGTTTGATGTTGGCTCTATGTGATTAGTTACGACAATCTCTAGCGGAGTGCGAAGCGCTAACACTACCAATACGATAAAAGGAATCCTCTTAGAGGCCAAAGTTTTTGTCAGCAACAATCATCGTTATGTATGCTTTGGGGACTAAACATCTAAAGAGAAGAAAGGCAATGTTATGTAAAAAATTAAATATGTGTAATTATAGTCAAATTAGGAAAAAGGGTATGATCAAAATGTCATGCCCCTTCACGAAAAAAACACCCAAGACCATATTTAAGCCAAGGGCTACCTCTGTAAAACCATCATTCAATTCTTTGTGTGTGTGTGTGTGTTAGAATTACGGGAGTAATTTGTGTAATTCAGGTTACACAATGGATTTTCAAACAAAATACAATAGAAATGGCGTTCTCAGATCATGTGTGAGGCTACTCGACCTTCTACCAATAGCCACAGAGGCCTCACAGGATTTTTGCAATAAAAGGCGAGATTTATTTTGGCCTCTCACTCTTTGGGAGGCTTGGAGGTGATATTTTTCGGACTTTGACTTGTGGTAAATTGCACTAAGATATTTTTGGCCTTTCCGCAGTAAAATACATTCTCTGAGGTATTTCGATTTATTAAGATATATTTCTAAGAACATTTTGTCAACTTTGCACCAACGTTTCTTGTTGTCTACAAACTCAAGACTTCTAATTTGAAGTGATTGAGACCGCTTTGGTAGATTCTAAGAACTGCTCAGCCCTTTGTTTCAAACTCTGGAGGTTTGAATACTTTGACATTATTTTCTTGTGCATAGAACAAGAAAAGATATATTTTCATGTGCAATGCCTCAACGGACCATAGTTAGGCACGCACGGTGGAATTTCTTCCTAAAGCCTCGGCTGAGTAGAGAAATAAGATTTAGTGTTAATTCAACTTCATTTTGAAGTGTGTTTCTGAGAGCTAGTTGACAAATTAAGCCCTAAAGGATTGATTGAAACAAAGATGACTTCCTTTCGAGGGTTTCTCTTACACCATAGATCTAATACCACTGCTGACTTCTATATATAGAGTCTATCTATCTTGATAATTGCTTCAAATGATTTGGATTGTATTCACAATCTTACCCACTATTTCCATCATCCAAATAGTACACGAGGAAGACATCAACAACACAATAATGACGTGGGGTCATATGAAGAGACGAGCACAAAGAGCACAGAGTTTACCATGGAGAAAGCCCACATGATAACCCAACAAATTTTTCCTTAGATAAACCATCAAGCTCAAGAGAGATACATTAGTCAAATACAAGGTCAAACAAACCAAGAATAAAGTTAGGCCGTACCTTTTTCAACTTTTCCCTTTAGATTTCTGATCTTATTTTCCCTACATTATATCTTTCCTATGAGAATAAAAATGGCTTATTCAATCACATAGATTAGAGGTTTGTCTCCCTTTGCTTGGTTTGCATCGGCTCGGAATAAAACTACGGCTGCGTCTCGAAAGGAATAGTCTACCTCGTAATAACTTCGGTTTGTCTCAAAATATGGATTTTGGCTACCAAAGAGAGACTCCTTCGTTACTGCCCTCGAGATATGCCCTTTTCTCTGCATATGTTGATATGAATTCTCCCTTATTTGAAGATAAGTGAGAGTTTCCTTTTAGGAAGGAAGTCAAAACCTCTAATTATATTTGTCTAGGAAGGTCGAATGGGTGCTGACCATTGTTGAGAAATCGAGGGGCGACGAGTGTGAGGTGATCTCTCTTACTTTGATAACAACGTGTGATGTATTTTTCTTTTCTTGGTTTTACTTATTCTTTCCTTTATTATAATTAGTGTTCTACCTATCCCACCATACAAGTACTAAACACGGAAAGAGACAATAAAACAAAGGACGAGGTGTATAGCGATCGACCATGGCTAAAACCTCTCCAGCTTGAGAGGAAAACCCACCAAAATTTTCTCTTCTTATAGACCTTCGATTAGAAAATTTCCAAGACCATCTGCCCACTTGACCAAGACCCTCCAAGACCAATTCAAATTTTTCTTCCAACTCATTTCTAAAATTCAAACTTCCGAGTTGCTCAATTTTGACCTCCCCGACAAATTTTTCTACAACTTCGACTTGTCCGGCTGATTCTTTTACAGCTTCTACCTCGCGGGATATTCTTTTGCAACTTAGACCTGCACACTTCAAAAAAATCTTCTACAAATTCGATTTGCCCAAAAATGATGGTGTGACCTTGTTCCTTTCTCCTTCACTTTGGTATATTCTCTCTCCCTAGAGAATTCAACTTCTAAAATAGCTCTTTTTGATGACCTAGAGTTCACTTACTGCAACTAGTGTTTGCGGCAGCAACATGAACCCTAATCCTTCTAGCTTCCTAGAGGCTGAAAATCCCAAAGAAACCCAATTTTTCTCTTCCTCCTTTGTCCTCTTCTCCTTCGCACTCTTTTTCTTTCTTTTGATCGAACTTTTGTGAGAGAAGTGTGTGTTCCAAGTGAGGTCGAAGTCTTATTTATATATGCTTCTCATTGGGTCAAATTGCTACTTTTAGGCCAACTTGTCCATGTGTGTAGGTCGACTTGAACTTTCCATTATGATATGGTCTCGGAGGGTTCTTTGACTTGACTTTGACTCAAATAAAAGTGACCACCACAATACGTAATGTTCCCGAAATGGGATCTTTCATGTTGACGATGACTCATAAGCCCTAGAAGCTCTCAATGGGAGCTTGACCTCTAAAAATAAATTTCCTTGAGCATGAAACCCATGCCTCTAGAACAAAAATAATAAATTTATTTTTCTCATTACATCAAATACATAAAATCATGATTACATATGTCATTATGAAGACCGAACCTAGATTACATATTTCAACAACCATAGGAGAAAGCCGAGCTGACTTCTTGGAGTTGAATTTATATTTTGGAGCCAATTTTAATATTACAAATTCAAAATTCCTTTTATTCTATTTAGGTCAACATGAAGAACATCTCATATATATTTTTCTTTTGGAAAATAGCATGAAGAACATGATTTGCATTAACATCACAAATACATCAAAGAGCTAAAGATATTGATTATGAACACCGACCATAGCTACAAAATTCAATAGGGTTAATATTCATTTTATTCATTATAAACATCTAGAATGTCTGCAATGAAGAAGATGTACGATGCCGCGGTGATTTTTAGTGTTTTGTCGTTGTTTTTGAAACTCGAGGTATGTTATAAAAGATCGAGTCTAGATCTATATTTACTTTAAGTGGGATCTACCCGAGCCCCAAGAGGGGTCAAATCTCTTTTCACTCTAAATGAGGTATGCACCTTGAGAGATTTGATCCTTCTCTACACTTGGTATATCCGAAGTTAAGATAGATCTAAGTTGGTTTATTATCCATGTGGATATTGGTGGTCACCAGCCTATTCCACCTAGATATCTAGTAAGTTTCATCAGTTTCCTCGATTATAGCATCATTTACTATTTTTAGCAATTTTTCGGGGCCTGAACTTCCAGAGTTGTTTTGACACCCTATACGGCGCTTTTTTGAGATTCGCAGTAGACACGTAGCCATAAGCAAGGGTTTGCCACAAATCATGTAGTATTTTGAGAGACCTTTCTAATGAGGTATCATACGTGCCAAATGGAGATCATATGACCAAGTTATGACCCCGGGAAGTTGGTTGCCCAACTAATGCCAACAGGGCCCACAAACTCTTCGCTTTCTATCTCCTAGGGTTAGGGTTTTGGTTGTTTAGGGTTTCTTTTTTTTGTTCAATAATAAAAAAAGGCCATTGAGCCTCATTGTAACAAAGTTCATAGGCATGTAGTGGTCACATCTCTTCTCATAAATAAGCTTACCATACGCCAGGAGGCTGGTTTATTTCCATTTTGTACGGAAAGCATTTTCTGAGTTC
Organism: Pinus albicaulis; assembly: GCA_034641835.2. NCBI lineage: Eukaryota > Viridiplantae > Streptophyta > Pinopsida > Pinales > Pinaceae > Pinus > Pinus albicaulis. The sequence continues at coordinate 255,618 of JAXQQM020059090.1, read as the reverse complement.
TTTGATATTAATGAAATGAATATTTATTTTTGTTGCATATTTGTGTTTATGTTTATATTTGTATTATGTTGTGTCATGCGTGAAGTCTGAATCAATAGTATCGGAGTAGTATGCCTTATGTCTATGTTTCTTGGCATGTCCCCAACGAGGGTACGGGGTATAAGGAGTTAAGGGTTGGAACTTATTGAACCTTTGCGAGAACAATAGAGAAACGAAACCCCAACGGCCTCCCATGGTGAAAGAGAATAAAAACGAGGGAGCGAGGGAGATCATTTCAAAACATTTCTCGAAGAATCCCTCGACGACGAGGAGAGGCAACGCAATGATGGATAAATTTGCCAAGATCCTTCGACGGATGCCCATAGGCAACACATCTTCTTCGTGAAGCCACTTTGGAGGTGCCATTCCCTTAAAGTTACAAGTCAACTTTGACATTCCAATATTTGAAGGCCAAGTAGATGCGGTGACAGAGCGTAGATAGATGGTTAAATACGGTGGATAGATACTTTTCGGTTCATGATTTTTCCCGAATGGGGAAAATATTACTTTTGCACTCCTCCAAAGTCGCATGTAAAAAATTGGTGAGAAACCTACGGCCCGTTCAAAGGGACTGAGAGATAACCCTCATTGTTTTTCGGTCGCACCACTTTAAATTATTTACAAGACACCATCAAGGGCAATATTACCACGTGGGGAGGCATATAGAGACAAAGTACATACAATGGACTACGTTGCGACGAGCAAAGATCAAAATGTACATGAGTTGACAAATATTTTCCATACCACTGTGCACAAAAATGGGTAGCAAAGATTACGAAAAACATCTAGTGTTTAAGTATTGCGAGTTGTTTGCAAAAATACATTTAGGGGGGGGGGGGAGTTCGACGAACATCTCCTCGTTTGGTGCGGCTTATCTGAATATGCTTTCGAAATTGAGTAGAAAATTAAACGAGAAGAAGCGATACTTTGGATGCGACGAATCCGAGAAAACGAAAGGGAAAGGCACCCCCAAAGGCGCATAACAAAGGACAAAGCCAAGGCGAGGTGACCCTCGGGCAACTTAGTTGAAGCCACAAACAAAAAAAAATACTATGAAGACAAAGGACATAAGAAAATGGCGTGAATTCCATAAGAGCCCTACTCACAACATGAGTTTCGAGCCAAGCAGTCACTAGAGGCCAAGCTGAAGGCTTTTGAGTCAGATGCATGTTTTGAATCTAAGTCGAGCCCAACAAGGGGCATGAAAAAGTATATTATTGATGTGGAAATCAACGCCACTGCGGCCACCACTAAGATCCGGATGAGGGGGAGTGTCATGCCCACTCACAAAGGTGGGTGAAGGTTTTTGACGCAATTCATTGTAGACAACGGGAACCAAAATAACCTCATTTCAACGAGAGGTCATGAATTTGTGAGTCTACCGACTACACCACACCCGCGATCAGCACACCATTGGGTGGCTTCACCAAGGACGAGAACTTTGCATCATCAACAACGTAAACTATGAAACGGAGACTATAAACTAAAAATGAGAACTCTAGCCAGCTTCAAAAACATGAAAAAACGGCTCGTAAGCAGTGGCAACGCTAGAATAACATTTTTTCGAGTAAATTTCAACATGTTTAAAAAATGGCGGTGAAAACCAATTTTTGTGTGCCAAAAACACCCTCAAAACGAAAAGTGAAGATGTTGGAATAACATTTTTTTTAAGGATAAATTTTCAACATTTTGAAATACCATGTAAAAGATAAAATACATCACTCCAAAAAAAATATAAAATTTCAAAAGAATAATGAAAACAAAAATTTACAAATATAAACAAGAGTTAAAACAATAAAAAACAAAAAAACAAAAACAAAAGAAGTTTAAAAAAATGAATAAGTAAATAAAAATATATATTAAAAAAATTAAAAAAATGACAACAAGAAATCAAATATATAAAAGTATATAAAAAAACCAAAAAACCAAACATAAAAATAAAAATAAAAAATAGAAAACAAATTAACTTGTAAAGATAAAGATAAAAAATAAAAAATAAAAAATAATATATATATCAATGAATAAATAAACAATAAAAAATATAATTAAAGAAACAAAAATAACGAAATAAATAAACAATACTTTATTAGACAATTTAAAAACAAACAAACAAAAAATATTACATTTAAAAAACACTTTAAAAAAAATCAATAAAATTAAATAAAGATGAAAACAACAACAACAACTAATTTTAAAAAATAAATAAGTAAATAACTAAAAAACCATTAAAAAAAAATTGAACACAAATATATTTAAAAATTAAAAATTAAATTAAAATTAAAATTAAAATAACTTAATAAAACATTTAAAAAAAATAAAAAACCTAAAAACAGATTAAAATTTTAAAAAAATTAATAACAAATATATCAAAAAATAAAAAAATTTGTGACCTCAAGCCTTTAGGCGAGCTCATTTCGATTCTGTCAGCGTTACAGACCCACCCGAGCTCGAGGCTAAAAGTTGAATCGAGAATCGCGCCAGCCCATCGGGTGGCCCGAGAGGCGATCGGCGAAAACCGCTTGACTCAAAGCAAGCTCATGGCGAGCGCACCAGGCCATCAAGCCAGGTTAAAGCCAGGCCTATTCTAAAAATAAAATATATATATATATATATATATAATAATGAAAAAATAATAATAATAATAATAATAAAATAAAAATTGAAAAAATAACATTAAAAAAAAAATAAAATATCTAAATAAAAAAACAAAAAACAAAAAAAAAACCTAAAACTAATTAAAAATTATTCACAATTAAAATAACTAAAAAAAACATTAAAAAAAGTTGTTGCTAGATTCATCATATCCTCATCAGCAAGCTCTATTGCTGGAATCACCATATCATCAGCAAGCTCTGTTGTTGGATTCATCAAAACATCATCAACAAGTTGTGTTGCAGGATAACAAGTATTATGACAAGCCTACTGTTGTTGAATCATTCAGTCATGTCTCGAGAAATCATATTGTGTTGTCGTCAAATTTGATCGGCAAACTCTGTGCCCGGATTCTCTTCATCCACTTGTGGTTTTGTATGCAGAGTGGGGTTCAGCATCTTTGTGCTCTCTCTTGCTTCTTCGACTCTTCATCTGGTTGTAGATACGCTACTACGGATCCACCTTCATCTTCAACTTCAACGCCCCCTTTGCATCTAAACATATCTCAAGGGTGTCTCTCATGCCTCCTTGACATCTTAGCATACGAAATCAAAGGGAAGTATATGGCATCGATTGATTCTTGTATCTTAATGCATAGGCATATTTTTGACTGTTATTTCCGGGATCAAAAGAGATCTCGAACATATTCTGTTTAAGCTTTAGCCTCAGCTTTTCCATGACTTCATTGTTGGCATCCACTGAGCACAAATTCCACATATGCATAAAATACATTGCTTCTAAAAATTTCATTTCCTCGAGAAAAGATCTTTCTACAAAATCACTTTTACAAGCTTTCACAAAGCTCTTTCCAAAATGAGAACTCCTTTTAAACTTTAGCTTTCGAGAGGATTCGGGTTTTAACTCTTATAAAAAAATTCTTCTCTCTGTACCTCACCTTGAACAGAATCATACCTAAGCTCTTTTAAAAATCGACATGCATATTTTCAAAACCATTCCTTAATGTTTTCATAGCTTCATGCTGCATTTTAAAATCCTTTCACCTTCGTTAAGAATCCCTTCCTTTCGATTTAAGGGCCCCTTTTTCCTTTTATAAAAAAAACTTTCCAAATTTAAAGTTATTAAAAACACTTAAAAAAAATTTACATGGCATTTCTCATAAATCTGTAACACATTGCAATTTTTTTAAAACCCTTCAATATGTTGACCAGCGTATGTAAATTAATAGCAATTTTCTCCATTACTTTCTTTTATTCGAATCTAATACCTTAAGTGTTGAATTTTAACTTCAGCTGTGACAACGAGAAGTACAAACGCTACGGGAATTTATGCCGGAGCACGCCATCAGTAAAATATGCATTTAATTAAACCTGCAAGTTGTTGTTTAATGACTGCGAAGCTTGCACGAGCATTGAAGAGATTGTGCTTCCAAACAGGACAACCGAGGAAAACTTAAATCTTTGCAACCACCACATTGAAAACTCGAGGAAATTCTGTGATATTTCAACATGCAGAAGGGCCACGTAGTCATGTATTGGATCACATGATTTAAAGGGAATACGAAAAGGCACAGTGAACCCAAAAAACCTTTAATCATTTTGCATAAGAGTTTTCGCATAACACTTTGGGCCTGCGTCAACATCCCATTTTGGGCTCGAAGATCCTTTGCAATAGAGTTTGATTTATCGTTGAAGTCCGTGAAATTTCATAAAGTTTTTAAACCTTCGGTAAAAGTTTTTTTTTAAAAACATGTTTCGTTAAATGTCACGGCAAAGTTTTTTTACCAAGGTTAATATATATGCATTGTAATATATATATTATAAATATTTTTAATATTTTTAATATATATAAGTAGTGTTTCATTTTTAATATTTATGTTCTGGAAAGTTTTAAAAAGAGCCCGCAGTGCATTGTATTAAAAAAAAAAAGAGTGAGTTGAAAATTAATTTGCACACGGCGGAGTGTGTATAAAAAGTGAAAAGACAGTTGTAAGGTTTTAAGTTTTTACACACGGCGGTGTAAAATTTTGGTGTGTATGGACAGCGATGCGAAAGTAAAAACATAGCGAATGTTTTAGAGACGAGAGTGTGTTGTATTGCACGGTAGTGGGTTTTATTTTATTGAAGAATTGAACGAGTATTTTAAATGACGGGAGCAGAGGAAGAGTTTTCTTTGGCACTGTATCTTGTAACAGTCCAGCATTTTGTAATCCCTCTTAGAGGAAGAAGTTTTTTTATTGTAATAGATTTTTACAGTGAATGAAATAGAACTTTTCAGTGTTGAACTCTGTCTCCTGTGAGAGAAATTTTAATATTTTCTCTGTGTTGAAGAGGGGAGTTTTATTCTCCATTTATTATTTTGGAATTTTCAAATATTCCAACATGGTATCAGAGCTAGTCTAGGCTCTTTGAAGATCAAAGAAGCTAAAGGAAAGGATTTCTTTGTTGCAACAGCTTCTCCAGCAGTGTGAAGACTCAGCCAAAAAGAATTCAAGGTATTTCTCTATACAGTTTATTGTGTTACTGTTGCAAAACAGTCAGCTATTTTAAATACACAGTCAAGTGTTTTTGAATCATAGCTAAGAGTGCAGAATGGCTGGAGCTAGCATTGGTATGGATATGGGAAATATCCATCTCCCAATGTTTAATGGGAAAAATTATGACTATTGGTCAATAACTATGAGAGCTTTATTTGTCTCCCAAGAATTATGGAAATTTGTTGAGGATGGCTTTCAAGAGCTAGTAGATGAACATGAGTTTAATATGTTAACTCAGGCAGAAAGAGAGATGCTGAAGAGAAATAAGAAGAAAGACTCCAAAGCTCTTTTCTTTTTGTATCAAGCAGTGCATGAGAGTGTGTTTCCGAAGATAGCAGCAGCTAAGAGATCCAGAGAAGCATGGGAAACTCTCAAGACAGCCTATCAACGTATGGAAAAAGTGAAGACAACAAAACTTCAGTTGCTGAGGAGAGACTTTGAGACTCTCTATATGAAATAGTCAGATACTATTGACTCATTCTTCACTCATGTGATTGGAATGGTCACACAAATAAGATCTCATAGAGAGACTCTTGAAGACAAGAGGATTGTGGAAAAACTCTTGAGGAGTCTACCTTCAAGATTTGATGTGATTGTCACCACCATAGAAGAGACTAAAGATCTCACAAAGTTTTCAGTGGATGAGCTACATGCATCACTGATGACCCATGAACAGAGTTTGGGTAGGAGTGAAAACCCATCTCTGGAGCATGCCTTTAAGACCCAGATGTCTTTCGGAAGAGGAAGAGGGCAAGGCAGAGGAAATAAAAGAGGAAGAGGCAGAAGCCAAAAGAGAGGTGGAAGGAATAGCCCTTCACATTCACATGGAAGGTGCAACAGTCAAAATCACAGCCACGGCCAAGGCAGCAGCCAGCAGAGTGGTCAGCAGAATGCTTAAGGACAAAGGTATGATAAATCCAATGTCCAATGTCACTATTGTAAAAAATATGGTCATTATGCTAATGAATGTAGAAAGAAGCAGCATGATATGGGAAGTAGAACTAGTGAAAATTTCACTAGAGAAAATATCAGCCAAAATAATTTGTTTTTAGCTTGTAATATGGTTGAAGAAAAAAGTGAGGATTTATGGTTTCTAGACTCCGGTTGCAATAACCATATGATAGGAAACTTAGCAATGTTTTCTATGTTAGATGAGAGTGTGAAGTCACAAGTCACACTAGGAACTGATAGCAAAGTTTCTGTTATGGGAAAAGGAAATGTAAATGTATTAACAAGGATAGGTGCAAAGAAATCCATAGCAGATGTTTATTACGTTCCAAGAATGAAGTGTAACCTCTTAAGTATTGGACAGCTTGTCCATAAGGGGTATAATGTTTTCTTTGAGGATGATGTTTGTACCATCATGGATAAACCACCCAGCAAACAGTGTATTGTTGAAGTGAAGATGACAAAGAACAGGATGTTCCCTCTCAGAATGAGAGCGGACTTGAAGAATGAAGAAAAGATAGCAGCAGTGGCACAAGAGATCTTCCAAAGCGAACCAAAAGATGATAATTGGTTATGGCATTTGAGATTTGGACATCTCAAATTTGGAGGTCTTAATTTGTTGAACAGAAAAGGAATGGTAAGTGGTTTACCATGGATAGAGAAACCGGACAGCCTTTGTGAAGGTTGTATCTTAGGAAAACAACACAGAGAAATTTTTCCTTCCGGGAAAAGCATAAGGGCAAAAACACCCTTAGAGATTGTCCACTCAGATTTGTGTGGACCAATGCAAACTCCATCGCTAGCAAGCAGCCACTATGTGTTAACATTCATAGATGATTTTACAAGAAAAACTTGGGTTTACTTTTTGAAAAACAAAAGTGAAGTGTTTGAAAGATTTTGCAATTTCACAGCACTTGTGGAAAACCAAAGTGGGCTGCACATCAAAGTCCTAAGGACTGATAGAGGAGGTGAGTATATCTCTAAATATTTTCTATGTTTTTGTAGGGAAAATGGTATTCATAAGTAGTTTACAACTAGATATACTCCGCAGCAAAATGGAGTAGCTGAAAGGAATAATAGAACCATTATGGACATGGCAAGGAGTATGTTAAAGGCATAGCATTTACCTAATGATTATTGGGTTGAAGTTGTACATTGTGCAACGTACATTTTGAATAGGTGCCCTACAAAAGAAGTTATGAACAAAGTTTCAGAAGAGGCATGGAGTGACACAAAGCAAAGTGTCACACACATGAAGGTTTTTGGTTGTGTGGCTTATGCACACATTCCAGATCAGCTAAGAAATAATTTGGACAGCAAGGGGGAGAAATGTATTTTCATTGGATACAGTGAGGAATAAAAGGCATATAGGGTGTATAACCCATCCACCAAGAAGTTTATTGTGAGCAGAGATGTTAAGTTTATTGAAGAGGAAGCTTGGGATGGAAGCATAGAGAAAACAGTGAATGTTAAATATTGTTTATCTCATGATGATAATGATGATGAGTTGGCTGAAATACATCCCCAAATAGCAACATCAACACAAGAGCAGCAAGGCACACCCTTGAGGAGAAATGACAGTGCTTCTCCAAGCACACCACAAGGAGGAAATTCAAGTGCTTCTTCAAGCATTTGTACATCTAATGAAAAAGGTAAGAAATTCATAAGTTTGAAAGAAATTTATGAAAAAGATATAGCAAATGAAGGTATCAATTATTTATTTGCTTTATATTGTCATGTTGATGATCCTTTTCATTTCGAAGAAGCTATCAAGGATAGGAAATGGATAGAAGCTATGGATGAGGAAATTAATGTCATAGAAAGAAACAAGACTTGGGATTTGGTTGAATTCCCAAAAGGTAAAGATGTCATTGGAGTTAAATGGGTCTACAAGACCAAAAGTAATGTTGAAGGCAAAATAGAGAGACACAAGGCCAGACTTTTTGTCAAAGGATATAAGCAGAAGTATGCGATATATTATGAGGAAACTTTCGCACCAGTTGCTAGAATGGAAACCGTGAGAGCAGTGTTGTCCATAGCAGCACAAAACAAGTGGAAAGTTTACCAAATGGACGTGAAGTCAGCATTCCTAAATGGAGTGTTAATGGAAGAGGTTTACATTGAACAACCTCTCGGCTATGAAAAAAAGGCCAAGAGCACAAAGTGTGCAAGTTGAAGAAAGCTCTTTATGGGCTGAAGCAAGCGCCAAGAGCGTGGTACAGTAGAATAGACTCCTATCTACTGGAAAATGGATTTGAAAAGTGTGAGGGAGAACCCACCCTCTACATCAAAGAAAAGGATGGTAAAATGTTGATTGTAGTTTTATATGTTGATGATGTTATTTTCACAGGTAATGATGATTACCTTATTGAAAATTTTAAAACAGTCATGAAAGAAGAATTTGAAATGACTGATATGGGTTTGTTGAGATACTTCTTAGGAATAGAAGTAGAACAAGATGAAAATGGGATTTTTATCTCACAGGAAAAATATGTTAATGAAGTGCTTGAAATATTTAACATGCAGGAAAGCAAAGCAGCGATCACTCCCACAGTGATGGGATTAAAACTCAGCAAAGAGGACAGCAGCAAGGATTTTGATCCTAGCTTGTACAAGAGCATAGTTGGCAGCCTCATGTATTTGACTACAACTAGGCCGGACATAATGCATGTTGTTAGTTTGATTTCCATATTCATGGAAAAGCCAAAGGATGCACATTGGCAGGCAACAAAAAGAATTATGAGGTATGTTAAAGGTACAAAAAGGTTTGGTATTTTATATACTGCTTCAGAATGTTCAGATTTAGTTGGATACACTGACAGTGATTGGGCTGGAAGTGTAGATGATCGGAAGAGCACTTTCGGTTATGTTTTTCACATGGGTTCAGGAGCCATTTCATGGGCTTCTAAGAAACAGCCAATTGTGGCATTGTCTACAGCAGAGGCAGAATATGTGGCAGCTACAGCAGCAGCATGTCAAGCAATTTGGATGAGGAGGATGTTAAGAAGTTTGTGCCAAGAGCAGACAAAAGGGACAGTGATTTTTTGTGACAATAGCTCAGCTATTGCATTGTCTAAAAATTCAGTTTTTCATAAAAGGACAAAGCACATTGACACCAAATTTCACTTCATACATGAATTGGTTAACAATGGTGAGATAGTTTTGCAACATTGCAGAATAGAGGATCAATTTGCAGATATCCTCACAAATCCACTTGCGCAGAAAAGCTTTGAACATTTCAGGAAATGCCTGGGTATGCTAGAAAACCCAGCAGTTGAATTTAAGGGGGAGTGTTGAATTTTAACTTTAACTGCAGCAACGCAGAGAAGGACAAACACTACATGAATTTGTTTGGAGCACGCCATCCAGAAATTAAAATATACATTTAATTAAAACCTGCAAGTTGTTGTTTAATGGCTCTGCAGAAACTGCCTGAGCATTGAAGAGATTGTGCTTCCAAACCAGACAACCAGAAAACTTAAATGCTGCAACCACCACATTCAAAGCTCAGAAATTCACCGCCAGATATTTATTTGTCTGAAAGGGCCACGTGGAGTAAATATATTGGATCACATGAATTTAAAGGGAATACGAAAACCTGAAAGTCGAACCCAAAAAACCTTTAATCATTTTGCATAAGAGTTTTCGCATAACACTTTGGGCCTACGTCAACATCCCATTTTGGAACGCGAAGATCCTTTGCAATAGAGTTTGATTTATCGTTGAAGTCCATGAAATTTCATAAAGTTTTTAAACCTTCGGTAAAAGTTTTTTTTTTAAAACATGTTTCGTTAAATGTCACGGCAAAGTTTTTTTACCAAGGTTAATATATATGCATTCCAACAACGCAGGCAATGAATTTCTTCTTCCGCGTTAATGTTAATGCAGATGCTCCACGCAGGCTCCATGTCAGTTTGTATTCGTGCAAGTTGAAAGTAACGCAGACAATGAACGCAGGTCACAGTTTGTATTCGTGCAAGTTACTTGCTCCACAGCTTCACACCTTAATTTTTTTTTTTAATTCTTTGACTGACGTGGTCCCGATACTGAACAGCCGCGACTTTTGGAAAACAACGCAGTGACAAAACTGGCGTAGGTATGGCTTGCATTCTTGTGCCAGTCCCTTGTTTCGGTGCATTGGAGCGAGTATTAGCCTAACAGTCTCGTCAACCAACTTCTCCTCTCTCCTGCTCCTTCTTGGCTCTGTTGCTGCTGCTCTCCATGCAGGTAGGAACTGAAAAGTAAAATGGAGCAGAGGATTGCTCTTCACAATATTATGAATAGATTAAATCGATTACATTGGAAACATCAGCAATAAATAACTTGAGTTAAATTCGACTAAACTGGACTAAGTAGAAACTGAACTAGACACTTGGACTTTTGACACCTAGCACGTGGTTGAGATTACGTTTTTTAACATCCAACAAGGATTTTATGTGGTTGAGATTACGTTCTTTAACATCCAACCTTAGTCACCGGGTTCGACGAACTTAATGCTTGAAGTTCGAAATTCGCCGAATTTGAACCGAATTCGAACAAATTCGAATTTGTTCGCCGAACTTCAAGCCGAACATGAAGGCGAACACGAACATGAAGGCGAACACGAATTTCAAGCCGAACTTCAACGATTTTTTTTTGAAATTTGGAGAAAAATTCGATTTTGTTCGTTTAGCTGTTAGGTTTTGCTGTTTTAGATTTTGTTAAGTTTAGTTGTTAGGCTTGTTTTAGCAAGCAGACAGAGAGAGAAGGGATTTGCCTTTTTGTTTGATTTATTATGCTTTTCTTACTGTTATGGTGGTTTATTTTTTGCAGAAAGGGATGCTAAATTTATGACCTTTTTCATGCACGTTTTTGGATTAACTTCATTTAATGAAGGCATTCTAAATGGGTGAGATCACATGTATAATTAGATGAAGAAAAGTCATTCTCAACTTTGCTTCAAAGATTTCAAATTTGGATTTGAGTTGCAAGCATAAATCTAGTGGCAGGGGGAATAAATGATCAGTGCCATTCAGAGATCTTTACTCTTCTCTAGCATCTTAAAGTTTATATATTTTGTTAGTTTAGTTGAATTTGATATTCTTATGGGTGCTAGACTCTAGTAGCTACTGCTAATGTCTATGATGAATTTCTCACCTTGTTTACTATGTATGGAAGACTGAAGTTGGTTCTTTATTGGAAATTTGGCACTCGCTTTCATGGTTTATATGTGGAAATGATGTAAATGTTTGAGCAATAATCATATGTGTTTGCAATATGCATTATGCACTTTGAAAGTTGACATGCTTATTTATTTATGTGCATAATATTTATGTTTCAACATGCTTAAAATTGTTATATATATTTATATTTTCAAATTTCTATATGTCGAATTTTATGCCGAACTTTATCGGCAAAATTTTAGATGCCGAACTTTATTCGAATTTCAACCTCGTCGAACTCGAACACGAACACAAACCTGGTCACTTAGCATCCAACAAGGATTTTATGATTTACAAAGGAAAAATGATTTTATAATTTACAAAGGAAAAAGAATTTACAAAGAAATTATATCGTGAAATTTCAATGGCATAGCTTCAGGATTGAAACTAAGCACGAGGGAATCACTATTGTTTTGGCATATCAGTGGATATAGCGGATCTATGAGTGGTAATCTCATGAAGCAATTCCTTGACATTTGTGTCGTAATTATTCACAATCTCGCATCCAAGAAAATCTGCTAAAACTCGAAGCTCGTTGCTTTTCATCACCCTATGCCCAGATTTACAAAGTGCGTTAATAATATTTAAACCAATCTTCACGTGAAAGAGCCTGAATTCAAAACCAGCAACGACTAGTTCCACCATTCGAACAATATCTTTCACTATGTCCAAACTCTTCAATCTATCCTTCTCGTAGTCATAGTTATCCTTACCTTCCAAATTTTCGGCCATAGCTATATATTGTATCAGCTGCAGCCCTCTGGTAAGTGCTATACAAATAGCTAAAGCCCTTCCACGGCTGCTACCGCGGGGAGCTGCAGCTACATGGTCTCTGAAACGAGAAATGCAAAGTATTACCACATTGACAACAATGTCCACGTAATGTTCGAAGTACAGGAGAGCGTTTCTCTTGCACATCCAGGCAGCTTGGAAAATTGCAGTGCCATTGTCGAGGTCTTCATCTGTTATCTTCCGAGTATTATGGCGCCCTAACAATTTGAGCACAGTCTCTATGACACAAGGCCGGAACGTTTTTTTGTTGCCAACAGCATAACCGATGCCGTAATAAAAAATCTGACCATAAATCTTTAAAACCATGCTGTCGATTTTCAAATAATCGGAACCAACAAGGTTATTGAGAATGTGTACAAATGGCTTTACAGATTTTTCAGGTATTGTCTCTAAATCATCGTGTGTCAGTCCGATGATATCGACTATCCTGGCAAGTTCCCAGCACACTTCCCTAGCGTCATCACATGAAGAAAACCATTCCCATAATGAATCCAGCAAATGCGTATCAATCACGCGGAACAAATATCTGTATCCCTTCATTAATAAAAATGAATCCTTGTTGTCTTCCTTGTATTGACAATAAAGGCGGATCAAGTTGAGCTTCTGCCACAGGACCTTCCAGTCCTCTTCCTCTTTTTCCACCTTCTGAGAAAAGTAAGAACAATAATGGAAAACGAATTCTTTCAACAGATATTTCATGTCACTCTTCCCTAATTTTTTGGTATAATCGGGAATTACTTCAAGACCTCGGGTTCTGTTTTGGGTGGCGTATTGGTGCATCTGCTGCCTCAACTCAGTCTGGGGAATGGCACTCTGGATGTGGAAAGGCTGGCGAGTATATGGGTTGATGGCTTCGTGTTTGGTCACCCAAATCGTTTCCAGTGTCCTGCGGTTGTATAACATCTGTGCAGGGTCATCCGCAGGCGAGAGACGAATGGGATCGTAAGCAAATTCTTGGAACACCACATCCATATATTCTTCCGGGACACCATCTGAAGCCATTTTTGAAATCAATGAGCGATCGAGAATGCTGCATAGATATTCGCATTTTTTATGCTAACTTGTTGTATATATAGAAATATATCCACGAAACCTGCTAGAGAAATCCGGTCGGCTGGTTGTAGGGCCATGGGAATCTCCCAATGACTTCAGAGTAATAGAACTAGCATTTATACATATATGTGCAAAGTAATCTCCCAATGACTTCAGAGACATGGAAATCAGTACGAGTAGGAACAACAAAATTGTGCAACCCTGCCCAACTGTGTTAAGTAGAGTAGTCTTGGTATAAATAATTAAGACATCATATCTGTATTGAAATTGCCAAGATCAGTGATAACTTTGTAGTTAAATAATTAGTAAAAGTTATGTGATTCATGGTTAAGAATAATTTATTTATGAGTTTGAAAATTCATTTCAAATAAAAAGTATTTAAAAAAATTATTATCTACCCAAAAATTGCATTACAAAATTATGAACTTAAATTCAAATGCAATTTTGAAAAATCAACATAACTTTGAAATTGGACTATATTTCTAAATAGCAAACTTGCACATATTGTTTTCCTTTGTCAAGCATGTTAAAACACAATACTTGTGTATCACTAAGCACAAAAGTTATTTAAAGATTATATTTCTAAATAGCAATATTATACATATTGTTTTTTTTTTACAAGTATGTTAAAACACAATATTTGTGCATCACTAAGTACCCATTCCTAATATCAGAAATCTTGTTAAAGATTGCAGAGATAGAAATACATAGAGAATAAATTTAAACAAAACAAATGAAGCGAATTCAATATTCACATTACTTAGTAATTGTTAAATAAAATTACATAGAAAATTAATATTTTTTCCATATAATATTTAAAAGAATATCTATTACTAATTAACTGTTAAATAAAATTACATAAAAAACAAATACTTTTTCCATACAATATTTAAACAAATATTTAAATAACTCGTCACATTTTCTAAACAGATATAACTTGTAAAACATATTTCATTAATACATATATTTGCAATCCATAATAGTCCAATATGTTTCTTTGCGTTAACTCCTTCAACAATATTACAATACATAACCTTTCTCTTATACTGAGTTTCAAAATCTGTTCAACAAATAGAAAAAAACTAATAACACATCATTATTTTAGGGAATTAAAGATTGTATTGATCGTGCTATGAGAATAGAGAACTGATTCATATGTTCATGATTTGCAATAACTCTATTTATTTTCATATAATTTACAATAATCTTATAGTATCTAGTTCATTTTCTAGACACTTTATTTCCTTTTTTTTTAATAAAGTTTTAATATTTAATGCATTAACAATAAAATATATTTGCTAAGCATTAAGGAAACTTTCTTGAGCATTCAAATATTTTTATTCCTCCATGTACCTCTTTGTGTGTGCCCCTTCCATTGGGTTTTTTTCAAAACAAAATGAACATTTGCAAATTGATTTTATAGGCAACAAGTACATATATAATCGATAAGAAACAATAAGCCATCTAAATCACTAATTGATATTTAAGTTCTGAAATGACAATTAATTATTATCAATTTCAATGATATCCATTAACTAATAATAATTATCAATGTGGATAGTACTCATTTCTCTAATTTTTAATAAAAATATATTGTTATAAAATTGATTACTCTAAATCATATATATTTTATATAAATTTCAATTTGACATAATGCGATTGACACAATTACATTTCATGATTAATATGCCTTACACTTTAGAAATCAGCCTAGAAAGACTGTTTTATTAAAATTGTAAATTACATTATATTTTCATTAAATAAAACTCTTTTTTCAATAGATAAAACTCTTTTCCACATTGATTCACTAGCATATTTATTATGTAGACTCTCCATGTTACATACTATATTTTACTTTGAAAAAAAGTGTTGGAGCCTAGATGTCAATTCACTTACTTGAATTCATTTTTTCATTTTTCACATTATGCAAATATTAAATAAAATTTGTTCACTAAAATAAGTAATATGTCTCATTTGTGTCTCACACCCTTTTTCAACTACCAAAATAGAGTCTACCACAATTACATAATAAAATATGTTATACGACACGAATAACATTTATAATATGTGATATCAAATTTAATAAATAAAAAATTATACTGCACTTTAACTGCTTTCAACTTTTTTTTTATAGCGAAACTCAACACTTACGTATCACTTCCCAGAAAATATCTACAAAATCTTTTCATTCTAAATGCTAAAGTTCATAGAATCAAAACTTCAAATATTCCTTACCTTAATAGATTATGACATAATCATAAAGAAAATAAAGAAAGCTTGTGTACATTTATATCAGACTGCTTATGTTTGACAATATGGAAATACACATTACTTATAATCATACAATCAAAATATTGCAAAAGAAAATACTAAAATTATTTAATACTCAAATATTTTTAATAAAAATAATTATTTATAATTAAAATGTTCGCAATAAATATAAAAATTTGTGGGTATTTTAATTTATATAGTTTTCTTTATTAAATTTTATATAAGAAATTATTATATAAAATCATTTTTTTTTATGTCTATTCTTTTAATAAAATAAATTTTTTTAAGAAATGTATACATATTTTTATATCCACATTCTTATATGTTAAAGTATTCAATTGTATTTTCTATTATTTCAATTTTGAAATTTTTTCTTATTATGTCTTCCAAAACATGTTATTGTTGACTTGACCCAATCTTAATTAGTACTAGTAGGATGTATATTACAATAATTGAAGCTAAACATTTTTATATGGGATTTCTTTTTGTAAATATATTTTACTAAATATAAGGCTAGGATGAGAGAATATTAGTTAGTAAAGAAAGGGTGAAATTTTGCATATAACTAAAGAGATGATTCTAAAACTAACCAATGTTAGTAAATATATGATTCTAAAACCAAGCAAAGTCTTAGTATCAAAAAGAGACATCTTTGCATGGACTAGTGAAATTTTCAATTATGGAAGTGCGGCCAATAGAAAAGTGGCTTATTGTATTTGACAAACCTCAATATAGTAACTAGAAACTTCCATTTTATTATGTTTTCATAAATTAGTAATACAAATTATTATGGATTTCCAAGTCAGTTATTTAAATATTAATAAATTCAATTGGATTGGTCTTTGCCTTTCTATACCTCATTCAAAAGGCCATCTACTATAGGGTATGTGCCTAATGCCCCTCTATCCACCTAACGCCACCTTAACATGAAGGTAGAATTTGAGACACAAATAATATGATATTGTTCGTCATATAAAACTTAAGTTACAATAGTATGTTGGTTAGAACATCTTATAAGAGCCATCAATCAAATAATTTTATATTCCAGAATATTTTCTTTTTAAACTATGAAAATTTTAAACCAAACATAATTTTCAAACACGATTTCCATGACCCAAAAAAACATTTTGTTTGGGATAGCTTCCTGGATGAGATTGTAGAAATTTATAAACACAATAATGTATTTCTAGATTCTCCTGATCTAAAAAATTAACTTATGTTAAATACATAATCCTTCCACTTAATTCTTTGCGGAAATTAAATCCCCAATTGCAAAACACATATGAAGCAAAATCAATCGCACATAACAAGATTTTTATCGAGAAATATTAAGGCTAAAAACCCCAACTATCATATATTATGTATATCAATGGAACATGTAACAATCTCATACAAAGCTCATAGCATAGAGCTCTCAGTACAATCAACAATCGTCACACACTGTCATGTAGAAATTTTCATATCTATGCATCAATTTCTTGCCTCCTGACAATCTGCCTCCACTACGCAATCCCTGCTCAAGAAGAACACTGAATGAATTCAACCTTGCCTTTCTTGCACCGTGCAATCCTCATAAGCATCTTCAATGTGCGTGTAGATGCATTGAATGCATCACTATAGTCACAACTGATAGTCCATCTCACCCTTTCACCTATATTTCCACTGGGTCTCCACTGGATCTGACATGCAAGTAGTTAACTGTTGTATTTCTTCAATTCCAAGTAAGAGACTATTTGTGAATTAATTAAATAATTAATTCACTCATCTTTCACTATTGTATTTTTAGTTACAACTAGCACAACTGAGTTTAACTCACTGAACAAAGTTAAACTAAATAAAAACTCACATAACTACTCTTCCAACTTTGTTACAACTTGCCAACTTTGTTACAACTTGCCACTATCAGTTATAATGAAGTCCTCCATGCATGAGCCACCAACCACCCTAGGAATTGTGTAATTCCTTCAGCCCACTGATGTGCCACGTCTGTTCACTAAAGTAAAGTGCTCCAAGAAAATAATTTACTATTTATTGTCTGATTATTATTAAGGGCTAATAATAATCGACATGCATTCTATTTTTAGATTTACGATCTATAAATAGACTTTGCCCATCTTCTAAAAATAGAAATGCATCCAAGTATATAATTTTCTCAACCATCTAAAATCAGCATCCTGCTAATTTTAGAATATGCTCACCATTCTAAAAACAGACATATACCTAAAAATATCTTGTGTGGGCCCCACCTAGTTTAGGTGCTTCTTTTTCACTAGGACAAAGGATGATGTTTCCAGATGCCACATTCACTGTTTCTTGTTGCAAACTTCAACAAATATGAGTTTAACATGGGTTTCATATTTTCAAAAGGTTCAAATCAATTTATTTCATATCAATATTTTCATTGCAAATATATCTATAATGAACTAAGAAAAGGATTGCAATTCCAGCCCATCTCTATCACACAAAAGTTTTAATTTGCAAACATGATTTTTATGACCCAATAAAGATTTTGTTTAGAATAGTTTCTTAGATTAGATGAGTCTAACATAGTTTTGATATTTTCATTAATTTTGTATCATGCCTTCTCAATGAAATGAGAGCCAACAGACGTAAAAATAGATTTGGCATTTGTTGAAGAAACATTTGATTCCCTCTAGTGCTTGAGTAGAACCACAAATAACACAGTCCACTTGTTGAAAAAGGGTTTTAATTCGGTATGGCATATTTATCCTTGGACCAGCAAGGATTAATTTATGATTTACCAAGGGAAAATGAATTTACAATGAAATTATATCGTGAAATTTCGATGGCATAGTTTCAGGATTGTAGCTATGCACAAGGCTATCACTGTTGTTTTGGCATATCACTGCATATAGGTGATAAATTACACCCTATTATGTGTAATCTCATGAATCAATTCCTTCACATTTCTATTGTAATTATTCACAATCTCACTTCCAAGAAAATCTACTAAAAATCCAAGCTCGTTGCTTTTCATCACCCTAACCCCAGATTTACGAAGTGTGTTAATAATATTTAAACCAATCATCACGTGAAAGAGCCTAAATTCAAAACCAACAACTACTAATTCCACCATTAGAATTATGGAAGGATAAGGATCTAGAGAGTAAAAGGAAGCTAAGATATTATAAGGAGGTGTTAAACCCCACCCTTAATATCTTTTGGTTTTAACCAGCTCCATGAATAACATGAAAATCGCTAATATTAGAACTAATAACCCTTACTCACATCTGATGTCATTTCCCTAACATATGTCACACTTCCAAACTTTTTGACTTGTTGAGTTAGCCCAACTATAGTGATATTGGTTTATTTCCCTTCTTTTTACGTCCAAGCAAGTGCTTCTTCAAGCACACCACAAAGATTTGCAACTCCATCTACTTCAGGCGCAACACCAAGTGCTTCTTCCGCAAGCATAAGAGGACACAAAGCCAAAAATTTAATTGAAATATATCAGCAAGATGAAGTTGATAGAAACGCTATTCTGAATCCATTATTTGCATTATTTTGTCATGTAGATGATCCAAGACACTTTGAATATGCAATCAAACAAGATAAATTGGTTACGGCAATGGATGAAGAAATAGGAACAATAGAAAATAAAGACACATGGGAGTTAGTGGACCTTCCACAAGGAAAAGAAGTCATTGGATTAAAATGGGTCTATAAGACCAAGAGAAATATTCATGGCAAGATTGAAATACATAAAGCAAGGCTAGTTGTCAAAGGATACAAGCAGCAACATGGAAGAGACTATGCGGAAACATTTGCGGCAGTCACGAAGATGGAGACAGCGCGTATAGTGTTGTCAGTTGCAACACAATAGAAATGGAAAGTGTATCAAATGGATGTAAAGTTAGCATTCTTGAATGTAGTGCTGAAAGGGGAAATGTATTTTGTGCACCATCCTGGCTATGAGGTAGAAGGCCAAGAACACAAGGTGTGTAGGTTGCGGAAAGCTCTTTATGGGCTGAAGCAAGCACCGCATGCATGGTACAGCAAGATAGATGCTTACTTGATGGACAATGGGTTCGACAAGTGTGATGGTGAACCTACTCTCTACATCAAAGAAAGTGACGGTAAGCTTCTTATTGTCGTTTTGTATGTAGATGATTTGATTTTTACAGGCAGTGATGATTTCCTCATCCTTGATTTCAAAGTAGTCATGAAAAGTGAGTTTGAAATGACTAACTTGGGGTTGCTAAGATATTTTCTGGGCATATATATGAAGCAAACAGAAAATGGAATTTTTAATCTCTCAAGGAAAGTATGTTTCAGAAATTTTAGAGAGTTTTAATATGTAGAATAGCAAGCCATCACCAACTCCAACCATCATGGGGTTGATGTTGAAGAAGGAATATTGGAGCAGCAATGTCAATCCGAAATTAGAAAAAATTATGGTGGGAAGCCTAATGTATTCGACTGCAACTAGGTCGGATATAATGTATGTAGTGATTTTGGTGTCGAGGTTCATGGACACACCCAATGAGACACATTAGCAAGCAGCAAAGAGAATTTTAAATTATGTCAATGGGACAAAGGAGTATGGCATTTTGTACTCCGCAACAGATAATTTTAGGTTGGTTGGTTACATTGATAGTGATTGGGAATGAAGTGTTGATGACAGAAAGACCATGTCAGGATATTTTTTTCATTTGGGTTTGGGAGCCATTTCATGGGTTTCCAAGAAGCAGTCGATAGTATCATTGTCAAAAGCAGAAGCTGAGTATGTCACCCCAACAGCAGCAATGTGTCAAGCAGTTTGGATGAGAATAATGTTGCGGGATTTATGTCATGAACAAGCTGGAGCAACCATTATTTTCTGTAATAACATTTTAGCAACTACATTATCAAAGAATTATTTTTTTTCACAAGAGGAAAAAGCACATTGATGTTAAATATCATTTCATAAGAGAATTAGTTAACAATGGTGAAATTGTGTTGCAGCATTGCAGGTCAGAGGAACAATTTGCAGACATCTTCACAAGCCCATTGGCACATGAGTATTTTGTTTATCTCAAAGACTGTTTGGGAATGGTCAATGGCGACAGTTGCGATTAAGGAGGAGTGTTGGAAATTAATCACAACTACCGTGTTAAATGAACTGAAAGCAACTATGCCTTAGTTAATGTTTTGCAGGTTGCGAATTTCATTTGTAGAGAAGGACAAGTTTAGAGCATGGTACATACCCCATTCCGCAACAAAGTTAAATAATCCAAGTCTAATAGAATTTAATGCATGGTTAGTAAATGTGTATGGGCAAAAAATTAATCCGCAAGTATTGTTTACTTCACGCAACATTTGTAATGTTCAGAAAATGATGTCCACACATACATTGGCACAGGAAATAATTGTGTTGCAGCATTGCAGGTTAGAGGAACAATTTGCAGACATCTTCACAAGGCCATTGGCACATGAGTATTTTGTTTATCTCAAAGATTGTTTGGGAATGGTCAATGGCGACAGTTGCGATTAAGGAGGAGTGTTGAAAATTAATCACAACCACCGTGTTAAATAAACTGAAAGCAACTATACCTTAGTTAATGTTTTTCAGGTTTCAAATTTCATTTGTAGAGAAGGACAAGTTTAGAGCATAGTACATACCCCATTCCGCAACAAAGTTAAATAATCCAAGTCCAATAGAATTTAATGCATGGTTAGTAAATGTGTATGGGCAAAAAATTAATCCGCAAGTATTTGTTTACTTCACACAACATTTGTAATGTTCAGAAAATGATGTCTTATGTCTTTCACGAATTAAATGTATTAGATATATATGTTGTTTTTATTTTACATGTTAGGGTAAGAAGAATAGAGAATGGTGTGTAATGTGGTGGATGTAAGTCTCGAAAGACAATAAGGAGAGAATGGTGGAGCGAATTTTGGTGGGTGCATGAAAACTATTTTTACTGTGTGTTACTCCACAACATGGTGAATGTAATTCTCAGTAAGACCAATAGTTTTATTGGTGAAGGAGCCGCAACCTTATTTGAATGTGTAAATTTTGTTTTTGAATCATAATCTAAAGTTTGGATAGTCGCGATATAGTTCTAGAATTTTTCACGTATGTGTTTTACCGCAACACTCTGTTTTACTCTGTTTCACCGTGATTAAAATCATTTGCTAATATTTTCCCCTCTCTATACTTGCGATTTTAATCCCCGCCACTCTCTATTGAAAAGAGGAGTCATATGATTTGATTTCGGAAATTGTATGGTATGGATTAAATCATTTCCGCAACTCTGTGTAAACTTCCAGAAAATTGTTTTCTTGGCTAAATTCATTTCAACAACTTTGTGTGAACTCCTTGTGTTGGGGAAAAGAATTGCCCCTCTCTTTTTAAAATTCTAATAGGGTAAGTGTCATACCAACTGCTAAAGCCCTTCCATGGCTGCTACGTCGGGGGGTTATAGCTATATGGTCACTGAACGAGAAATGTAAAGTATTACCACATTGACAACAATTTCCACGTAATGTTCGAAGTACAGGAGAGTGTTTCTCTTGCACATCCAAGCAGCTTGGAAAATTACAGTGTCGTTATCGAGGTCTTCATCTATTATTTCCTGATTATTATGGCGCCCTAACAATTTGAGCAGAGTATCTATGACACAAGGCCGAAATGTTTTCTTGTTGCCAACAGCGTATCCCATTCCATAATAAAAAATCTAACAATAAATCTTCAAAACCATGCTGTCGATTTTCAAATAATCGGAACTTGCAAGGTTATTAAGAATGTGTACAAATGGCTTTACATATTTTTCAGGTATTTTCTCTAAATCATCGTGTCTCAATCCGATGATATTGACTATCCTCACAAGTTCCCAGCACACTTCCCTAGCGTCATCACATGAAGAAAACCATTCCCATAATGAATCTAGCAAATGCGTATCAATCACGTGGAACAAATATGTGTATCCCCTTATTAGTAAAAATGAACCCTTGTTTTCTTCCTTGTATTGCCAATAAATACGAATCAAATTGAGCTTTTGCCACAGTACCTTCCATGTTGTAATGTTACTCCCAACCACCACCATGAATAAACAGTGGCGCAGCCCATAACTTCATCAATTATTAACAAGTAGAGAAGTATAAGCAGCAGATCCAAGATCTTGAGGCATTTCCACGCAACCAACAGCAAACCAAGTACCGATCCATCCTCTGCATTTATTGTTTTAAACCACCACATTGACTTATTGTTTTCCCACACTTCGCAACCCGCAACTTTTATAGCCTACCCATAAGCCTTTCCACTGTCAATGTAAATCCCTGCTGATGTGATATCGGTGGGAACCACATATGCCATCCACTGCATTGCAAAACCCACAAAACCTTTGTATTTCTGCAAAACATGTTATTCATGCATTTCACACACACCACAACTTACCGTGTCACCACCCGCACTTCGCAAAATTTAAGTCTTAATCTTAAGCCCTCGTCGTATGTTATGTCTTTGTCGATGCAATATCGGTAGGACCCACCTTTGTTTACCGCCCACATACTACACATCGCAACATTTATCACTTACTGTTTAAGCCCACAAGGAAACTTATTTCTCCACCAATGCGATATCGGCAGGACCTACCTAAACCTTTACCACCCACAGTGTGCACTTTGCAACATTTTAAGTCTACCTTTCACCGCCCGCAAGATAAGTTATTTGCGATGCGATGCGACAAGTGCATTTCACACATCACAAGGTTTTGTGTTTACCCATAAAGTTACGCAAGTTGTGTTATTTTTTTTGCGATGCGATATCACTTTTGATATAGCAATCGCGGTCTTTTAATTTTTCTGCCGAACTGCCTGCAGGCTATGTTATTTTGGGTGTGATGTGATGTAGCACATCACATAACACATCGAAGTTTGCAACATTTAATGGATAGCACCATATGTTAATGTTTAATATCGCTGAAATGTGATAAGGGCGTGGATGCGATGTGATTTGAGAGTTGGAACCGAAAAAAATTGAAGTCCGCTAGTTTGTGTTTTGAACGCATTTTTACGTGTTTTCCCGTGTAGTTCAGAATACGGTCTGCTTACCATTTTTAATGTAGGAATGGGTCTTTTGATAGCACAAGGACGAAAATTTGTTCAACATCCATTCAACAATGAATCACATTGATTAGAAATAGTTTTTTAGGCTTCGTCCATTTGTATAAGAAATGTAATTTGATTTTGTAGAGAGAGTTGAATAGAAAAACGAATTTCATTCCTCTCCTGTGTTGTATATTACATGTGTGTATTTTTTTTATTTCTGCATTTGTTTTATTCTCTATGTTGGGGGAAACACATTTCTTATGTTTATTGTTGTATTTCAGAAATTTCAACATGGTATCAGAGCAGGTTTAGGCTCTCAGTTAAAGAACAAGCTCTCCTTACTGAAGAATGATGCAGAAATTCTGCCCAAATTAGATACTTGCACACAATAGAGTGTGTGTTTCTTTTACAAAGAAATCCTTTTGAAGATCTTCATAAAAACCACATAGATTCAATACAACTATATATTAAGAGAGAGTCGAACACAAACAAAATACTGGCATATAATAACAACAAGAAATTTCAGATTCAAACCCTTTTTTCCAAATATCACAATTGTTGCCCTCTTGGCCCTCACCATTCTCACACTGGCACACTATCTTTCTCTACATTTTTCCCTCTATCCTATTCAATTTTCTATATCTATCTATCCCACCCTCATACAAAGCTCATATTTATACATAATTATGGATTAATTGGAATCCATTATTTACTCCATAAATAACTCAACCAAATTCTAAAATAGATTTATCCCTCTTTTGACTCAACTAAGTTCCATTTAAGGAGTTCATTATCCCTAAAATATCTATACAACTCAACTCCAACTCATATTCTTAATTTATTAAGTGAATATTTACAATAAACCTCACACTCAGATTTCCTCTCAATTTATTTAAAATGTGGATAATTTATAAAATAATTAAAAAAACATTACCCCTTAAATCACCCAAATAAATAATAACAATTTAGCATGATTCTCCTGCATCAAAGAAGATATAAGATTTGTTTGTAGAAGAAGAAGTCTCCAACAGTGAGAAAGCTTTTACAGCAGTGAGAAGGTTTCTCTTTTATATAGTCAAGAAGATTGTTTGTTTAACACAGTCACGATGGCAGCAGCAAGCAGAAGCTTGACAAATCCAAAACTATTGTAACAGGTATGGCCACTTTGAAAGAGAATGCAGATTGAAAGAAAGTAAAAATGCTAACTATGCTCAAGAAAGTAATGAGTATCCTCTAGATCACTTATTTTTATCTTATGCCAAAGCTGAAAATAATAGTAAAGATGTTTGGTAAATAGATTACGGATACTCTAAACATTATTTTCAGCCAAGAATGGAAGTTTTAAATCCAAGGTCCAACTTGGTGATGATAAACCATTGGAGGTTGCTGGCAAAGGAGAAATGGAGGTCCAAACAAAAGAAGGTATAAAGAGTATCCATGATATTTATTATACTCCACAATTGAAGCACAATTTGTTAAGTGTTGGGAAGCTATGTGAAAAAAACTATAAAGTTGTCTTTGAAAATAAGACATGTACTATCTATGATAAGAATAAGAGAGATAAGATATAAGAATTCTCCTTTCTAAGTACCTTTCAAAATATCTGTTAAATTAAAAATTGTTATTTTTTAAATAAAACTTTTATTTTCCAATTATGAAGAAGAACAGTGATCTAAACTTGAACTCAAACCCATAAAAATAAAACTAATGTTTTAATATGCAAACATGATTGTCATAACCCAATAAAGATTTTGTTTGGAATAGTTTCTTGGATGAGACGGTTCGAACATGGGTTTGAAATTTTCAAAAGATTCAAACACATTTATTTCATAGCAATATTTTCATTGAAAAAAATAAGCATTTTATTTGGAATATTTTTTTTTGGATGAGATGAGCCTAACATAAGTTTTATATTTTAATAACGAACAGAACCATAAATAACGAACAGTTCGTGAAAAAGGATTTTAATTCGGTATGCTATATTTCTCCAACAATGATTTTATGATTTAGAAAGGGAAAATGAATTTACAAAGAAATTATAACGTGAAATTTTGAGCATTGAAGCTAAGCACGAGGGAATCATTGTTGTTTTGGCATATCAGTGGATATAGCTAATCTACGAGTGGTAATCTCATGAAGCAATTCCTTGACATTTGTGTCGTAATTATTCAAAATCTCGCTTCCAAGAAAATCTGCTAAAACTCGAAGCTCGTTGATTTTCATCACCCTATGCCCAGATTTACAAAGTGCGTTAATAATATTTAAACCAATCTTCACGTGAAAGAGCCTGAATTCAAAACCAGCAACGACTAGTTCCACCATTCAAACAATATCTTCCACTGTGTCCAAACTCTTCAATCTATCCTTCTCGTAGTCATAGTTATCCTTACCTTCCAAATTTTCGGCCATAGCTATGGCTAGACATTTAACAGAAATTTCTCCGGGTAAGTGCTAGCAACAGCTAAAGCCCTGCTGAAATATTGTGTTGCACCACAAATTCTCAAAGGATGGCAGTTAAAGCCTAAAGGTAAAGAAATGTTGTTAGAATAAGAGATTTATAAAAGCAACACTCTGTATTGAAGAATTTTGGTGAATTCGTAAGGATGAATTTAATTTTTGATGGGCCGCAGCCACAGATTGTAGATGAAATTAACAGGTGATGGACAGAGCCGTTCTTCACAGTGGAAGGACGAAGATTTTTTGTAGATCGTTTCTACGGAGGAGCAGACTAAATTAAAAACAGTCGTTTCGGGCTTTAAAGTCCTCAACAACCAGAATGAATGGAAATTGTTTTAACAGGCGGAAGTCCTTTTACTTTTGAATTGGCGGGACAAGTGGTCCCCACCATTTATATGCCAATCGGAATCGGAAAGTAATGTTAGAGCAGTGTCTTGTTGATATGGAGCTGCGATGCGATGCGATCCAATCGCGATCGCAAATCGCAATGTATACATATTATAAGTCAAATGTCTTGCAAATGTGGAGTTCCGCAAAGCGGAACGTTTAATACATTGAAACATATACATAAATCACCCCACAGCAGCGGAGGCCCGTGGGTCCACAAGACCACGTGGCAGAAATCTATTGAATCGATTGATTTCAATCGGAAGGCTCAATCGGCGGGATTTTATTGTGTGCCCCGATCAAGGCGGATCCGATCGCAAGCGAAGGATCGGAGGTTTGTTTGTTAGTTCGCGCGTCTTGTATAAAGCGCGGACCCGACGATCTTATATGGCGGATCTAATATCAGGCCATCGAGTCCATGGTGTGATCGCAATCGAAAGTTTTGGGAGGATCACAAAGTTTGTTGTCAAGACTTTTGTCGATTGTCGATTGCCGACTGCGTAGTGGTCCCCACTCGTATGTCCGGCATTTCATATTTTATAGTTTTTATGTAATGTTTAATATATGCGCGACATATATAAAAGGAAAAGGCCCGAGAGCCAAATCGAATGAATACATTGTATTGTATTGTGAACCGTTGTGTGAGCCCGCAGGCAAGAGAAAACATAGTAAGATCATTACAGCACTGTTTCGTGCGGTTTTTTGAAAGAGAAAGAGAATCGTTCTGTGCACTGCATTTTGAAGCAGTCACCATTTTCGTTATCCCTCTGTTTAGAGGAAGATTTGTATCAGTTTTTGTTTTAAATAGAAGTTTGTTTTAAAGTCCTGAAAACTCTGTCTCCTGTCAAGTTGTTTAAATTACTCTGTGTTGTAGAGGGGAGTTTATATTCTCTCCACTGTTTGCTTGGAATTTCCCAAAATTCCAACATGGTATCGGAGCTAGTCTAGGCTCTTTGAAGATTTCAAAGAAGCTGAAGAAGAAGACTTGTTGCAGCGTTTCTCTCCAGCAGCGTGAAAAGCTCAACAGAAGTCAAAAGTCAAGTATTTCTCAAGGATAAAAGTGCATTTGTTTATTGTTTAAAGAAGTTTGTTCTTTCAAGAAGGGAAAGACAGTTTGTTTAAAGTCTGAGTTCAGTTTAAGAAGCAATGGCTGGACCAAGTACTGGTATGAATCTTGGAAGTGTTCAGCTTCCACAGTTTAATGGAAAGAACTATGATTATTGGGCCATTACCATGAGAGCCCTGTTTGTCTCACAAGACTTGTGGGAACTAGTAGAAGATGGTTTCACAGAACCAGCTGATGAGCAGGCTTTTAATGCCTTAACTCAAGCAGAGAAAGATGTATTGAAGAACAATAGGAAGAAGGATGCCAAAGCTCTCTTCTGTTTGTATCAAGCTGTAAATGAGAGTGTGTTTCCAAGGATAGCAGCAGCTAAGAAATCCAAGGAGGCATGGGAAACTCTGAAAGTTGCCTATCAAGGTATGGAGAAAGTTAAAACAGCAAAGCTTCAGTTGCTGAGAAGAGATTTTGAAACTCTTTGCATGAAAGAGTCAGACAGTGTTGACACATTTTTTACACATGTGATTGGGATTGTCAATCAGATAAGATCCCATGGAGAAACTCTTGAAGAAAGAAGGATTGTGGAAAAACTTTTGAGATGCTTACCCTCAAAGTTTGATGTTATTGTTACCACCATAGAAGAGACCAAAGATCTCTCACAGTTCACAGTGGATGAACTTCATGCCTCGCCGATAACTCATGAACAAAGATTGAGCAGAGATGAACACTCATCTCTTGAGCACGCCTTCAAGACCCAGATGCCTTCAGGAAGAGGAAGAGGTCAAAGAAAAGGAAGAGGAAGAGGCAGAAGCCAGAATAGAGGTGGAAGGGACAGCTCTTCACATTCACATGGAAGGAGCAACAGTCAAAGCCAGAGCCATGGCCAATGCAACAACCAGCAAGGTGGACATCAACACCAACATGCTCAAGGACAAAGGTATGACAAAACCAATGTCCAGTGTCATTATTGCAAGAAATATGGGCACTATGCCAATGAATGTAGAAAGAAGCAAAATGACATGAAGAATAGGCAGAATGCTAATGTAGCAAAAGAGGAAAAGAACCCAAGTAATGTGCTATTAGCTTGTAATGTAGCACAAGATAGAAATGATGATGTTTGGTTCTTAGATTCTGGATGTAGTAATCACATGACTGGCAACAGAGCAATGTTTGCCAATCTAGATGAAGAAGTCAAATATGAAGTGACCACAGGGACTGATACTAAAATCTCTGTCAAAGGGAAAGGCAGAGTTAGTATTCGAGCAAGGAATGGGGAGCAAAAATTTGTTCATGATGTGTATTATGTTCCAGGTCTGAAATGTAATCTTTTGAGCGTTGGGCAGCTCATAAACAAAGGTTACAATGTTATATTCAAAGATGATGTGTGCACCATAAGAGATATTCCTCCAAGTAAGAAAATTATTGCTGAAATTCAAATGACCAGCAATAGAATGTTTCCGCTCAAGCTCAACATTGACTTGAAGCAAAAAGGAAAGAATGTAGCAGCTGTAACTCAAGAAGCCTTCCAGAAGGAAGAGAAAGATGAAAATTGGTTTGGCATTTGAGATTTGGACATCTCAATTTCGGAGGATTGAATTTGCTGCACAGAAAAGGAATGGTAAGAGGTTTACCATTGATTGAAAAGCCTGACAGCCTATGTGAAGGCTGCATCTTGGGAAAGCAACACAGAGAAAATTTTCCTTCAGGGAAAAGCATAAGGGCGAAAGCACCTTTGGAGATAATCCACTCAGATTTATGTGGGCTGATGCAAACAGCATCTGTTTCGGGCAGCAATTACATGTTGACCTTCATTGATGATTTCACACGAAAAGTGTGGGTTTATTTTCTGAAATATAAAAGCGAAGTCTTTCAGAAATTTCTTCATTTTAAAGCTCTTGTAGAAAAACAGAGCGGACTGTACA
This sequence comes from Pinus albicaulis, assembly GCA_034641835.2. NCBI lineage: Eukaryota > Viridiplantae > Streptophyta > Pinopsida > Pinales > Pinaceae > Pinus > Pinus albicaulis. The sequence continues at coordinate 226,284 of JAXQQM020059090.1, read as the reverse complement.
TTAAAGTCCTCAGAACTGACAGAGGAGGAGAATATATATCAAAAGAATTTCTGCGGTTTTACAGAGAGAATGGCATACACAAGCAGTTTACCACCAGGTACACACCGCAATAGAATGGAGTTGCTGAAAGGAAGAATCGAACCATAATGGAGATGGTGAGAAGTATGCTAAAGGAAAAACACTTGCTGAATGAGTATTGGGCAGAAGCAGCAAACTGTGCTGCGTATATTTTAAATAGATGCCCCACAAAAGCAGTGATGAACAAAGTTCCAGAAGAAGCGTGGAGTGGCAGAAAACAGGGAGTCACCCACATGAGAGTTTTTGGATGTGTGGCATATGCACACATTCCAGAAAAATTGAGAAAGAAGTTGGATAGTAAGGGGGAGAAGTGCATTTTCCTTGGATACTGTGAAGATTCCAAAGGATACAGACTGTATAACCCATCCACAAAGAAGTTTGTAATTAGCATAGATGTGCAATTCATCGAAGAGGAAGCGTGGGATGGAAGCATTGAGAAAACAGTCAATGTCAAAAACTGTTTATCTCATGATGAAGATGATGTAGATGTGGTTGAGATTAATAACCCATCCATTGCACAACCTCTAGCAGCGCAAGGCCAGCAAGGGATGCCTCAAGCGGCAGTGAGAACACCCTTGAGAAGAAGCGACAGTGGTTCACCGAGTACACCACAAGGAGCAGAATCGAGTGCTTCATCAAGCACGGCTACACCAAGTGAAAGAGGAACAAGATTCAGAAGCCTTAGAGAAATTTATGAGCAAGGAGAAGCAAACGAAGGTATGAATTCCTTATTTTCTTTGTATTGTCAAGTTGATGATCCTATTCATTTTGAAGATGCTATTAAAGATAGAAAATGGATAGAAGCTATGGATGAAGAAATTAAAGCCATAGAGAATAATAGAACATGGGAGTTGGTAGATCTACCAGAAGGTAAAGAAGTCATTGGAGTTAAATGGGTATACAAGACCAAAAGCAATGCTGAAGGAAAAATAGAAAGACACAAGGCCAGACTTGTCATCAAAGGATATAAGCAAAAGCAAGGGATTGATTATGAAGAAACTTTTGCACCAGTTGCAAGAATGGAGACGGTAAGAGCAGTGTTGTCCATAGCAGCACAAAATAGATGGAAAGTATATCAAATGGATGTAAAATCCGCATTTTTAAATGGAGTTTTAATGGAAGAGGTATATGTAGAACAGCCTCTTGGATATGAGAAGAAAGGCCAAGAGCATAAGGTCTGTAAATTGAAGAAATCTCTTTATGGGCTGAAACAAGCACCAAGAGCATGGTACAACAGAATAGATTCTTATCTATTGGAGAATGGATTTGAAAAGTGTGAGGGAGAACCCACCCTCTACATCAAAGAAAAGGATGGTAAGTTATTGATTGTTGTCTTATATGTTGATGATTTAATTTTTACAGGTAATGATGATTACCTTGTTGAAAATTTTAAAACAATCATGAAAGATGAATTTGAAATGACTGACATGGGTTTGTTAAGATACTTCTTGGGAATAGAAGTGGAGCAAGGTGAGAAAGGAATTTTTATTTCTCAAGCAAAGTATGTGAATCAAGTTCTGGAAAGATTTAACATGCAGGAGTGCAAAGCTGCAATTACTCCCACAGTAATGGGATTGAAGTTGAGTAAGAATGACAATAGCAAGGATTTCGATCCAAGTTTGTATAAAATCATAGTTGGCAGCCTCATGTATTTGACTGCAACTAGGCCGGATATTATGCATGTTGTTAGTCTGATTTCCAGATTTATGGAGAAGCCAAAAGAAGCACATTGGCAAGTAGCAAAGAGAATTCTGAGGTATGTGAAAGGAACAAAAGGATTTGGTATTTTGTATACTACTTCAGAAAATTTAGAATTAGTTGGATACACTGACAGTGATTGGGCTGGAAGTGTAGATGATCGGAAGAGCACTTTCGGTTATATTTTTCATATGGGTTCAGGAGCCATTTCATGGGCTTCCAAGAAACAGCCTATTGTAGCATTATCTACAGCAGAGGCAGAATATGTGGCAGCTACAGCAGCAGCGTGTCAAGCAATTTGGATGAGAAGAATGTTGAGATGTCTATGTCAAGAACAGGTAAAAGGGACAGTGATTTATTGTGACAATAGCTCAGCTATTGCATTGTCAAAGAATTATGTGTTTCATAAAAGAACAAAGCACATAGACACAAAGTATCATTATATCAGAGAATTGGTGAATAATGGTGAAGTTGTTTTACAGCATTGTAAAACAGAGGAGCAATATGCAGATATTTTAACTAAACCATTGGGACAAAAGACCTTTGAATTTCTAAGAAAATGCTTGGGTATGATGAACAACCCAGCAGCTGACTTTAAGGGGGAGTGTTGAAATATTAAAGTCACCTGCCAGCCTTGGGCAGTGACAAGAAGAACAAAGTACAAAGGCAGCAGCAGCAGCAGAAACAGAGATTGAGTGCGCAGCACTCTATATTGAAGAATGTTGGTGAATTCGTAAGGATGAATTTAATTTTTTATGGGCCGCAGCCACAGATTGTAGATGAAATTAACAGGTGATGGACAGAGCCGTTCTTCACAGTGGAAGGACGAAGATTTTTTGTAGATCGTTTCTACGAAGGAGCAGACTAAATTAAAAACAGTCGTTTCGGGCTTTAAAGTCCTCAACAACCAGAATGAATGGAAATTGTTTTAACAGGCGGAAGTCCTTTTACTTTTGAATTGGCGGGACAAGTGGTCCCCACCATTTATATGCCAATCGGAATCGGAAAGTAATGTTGGAGCAGTGTCTTGTTGATATGGAGCTGCGATGCGATGCGATCCAATCGCGATCGCAAATCGCAATGTATACATATTATAGGTCAAATGTCTTGCAGATGTGGAGTTCCGCAAAGCGGAACGTTTAATACATTGAAACATATACATAAATCACCCCACAGCAGCGGAGGCCCGTGGGTCCACAAGACCACGTGGCAGAAATCTATTGAATCGATTGATTTCAATCGGAAGGCTCAATCGGCGGGATTTTATTGTGCGCCCCGATCAGGGCGGATCCGATCGCAAGCGAAGGATCGGAGGTTTGTTTGTTAGGTCGTGCGTCTTGTATAAAGCGCGGACCCGACGATCTTATATGGCGGATCTAATATCGGGCCATCGAGTCCATGGTGTGATCACAATCGAAAGTTTTGGGAGGATCACAAAGTTTGTTGTCAAGACTTTTGTCGATTGTCGATTGCCGACTGCGTAGTGGTCCCCACTCGTATGTCCGGCATTTCATATTTTATAGTTTTTATGTAATGTTTAATATATGCGCGGCATATATAAAAGGAAAAGGCCCGAGAGCCAAATCGAATGAATACATTGTATTGTATTGTGAACCGCTGTGTGAGCCCGCAGGCAAGAGAAAACACAGTAAGATCATTACAGCACTGTTTCATGCGGTTTTTTGAAAGAGACAGAGAATCGTTCTGTGCACTGCGTTTTGAAGCAATCACCATTTTCATTATCCCTCTGTTTAGAGGAAGATTTGTATCAGTTTTTGTTTTAAATAGAAGTTTGTTTTAAAGTCCTGAAAACTCTGTCTCCTGTCAAGTTGTTTAAATTACTCTGTGTTGTAGAGGGGAGTTTATATTCTCTCCACTGTTTGCTTGGAATTTCCCAAAATTCCAACAAGCCCTTCCACGGCTAATACCCCGGGGAGCTACAGCTACATGGTCTCTGAAACGAGAAATGAAAAGTATTACCACATTCACAACAATGTCCACGTAATGTCCGAAGTACAGCAGATCGTTTCTCTTGCACATCCAGGCAACCTGGAAAATTGCAGTGCCATTGTCAACGTCTTCATCTGTTATCTCTCAAGTATTATGGCGCCCTAACAATTTGAGCACAGTGTCGATGACACAAGGCCGGAACGTTTTTTTGTTGCCAACAGCATAACCGATGTCGTAATAAAAAATTTGACCATAAATATTTAAAACCATGCTGTCGATTTTTAAATAATCGGAACCAACAAGGTTATCGAGAATGTGTACAAATGGCTTTACAGAATTTTTAGGTATTGTCTGTAAATCATCGCGTGTCAATCTGATGACATCGATTATCCTCGCAAGTTCCCACCACACTTCCCTAGCATCACCGCATGAAGAAAAACATTCCCATAATGAATCCAGCATATGTGTATCAATCACGCGGAACAAATATCTGTATCCCTTCATTAATAAAAATGAACCCTTGTTGTCTTCCCTGTATTGACAATAAAGGTGGATCAAGTTGAGCTTATGCCACAGGACCTTCCAGTCCTCTTCCTCTTATTTGGAAAAGTAACAAGAATAATGGAAAAAAAAATCTTTCAACAGATATTTCATGTCACTCTTCTTTAATTTTTTGGTATAATCGGGAATTACTTCAAGGCCTGGGGTTCTGTTTTGGGTGGCGTATTGGTGCATCTGCTGCCTCAACTCAATCTAGGGAATGGCTTTCTTGATGTGGAAAGGGTGGCAAGTATATGGGTTGATGGCCTCGTGTTTGGTCACCCAAATCGTTTCCAGTGTCCTGCCGTTATATAACATCTTTACAGCGTCTTCGGCAGGTGAGAGTCGAACGGGATCGTAAGCAAATTCTTGGAATACCACATCCATATATTCTTCAGGGACACCATCTGAAGCCATGCAAATCTCCCAATGAATTCAGAGTAATAGAAAATTGTAAACAAGTTTCCTTGCTACTGTGGTAAAGAATAAGTAAGGTAGACATGGAAATCAGTACGAGTAAGAACAACAAAACTTTGTTCAATCCTGCCCAATTGTGTTAAATAGAGTAGTCTCGGTATAAATAATTAAGACATCATATATGTATTGAAAGAGCCAAGGTCAAGGTCAGTGCTAACTTCGTAGTTAGATAATTTGTAAAAGTCATGTGTTTCCAAAAAAATTAATGGTAAAGAATAATTTATTTATGAGTCAAACAGCTCACTTTTTAAAAAAAATACTATCTATCCAAAAATTAAATTACAAAATTAATAATTTAAACTTAAATGCTATTTTGAAAATCAACAAAACTTTGAAATTGGGTTATATTTCCAAATAGCAATATTGCACATATTGTTTTCCTTTGACAAGAAATATTAAAACACAGTACTTGTGCAACACTAATCACAAAAACTAGTTCAAGCACCCACTTCTAATAAATGCAATATCTGAAATCTTCTTAAAGCATGCAGACATGGAAATACATGGAGAATAAATTTAAACAAAGCGAATGCAGCGAAACTCAATATTCAGATTGATGAGTAATTGTTAAATAAGATTATATAACTTATAAAACATATTGCATTGATAAATATATATGTAATCCATAATAGTCCAATATGTTTCTTTGGGTTAACTCTTTTGAAAATATTACAATATATAACCTTGGGCATATACTGGATTTCAAAATCTATTTAACAAATAGAAAAAAAACTAATAACATTCTTTTTATAAATTGGAATTAACTATTGTATTGATCATGTTATGGAGAATTGATTTATTTGTTGATGATTTGCAATAACTCTTTTCATAAAGTTTTTAGGGTATCTAATTTATCTTAGAGACACCTAATTATTTCATGAAGTTTTAGTATTTTATGTATTAATATTAAAATATATTTGCTAAGCATTAAGATATTTTTTTCTGGGCATTAAAATATAGCTTCCTCCACCATTGTTTCTTTGATCCATTTCAATACTTTAAAACACTTAATCATTTCAAAGCAAAATGAACATTAAAAAATTGTTTTTATAGGCAACAAGTACATATATAATCCATAAGAAGTGATAAGTCATCTAAATCACGAATTGAGAGTTCTAAAATAATATTTAACTACTATCGATTTCAATGATATACAATAACTAGTAATAATAATGAATGTGGATAGTATTGATTTGCCTAAACTTTAATAAAAAATTATTATTGTAAAATTGATTACCTTAAATAATATATTTTTTACTTAAATTACAATTATATATGTTTTACTTAAATTAAAATTTGACATATTCAAGTTGACACCATTACATTTCATGATTAATTTTCCTTACACACTTTAGAAATCAATGTAGACCTACTATTTTAATAAAATTCCAAATTACATTATATTTTCATTAACTAAAGCTCTTTTTCCAATAAATAAAACTATTTTCCATAATTATTCGCTGAAGTAACCTATATGTAGTAGATTTATTATGTAGACTCTCCATGTTACAAACCATCTTTTACATTGCAAAAATAGTTTTGAAACCTAGATGTCAATTCACTACTTGAATTCATTTTTTCCTTTCTTACATTATGGAGATATTAAATGAAAGTTGTTCACTAAAATAAGTAATGTGTCTCATTTATGTGTCACTGTCACTTTCAACTACCAAAACAGAATCTACAATAATCACATAATAAAATATGTTATAAATACTAATGTTATGCTACGCAGATAACATTTATAATATGTGATATGAAATTTGATAAATGGAAAATAATATTGCACATTAGCTTTGAATTTTTTTATAACCACTCAAAGAAATATCTACAAAATCATTTAATGAGAAATAGTAGAGTTCATTGAATCAAAACTTGAAAGATTCTATTAAAAATATGACAACAAATGTAAATAATGTAATTTTGGGAAAATTACTTATTAACCATTAATTGGTTGAGTAACGAAATGAAGTTAGAATAACAAAACAGGCTCAATTTAAATTGGATGGCCCGAGAGGCTGGTATGTGTAGAGAATCATTTGATTAATAGAGTTTCCAATCCCTTGCCCCGTAGAGGTTTCCTTGACACCCTGTCAAGGTTTTAGGTTTCCTTGACACCCTGTCAAGGTTTTACCACGTAAATTGTGTGTTTACTTATGTGTGTTTATTTTTCAGTTTCATTCAGTTATTAATTAGTATTTCTTTCTTCAATCTTGTTTCCAAATTGCAACAATTGGTATCAGAGCCATAACGAAACCACTCCACCAAGATGTCCACTATTGTCCTCTATAGAAACAAATATTTGTTGTTTTTTGTTAAAATCTACCATTGTTAGAAGGATTGCACGCCGTTGCAGTAAGGGTCATTGAGGGAGACAAGTCCGTTGTGGTAAAGAACGCACCGGTGAATCGCTGAGGATAGAAAAAGAAGTCGTTATGTCCGTTGTGGTAAAGATCAAGCATTGAGAGACACTATTTGGTGAAGCTGAGGCCGACGAGGGAGACGAAAAGTCGGTTCTGAGGCCATCAAGGTAGAGGAAAAGTTTGTTGCATTGTATACGTTGGCTGCTCATCAAAACTGAGTGGAATAGTCGTCAAGGGAGAAGAGTAGTCTGCGAAAATAGAAAAGCCTGCACCTGCTCATCGAAACTGCGACTCCCTGAAAGGTATTTTTTTATGAAGGGTTCTGTGACCTTAAAAAAAAAAAATTAAGGTTACCAAAAAAAAAAAAAAAAAATTAAGACAAAACAGATTGATAAGAGGGAATAAATTCATAGAAGATTTTTATTTTCTATGTCCCTGTGGAAGAAATTGAAGGAATTTCTTTTTTCTGTTCCTGTGGAAGAAAGTTTTTGTTAAATAAAGGGCTCATATTTATGAAAATTCTCAGCTTGTGAAAATTCTCAAAGGTATTTTTTCTTCTTGTGAAAATTCTCAGAAATTTGTTGTCCAGAGAAGAAATTCACACTCTTTGCTACAGTCTCTGCTATTATTTATTTTTTTTTTTAATTGGAGTAAGGTTTGGTTAAGCAGTAACAATTGGGAAAATTCATAAAAAAGGGGAAGGAAACAATCGTTTTTTTTAAACCCTAGTAGAAGAAGGAAAATCATAAACCCTAGCAGAAGGGGGGAAATCTTTTTTTTTAGACCCTAGTTGGAAATTAAAGAAAGAAGGGAAAACTCGGAGGAAGAAATGGAAAAAATGACAAATGCAAAGTTCGAGGTGGATAAATTCACCGGGGAAAACAATTTTGCATTGTGGAAACTGAAGGTTAGGGATTTGCTAGTGCAACAAGGGTTTCACAAAACATTAGACGGGGTAAAGAAAAAACCAGCAAACATGACAGATTCGGACTGGGAGGACTTCTATTCCCGAGCCCTCAATACCATTCGGTTATGTTTGGCAGATGAAGTTCTCTTTAATATTGTTGGAGAGAGTACTGTTGAAGGGTTGTCGAAAAATTTGGAAACATTGTATATGACTAAATATTTGACAAATAGAATCTATTTAAAAAGACAATTATACAGTCTTCGGATGAAGGAGGGTACAAAAATTGCAGAACATTTAAATGTTTTTAATACGTTTATTTGCCAGTTGTCAGATATGGAAGTAAAAATACAGGAAGAAGACAAGGAAATCACCTTATTGCACTCTCTTCCCGCGTCATGGGACCACTTCGTAACTACAATCAGTTTGAGCACTTCTGATTCATTAAAATTTGAATCTATTGTGGGTGCTCTCTTATCTAAAGAAGTACAAAGGAAATCTAGTATTGAGACTTCTGCACCAAAATCCGTGGTAGCCAGAGGTCGGTCAAAGGAAAGAGGGGAGAAAGCAAGGGGTTCTTCCAGATCATAGTCAAAGGGTGGCAAGAAGTGTAAAGCCAAGTGCTGGTACTGCAATAAACTTGGAAACCTCAAGAAATTTTGTTGGAAACAAAAGTAGTCGGAAAACCATAACAAGGAAGAAAATCAGGTTGATTCAAGTATGGTTGATGAGGTTTTAATAACTGAAGCTCTCCCTGTTTGCAATATCTCTCAAGATGCTGAAAATTGGCTATTAGACTCTGGTGCTTCTCATCATATGAGTCCGCACCGAAGTTGGTTTACTTCATATGAAACTGTAAATGGTAGTTCTATATTCATGGGAAATAATGCATCTTGTCATATTGTTGGGATTGGTAGTGTAAAAAATAAAATGTATGATGATACAGTTAAAAAATTATCTAATGTTAGGCATGTACCTAAACTAAAGAAAAACTTGATTTCCTTAGGAGTTTTGGATTCGAATGGGTATAAATTTACAGGTCAGAATGGAATTCTAAAATTCTCAAAAGGAGCCTTGGTTGTTATGAAGGCTGAAAAGGTAGGAAATCTGTACAGACTCAAAGGAAGCACTCAATTTAGTGAAGTAGTGATCGTATCAGAAAAATCAGAAGAAGGTTCTCGTTTATGGCATCAGCGGTTGGGTCACATGAGCGAGAAAGGTCTTCAGGTATTGATGAACCACAATTTTCTTCCTGATTTGAAATCCTTGAATTTGAACTTTTTGTAAATATTGCATGTTTGGTAAAAAATGTAAACAAAGCTTCAAGACTAGAAATCATAATAGTAAATAGATTTTAGACTACATTCATTCTGATCTATGGGGACCATCTCCTACTGTGTCTTATGGAGGTGCATTATATTTCTTAACGTTTATTGATGATTTCACCTGAAAATTTTGGGTCTATATGTTGAAAAATAATGTTGATGTATTTAATGTTTTTAAACAATTTAAAACAATGGTGGAAAAGAAAACAGGAAAACCAATTAAATGTTTAAGAAGTGACAATGGTGGTGAATTTACTTCTTTAGAATTTGAATAATTTTGTAAGGATGAAGGGATTGTTAGACATAAAACTGTTGTTTATACCCCTCAGCAAAATGGCATTGCTGAAGGGATGAATCAGACTCTTATGGAAAGAGCCAGAAGCATGATCAGTAATGCTAACCTGCAAAAGGAGTTGTGAGTAGAAGAAATATCTACTATTTTTTATTTAGTTAACAGATCTATTTATACCCCTTATTAAAATTTCGTTACTGAACGGATGAATCGGACTATTATGGAAAGAGTCAGAAGCATGATCAGTAATTCTAACCTGCAAAAGGAGTTGTGGGCAGAAGCAGTATCTAATGATTGTTATTTAGTTAACAGATCACCTTCAGTTGCAATAAACTTTAAAATTCCTGAAGAAGTTTGGTCGGGTCAATCTTGTGATTATTCGCATTTGAAGATTTTTGGTTGTGATGCCTATGCCCTTATTCCTAGAAATCAACGTTCAAAGTTAGATCCAAAATCAAAATGTTATGTCTTTGTTGGATATGATTATGGAGTGAAAGGATATAGGTTGTGGGATCCTTCTTCACGGAAGATAGTCATTAGTAGAGATGTAACATTTGATGAATCTTCTCTTTTAAAATCAGATGTTGCAAAAGTTGAACAGGAGCAGGTATCGCCAAGTCAGCAGATTCAACTGGAGACTAAACTTTTCCAGAAAGTCGAAAGGAAGAAGATACTTCTAATGAAAAAGGTTGAGAAGCAAAGGAAACTGGAGAAATCCAAGAACCAATTCAGCAACCAGACACTCTACAAAAGTCTACAAGGGAAAGAAAAACACATAAAAGGTATGAAGATTCTACTTATCTTTTGCATTGACTACTAAAGATGGGGAACCTTCTTGTTATCAGGAAGCAGTAGATGATGCAGATAGCGAGATATGGAAAATGGTTATGGAAGAAGAAATGGATTCCTTAGTCAAGAATAATACCTGGGATCTTGTAGAACTTATTGAAGGGATAAGTGTTGTTAGGTGAAAATGGGTCTTCAAGTTGAAAAGAAAAGTTTATGGAAGTATTGAGAGGTATAAGGCGAGACTGGTTGCAAAAGGGTATTCTCAAGTTGAAGGTATTGATTTTCATGAGATTTTTTCACCAGTAGTTAAACTTATTTCTATTTGTACTTTGTTAGCACTAACTGCTTTACTTAACCTTGAGTTAGAATAGTTAAATGTTAAAACAACCTTTCTTCATGGTGATTTAGATGAAGATATATATATGGATCAACCAAAAGGTTTTTTACAAGGTCACAACAGAAGATTAGTTTACAAGATCAGGAAATCATTCTATGGCCTAAGGCAGTTGCCCAGGAAATGGTACAAGAAGTTTGATTCCTTCATGGCAAGCCAAATTTTTATCAGAAGTGAGTATGATCATTGTGTATACTTCAAAAGTTTCAATGGCATATTCATTATCTTGATGTTGTATGTTGATGATATGCTTATTGCAAGCAAAAGCATGGAAGAAATCAACAGGTTAAAGGCTCAGATCTCTAAGATGTTTGAAATGAAGGATATTGGAGCGGAAAAATATATCTTGGGCATGGAGATACACAGAGACAGAAAGAATGATAAGCTTTGGTTATCACAACAGAAGTATGTGGAGAAAGTACTTGAAAATTTCGGTATGAACAATGTCAAACCTGTAAATGTTCCATTAGCTTCCCATTTTAAGCTTTCTTTGGGTTTAAGTCCTAGAACTAATGAAGAAAATAATTATATTTCTCATGTACCATATGAAAATGTGGTAAGAAACTTAATGTATGCGATGGTATCTACAAGACCTGACATTTCACATGCAGTTGGAGTTATCAGCAGGTTCATGGCAAATCTAGGAGAAGAACATTGGAGACCAGTGAAATGGGTGCTTCGATATTTGAGATACACAAGTGACCATTGCATCAGCTTTGATGGTCATGAAGGTTCAATCTGCAGATATGTGGATGCTGATTATGTAGGTGATTTGGACAAAAGGAGGTCTACTACAAGTTATGTTTTTACTCTTGCAGGTGGAGTAATCAGTTGGATGTCAAAGCTTCAAGACACAATTGCTTTGTCCACTAGTGAAGTAGAGTATATAGCTGCTTCAGATGCTTGTAAAGAGGAAATCTGGTTAAAAGGTATGCTTGATGAAATTGGAAGGATGCAGAAGAAAGTGAATGTGTTTTGTGACAGTCAGAGTGCTACTCATTTGGCTACAAATCCAGCCTATCACAGCAAGACCAAGCACATCAATGTAAGGTATCACTTTGTGGGAAATGTAATCGAAGGCAGCAAAGTAGTTCTCAAGAAGGTCCGCACACAGGAAAATCATGCAGATATATTCATGAAGCTAGTTACGGTAGAGAAGCTCAGATGGTGTCTCGCTTCTCTCGACTTGCAGGAAAGATGATGAATGGGCATGGGCAAGGGATTAGGAAAGTTGTTGTCAAGGTGGAGTTTGTTAAAAATATGACAACAAATGTAAATAATGTAATTTGTGGAAAATTACTTATTAACCGTTAATAGGTTGAGTAACGAAATGAAGTTAGAATAACGAAATAGGCTCAAGTTAAATTGGATGGCCCGAGAGGCTTGTATGTGCGGAGAATCATTTGATTAATAAAGTTTCCAATCCCTTGCCCCATGGAGGTTTCCTTGAAACCCTATCAAGGTTTTACCATGTAAATTAAGTGTGTCTACTTATGTGTGTTTATCTTTCAGTTTCATTCAGTTATTAATTAGTATTTCTTTCTTCAATCCTGTTTCAAAATTGCAACAGATTCCTTAACTTAATAGACTACCACATAACCATAAAGAAAGCTTGTGCACTACTATATCCAAGGACAATATGGAAATATACATTAATTATAATCAAAATATTGCAAAAGCAAATACTAAATTATTTAATACTAAAATATTTATAATAAAAAATTTTATTTATAATTAAAATATTTAAAATAATATGGTATCGTTCCACCACCTATCTCGGTGTTATTACAAACAATAAATATAAATTACTTCCATGAGAATGCTAGTGGACTCCCTATCTTGGTGTTATTACAAACAATAAATATAAATTCCTTCAATGAGAATGCTAGTGGACTCTAGCTCACAGTTCCTATGGAGGAAGTGTGTCCACAAGTGGCATACATGCAAGAATTTGTGCAAACGTAAAGTAGTGTGGGTGAAATGTGAACCTCACATAATTAAATGGAAAAATAGGTAGATACACATTATTTATGACTAAATTATTAGCGGAAATTTTAGCAACAATCGTATAATTACATTGATGGCATTGATGGTATTGCAATTATTTAATATAAAATTACTAAGTATGGACTAAGTGTGGTGATTGGCACATTAATTATTAGCGGAAATTTTAGCAACAATCGTATAATTACATTGATGGCATTGATGGTATTGCAATTATTTAATATAAAATTACTAAGTATGGACTAAGTGTGGTGATTGGCACATTGAAAGCTTCATATGGACTACGGATTTTCTTGGCACTTCTCCACATATGCTAATTTGAAACATTATTTACAATTGAAATTCACTTAAAGAGTTGTAGTATATATTATTTACAATTAAAATATTATTGATGATATGTACGTAAACAATTCTATCATCCCTTCAATGAAAAATTGAAATATCCTTCTGCTACAAACAAAGCTTCTATGAAATGCGATTTTGTACACAACTTTGTGGGCAATTAGGACTACTTTTCCTCACTTGAGATTTTGTACACAACTTTGTGGTTAATTCTAACTACTTTTACTCACTTGAACATTGATATAAATAATCCATAACTAAAGTATTAGAAATAATATTATCAATAAAAGTGTTTATTTCATTTTCAACACAAGGGCATAAACAAACAGATATTTGAAACATTACTTACGATAAAAATATAATAAATAATATTATTATATATTTTACTAAATTGACTGCTATATTTAACACTTAATATAATGTGTGGATACCCATACAAAGAAAACTTCCTCACAAGAAAATGTTTGAAATATACAAAATATTAGCAATAACTTCCTCTATGTTAACCATTTACTAAAATATCTATTCGCTTTGGCGAGGTCTCCACATATAGTGTGTATGGAAAAAATTGTGCGGACCAAAGAGTGGGGAAAATGTGGACCTCAATGCACAATAGAGTTACATGTCGAGATATAGCACATACAAAATAAGATGTGTAGTGGTAGTTGTGGAGAGTAGTGTGGAACAAACAATTTGGATGAAATATGGACATCTTCCCACTAATAGAAAAATATATTCAAAAATATGAATATCACTAATAATAGCCTATACCTTAATTTCTTACTAAAATATTAGCAATTTAGCGCTGAAATAGAAACCTCTCCACACAATAGAGTTACGTGTCCATAAATAGAGCTTACGGAAGAAGTTGTGCATCCGTCCTTGTGGAGAAAGTATTGTTGAACAAGGAATCTGAATGAAATACATACGTCTACTTACAAATACAAAAAAATTTACTAATTTTGCTAAAGAAGTTGTGTGGAGGTGATAATAATGTGAAAAAAAATGCTAAAAAAAACTCTTAGAATAATAATTTAATAATGTATATACACTTAAATGTTTATTTGTGCGAAGAAAGTTATCATTCACAATGCAACCCATATGTGTGAGGAGGAGCCTTGATAGATGCCTAAGTTTAACGTTACCTGAACGCTGCAGGAGAATGCAACCATTCTTGGAACGATGCCTTCCTGCCCGTGAACAAAAACGTAACCCGAGGCTGAAAGAGGAGGAACACTTGAGCACTGCCTACCTCCAGTGATTGGCTGATGTGTTGAGTCATTTGCTGCTTGATAAATACTTCTACCTGTGTGAAACTATTTTTTTTTGTTGCGTGGAGGAACACTGCAGAAAAATGAATGCTGAGGAGGAGTGTTGCTCAATGATGGCATTAGCTCTTCCCTTACGATTTCAAAGGAACGCTGCCATCCACTGCTTTCTACTTACTACTTCTCTACATTCAAGGAACGTTGTCCGTCTCAAATCGAGTCAACGTGGCATGAATAGAGTGCTCTATTTTCCATCCAGTGCCATCAGAGACGATTACCAGTAGAAGTGGACGTTGTTTGTTGTTTGTGTCGTGCTGAGAAGATCCTGGAGTCCAAACAAAGCTCACATGATCGGCTTGCAAGGTGCTGGAGTCAAGTTCCTTTGATAAGGTCGTGGAAGGAACGTTGTTGCTGCGTTTTCCATCCTTGATTTTCCATCGAGCCTCCTCCAGTATTCCTGCATTACCATCCTTGGTAAGCTACCTAGATTTTCTTTGTAATCCACCACTACCAGCGTGAGAGGGAAGAGCGCTTGTGAGGAGTGAATCAAGCCAGTGCTAGGTAGAAGGCCGAGCCTACACGATTTTAAAGGAGCACTGCCACACTGTAAGTTCAAACATTGCTCCTGGCTGCTCAACTGGTGAGTTTCTTCGCTTGTCTCAAATTCAACCTAAACTCATAAAAATGATGACCAGTGGCCTAGAATTCCTTAGTTGAGAAACCTTCCAAACATATTTATTTTTTCTTTCAATGATTTGGGTACACTTTAATGGTCTAGTTTGTTCGATTAAAGTGAAGGTGAAAACATATTTTTGGTTGGAAGGTTCTCTAGATCTTAATGGGTTCCATATGAACCTATGTTGTTTAAATGGCAACACTTCCAGAAACGCAGAATAAATGATTTTGTTTACATTAAAATTTATATATATACAGTCATTTGTTTTCTTGTGCTAGCGTCCCTTCTATAGCAACGACTTCATTTTTTTACTGCGTTAATATTTTAATTTGGATGACAATTGAGTTGGTCAATGTTGCTTTGCTACATTGTTTGATAACGGTGCTGATGGTATGAACCGTGGGCTTGAGGATCCTGTGGTCACACTTGTTTGATAGGGGTGTTGATGGTATGTGTTAGTGTCAGTCTAGTCATACTGCCATCAGTGATCAAAACTGCTCTTTTGCATTTGCATATTAGGTGTCTCATACCGAACAAATTTCACCATTCCGTTAGGTCATGGATTCATTGATGATAGCAATTTTTTATCAGTTTTCCCTCACGAGGTACTTGCTGATTTCCCTCCCTATGGTCTTCAGTCATTAGTCACTTTCATTCCAAAAATCATATCAGTTGGTCATAGGATTGGTTTCATTAGCCTCTAAGGTCTCACCGTGGTCAAATTAATGAGTCAAGTGTCAAATAAAGATCAGCAAGGCCATGAGGAAATCAATAAATTAAAAGTCACAGCACCTGGAAAGTCAGAGATATAATTCATTCAGTTTGATGTAATTTTCACCTCAAAAACCATGTTTTGAGGTGAAAACATAATACTTTTCCCTTCAGTCTCAATTCAGAAGCTTCCATCTCCGGCAAGATCATCACCCTGCCTTTCAGAGAATTTTTTCACAGCATGTTCAATGTCAAATCATTCTCCAAGTAGATCCAATAGAAAGAGCCCGGAAAGAGCTTTCCAACGGTATACTACACTCTCAAAACTGACTTCTAGATTGAAATTTATGCTTAATTGAAGTAAAATTCCCTAAGCCCCCCATATTTCCTATGTTTCCCTTTTAACTTTATGATTCAATTCCCTTTAAAAACCCCTTTTCTTCCCTTTCCGATTATAAAATCACATTATAAAAATTTTTAATACATATGCGATTTAATTATAACCACTTCCCCTTTCCATACCCCGTAGTACTTCATAATAAACAAATAAAAGTTCTATTTTATAAACCTCGCCACTGTTAAATCGCAATCGCAAAATGCTTTCAATCGCAGCATTTATATAAAGAGTTTCGATCAGTAAATCGCAAACATTTGCGATGCGATCAATCGCACAACACTCCGACCATCGCAATCACAACTTAACTCCTTTCCCTCCGATCGGACGATCCCTCCGATCACACTTTCCCTCTGATTGCTTCGATCGCCCAATCACACTTTCCCTCCGATCGCACTTTCCCTCCGATTGCTCCAATCGCCCGATCGCACGATCCCTCCGATCACACCTTCCCTCCGATTGCGATTACTCCCCGCCCCGATTTTTCAATTGCGATTGACCCCCTGGGCCCACCATACAGTACTTCCGCCATTCGTATAATAAAGGGCTTTTTCCTTTGTAATCCGAAACTTTGGTTATATTTATTTATACAAAGGCCCTTCTCCCCAATCGCATCGAAAGTTTTATTTCATATATATCGTCCCGCTCCCCGACTCTGATTTCCGATTGCGATTACGTACTGTTTCATATATATGACCCCGCCTGCCCCCATCTCCCGATTCTGATTCCCGACTGCAATATGCATGCCCCAAAGTCCCGATTGCGATTGTGATTTCCCTCATTCCCCATCGCATCGCAATATTTGTAATGTGTTATTCCCCGCTCCCTCTGATTTTGATTCCGATTTTCATAGTATCACCGCCCATTTCCCTTCCATTTTCCCATTTAAATGCATTTTTCCCTTCACGAAAGGCATAAACTCATTTTAATAGCATTCTATTAAAAGTCAGAGAATAAAGAAATAATGGAAAGAGAAGGGAACAGTCGAAGGCCGAGAGCTTAAAATAAAATAAAGATATCTACAACAGCAGGAAAAATAGGATCGGATTGCCTATTTTGTCTTTAGTTATGATTCAAAAGGATCCACACTACAGGTTTCGCCCTCCCATTGGTTATCAGTGAATTTCAAGCGGAATAATTGTAACGCTGTTTTTCCGTTACGGAGAGATTGTTGGCTCTTGGTGTTCCATCTTCAGTTATGATTTCTCCTCTTCCCATCGATTTGCATTCCCGCAAAATCTGTCTATTTATTGCAATTGCTAATCATTTGTAAAGGGGCTGAGAGTCTGAGGTATGAAAACTCAGAAGTAGGGGAAAAGTGTGGTAGTGAGCTCTGCGCTCCGTTGTACAGTTTGGCAGGGAATTAATAAAGTGATGCAGCTCTGATTTGTGGGATTCATGTGGTATGAGTTTTAGCATATGTCTCTCCTTTGTGTTTCATATGTACATTGTTATGTTGCAACATTCGTTCATAAACATTTCCAGTTGAATGTTTTCAAGTTAGAAAGGTAGAATCCATTTTATATGCTTTGCCTTGGGAAATCATTCATACTCTGTGTGTTTTCTTCTGTTTGAAAAGGATTCATTTATTATGCCCTTTTCAGCTTTCCCAACAGTCTTTCCACTCCATCTTATTTCAATTTGATTGCTAAATCTCCTGCCTATCTTGCCCCATGAAATATCATGTGTCCTTGATTTAATTTCTCAGCTCATGTTGTCCTTTGTCCCATACATCCCTGAAAATTCAGTCATTTATTAAACACCTCTTTCACATACATATACCTAGCCTAAAATCAGTTCATTATTGTGTTATTGAATATATATTCTACAGAGAGAGCCCTCTCATGTCCTTGTAGGGCTAGCTACAAGGCCGAGTGTGGTTTAGTTGTTACCCTGATTTGCCTTGTTCAACCTGAGGTTCAGATTGGGTGCTAACATCTCTGGCGACTCCGCTGGGGACAATTTACAAACTTTTTGCGTAGAAGATTTATCACCCCAGTAAAAAATTTCTTGTAAAGTCTCGATGATGATATTTCAGAGTTTTTTAGGCTGATATAAATATTGTACAGTAGTAAGTTGACCACACTGGCTTCAAGAAGATATACAAGGGCTAATCCTAATCCAAACCCTCCCCCTGTGTTTGAAAATCCAAATATTATCCCAAAAATAGTCAGAAGACAGGAGGTATCACTAAGTCCTACACCTATTTCCAGGTCCCATACTTGGCCTAGTGAGTGGTTTTTTGTAGAAGATCTTTCTTTTGACGAAATTTTTGAGCTCTCTTTGTTTAGAAGTAATTCTGAAACTGCACTCGAAGACACAGTTTTAGATCTAGAATTCCTTGTGGATATTGAAGTTCAAAGAGCGAATTCCTCCATTGATGACTACATTTTGAATTCTCCCCAGTCCATCACTGCAGCTTATATTCTTGAGCCTTTAGAATTATCCACAGCAGCATTTCCCCCTCCTAATTCATCAACATCCCCTTCAGTCAACTCCCAGCTATCATCTCCTCCAACAACACCTCCTCCAAATCCTGCAAATCCTATTGTAAATCCACCCAGAGTCATGGTTGCCCGGTATGCACCATTGGTCTTACCTCAGGTTCTCAATGATATGCCTGTTGATTATCAGAGTAAAATTCCTATCTTTGATGCCACTCAGGGCAATACAGCCCAGCAGCATGTTGATAATATGAATGACTTTTTTGACTTGCATGAAGTTGAAGAAGAGAATGTAACCACCAGGTTGTTTGTCAAAAGCTTCGGAGGTGAAGTTAGAAAGTGGTTCAGAGATTTACCAGCTGGCTCAATTTGTACGTTACAGGGGTTACACACACAGTTCTTAGACCGGTGGGAGGTGAAAAGGAATCCACACCAAATTCTGTCTGAATATGAGAATATTAAAATAAATGTGGGTGAAATTGTGCAAGACTATTGTTTAAGATTCAATGTTGTATACAATGCTATTCTGGCTAACCTCAAGCCTCCTGTGGATTCAGCTATGCTGAGGTTTCCAGATGGTTTTGATGCTGATATGGCATATCAACTACACAAAAGAGATCCGTCGTCACTTGAAGACATGCAGATGATAGCAGTAAGAGTTGAAGCTAATATGCTGGCTAGAAGAGCTCGAGCCAGAGCCGAAAAGAAAGTCGTGGTGAAAGAGGAAGCCTCCCCTTCGGACAGCAAAATGGACACACTGATTCATACAATGGAAAAGATGGTTGATCGATTAACGATTTTAGACAGACCTGAACCCCAAATAAGAAATCCAAATTTTAGAGGACAACAGCAGCTGCAATTCAGAATTAGACAGAGAGAATAGAGGGTGCAGGACCAAGCGGCACCACAGCAGCAGATTAAAACGCCATTACAGCAGAACTACGTGCAAGGGACCAACTCAGATGATGATAACCCTGTATTTGAGGCCAATCACTTTTTCACAGTTGATGGTGCACCCATTTTCCTCACAAAAGAAGAAGAATACACAGTGGCGACTCCAGACATTCGAGGGGACGAAAATTTCATCTTGGAAAATGACATAGTGTTAGAGGAAGAATCTGACGACTACCAGAGAGGGTATATGAACGCTCTATCAGCCCAGCAAAGGAAGTATTCCCTGAGGAATAGAAACGTCGCAATCAGTCCCATTCAAAAGAGAAAAGAACTCCAAATGAAGGACGAGGCATAGAAGAAAGGAAAAGAGCCAGCCAATCCTTCATCCAGCAAAGCACCCGTAGCTACTAACACAGCAAATGAAAAAGGCCAGCAGAGCATAGTGAAGGAGCAAACAGAGAAGAAAGACCCTCTCATTAAAGAGGTATAAAAAGCTCCTTCCTTTAATTTAGAAAATGAAATTTCCAAACTCAAAGTGTTTGTGCCCCTTACTGAGTTGGTGAAGAATAGTGTATATAAAAGTCAGGTGTCTAAAGTCTTGCAAATTGACCCTCTTTCTGATATGGTTAATGTGGAAGATGACTATCCTAAACTTATTTTTAGTCCAGCCACAGAAGAGTTTGAAGAAAATGAGGTACCTCCCTTTTACCTAAGTCTTAGGTTGCATGAGTTTGTCTTGCATAACGCCATGTTGGACTCCGGGGCCTCACATAATTTGATGCCCAAAGTTGTCATGGAGAAGTTAGGCCTTGATGTTACTAGAAAATACCATGACTTGTATTCTTTTGACTCAAGTAGGGTCCATTGTATTGGTCTCATCAAAGATTTAGTAGTGTCTTTAAATCAAATCCCAGCCAAAAATGTCTTCATGGATGTAGTTGTTGCTGATGTCCCACCACGGTTTAGAATGCTTCTATCTAGGTCTTGGGGTGCAAAACTCAAGGGAACCATACAGCTTGATTTCTCCTATGCCACAATCCCTATATTTGGCCAGTTGAGAAAGTTATATAGGGAAAAGAAAATGAAATATATGATTACTAGAAAAGACAAGCCAGTAAACCATCCCATCAATGCAGTCCACACAGATTTAGAATCTTTTGTCTTATATTCATAGGGCGGTTTAAATGACGAGGATATTCAGTTGGTACAAGTGGAGGAGATACCTGAGATTTCATAAAATCTCAGAGAAGTCCTCAAACAGGGAAAGGACAAAGCAGCAAGTACTTCTGAGCCTCCTGCCTACCAGCAGCAAAAAGATAGCGAACAGCAAGAAATCAGCCAAGGTGAAAAGAAATAAGAAACTAAATTTCAGCATCTACAAGAAGAATAAGAAGGCCTATGGGGTATGGATTTTGATGGAGCTGTTGGTAAGAATGGAGCAGGCATTGGAATATGGATTCGGAGCCCTGTTTTTCAGCCTGAAAGAGTCCCTAGTAATGTTAGAGTATGTGCTTATAAGTTAGCTTTTGATTGCTCTAACAATGAAGCAGAGTATGAAGCTCTGATTGCAAGCCTCAAAATCTTGAAGAGGTTGAAGGCAAAAAGGATTTCTGTGTATGGTGACTCTGAGTTAATAATCAAGCAGGTGAAGGGAGAATACCAAGCTAAACATCCAAGACTGGGGGCATATAGAAATGCAGTTCTGGACATTTTGAAGACTTTCCCAGAGTACACTTTGACAGCAGTGCCCAGGATGCATAATCTTATTGCCGATTCTCTTGCCACTACTGCAAGTAACCTGAAGATTCCGATGAACTCCAGCAATAAGTTTGAAATCTATGTCAAACATAGGCCTGTTGTTCCAGACAATTTAAGGTATTGGAAAGTATTTTGGGATGATAATGAGATCAATGCATTTTTACAGGGTGATGGAAAATTCAAGGACACTCCCATAGAAGGCGAGTATGGGGTTGATGATCAAGAATTGGAAACAAACCAGACGGACATATTGCAGCTGAAAGATAACGTAATTCCTAGAGGTCTCATACCTCTAGAGGAGCTATTTGATCAGGACTATGTGGCAAAGAAGCCAAGCTTGGTGCCCACGGAGAAAGGAGTCGAAGATGTGAATATTGGAACACCCGATCAGCCCAAGTTCGTGAAATTGTCAAAGACATTGTCCCCTGAAGCAAAGGAGAAGTATGAGAAGTTGTTGTTCAGATTTTCTGATGTG
Organism: Pinus albicaulis; assembly: GCA_034641835.2. Taxonomy (NCBI): domain Eukaryota; kingdom Viridiplantae; phylum Streptophyta; class Pinopsida; order Pinales; family Pinaceae; genus Pinus; species Pinus albicaulis. Next base: position 204,508 of record JAXQQM020059090.1, on the reverse strand, counting down.
TTTGCATGGGATTATTCAGATTTGAAGGCGTATGATAAGAACATAATCCAGCATACTATTCCTATCAAGCCGGATCAAAAGCCATTCAGAAAGCAACTGAGAAGAATCAATCCGAAGCTGCTGCCATCCATCGAAAAAGAGGTAAACAGATTGTACAAAGCTGGTATCATAGTCCCCATTAGGTTTTCTGATTGGATTTCAAACTTGGTCCCGGTACGTAAAAATACTGGAGAAATAAGGTTGTGCATAGATTTTCGGAACTTGAATAAGGCCTCCTTAAAGGATAATTATCCACTTCCGAAAATGGACCATATTCTGCAGAGAGTAGTTGGAGAATCCAGGATGTCACTACTTGATGGCTACTCAGGCTACAACCAAATCTTGGTGTATGAGAAGGAACAAGATAAAACTGCCTTCAAAATGCCCTGGGGAACCTTCCAGTATGCCAAAATTCCTTTTGGACTAAAGAATGCATGAGCGACTTTCCAGGGTGCAATGGACATTGCTTTTGCCAATGAAAAAAATGTTTTCTGGTTATTTATTTGGATAATTTGACAGTGTTTTCAGGATCAGATGATGAGCATTTGCAACATTTGAGAGTTGTTTTCCAGCGATGTAGAAAGTTTGGGATTTCTCTCAATCCCAAGAAGTGTCTCTTTGCCATGGACGAAGGAAAACTGCTGGGGCATATCATCTCCAAATATGGTATTCGCATCGATCCAGCTAGAGTGGAGGCGATTCAGCTCATAGAACTGCCACAAAATAAGAAGGAGATCCAAGCATTCAATGGTAAGATGAACTTCTTACGTCGATTCATACCCAATTTGGTTGAACATTTGAGGGAAATGACTAATATGTTGAAAAAGGATAGCACTGTTAAATGGAGCGAGAAGGCTATCAAATCATTCAATCTGGTAAAGTTGGCTTTGTCCAATGCCCCAGTGTTGATCAGTCCCGACTACACTCAAGACTTCATCATATTTTTGTTTGCATCGGAGCATACTTTAGCTGTTGTTTTAATGCAAAGGAGAGACGATCGAAAAGCCAATTGCATTTTTTAGTAGAACTATTAGAGATGTTGCTTTGAGGTATAATATCATTGAAAAACAGGCATTGGCCCTTATCAAGGCATTGAAGGACTTCAGGGTCTATATTTTGCATTCACATACTATAGCTTATGTCCCTAAAGCAGCAGTGAGGATGTGTTGATACAAACTTATCCAGAAGGTCAGAGAGGTAAGTGGATAGCGGCTATGTTAGAGTACGATCTGGAGATCAAGCCCACGAAGTTGATCAAAGGCCAAGGCTTGGCGAAATTGATGGCCCAATCAAATCTGCGCACCTTAGATATAAACCTTATAACAACAGTGGCAGAAGAGGAAGATGAAGGTTTGCTGGTTTCAATTGCAGATATTTTTCTACAGTCCCCGTGGTATTCGGATATCGTCTATGTCCTTCAGCATTTGTCACCTCCTATGGGCATGTCTAAGAGTAAAGGTAGATCTCTGAAGCTAAAATCTACAAAATACTGCATTTTAGACAGCGTTCTGTATTGGAAAGATCTAGGAGGCGTTCTGCTCAATTTTTTGATTGAAGAAGAAGCGCAGAAGGTAATGCACGAGTTTCATAAAGGCAACTGTGACAGTCACTTGTTTTGGAAGACTAAAGCTAACAAGGTATTGAGAGAAGGATATTATTGGCCCACATTATTCTCTGATTTATATAAGACAGTGATGAAATTCCATGAATGCCAAATCTTCCAAGGGAAGAAAAAATTGCTTCCACTCCCTTTGAAGCCAGTTTCAGTGAACGCACCCTTTCAGCAATGGGGGCTCGATTTCATAGGGAGATTCATCCTGCGTCCTTAGCACAACACCGATGGATATTGACAGGGAAAGATTACTTTACAAAATGGATCAAGGTCGTCCCAGCCAGGCAAGCAACAGACACGGTAATCATTCAATTCCTGGAATTGAATATTTTATCTCGTTTTGGCTGCCCATGCAAAATCGTAACAAACAACGCAGCAGCGTTCAGATCAAATAAAATGATCGATTTTTGTGACAAATACAACATCGCGCTGGGCCATTCGACAGCTTATTATCCACAAGGCAATGGCCTGGCTGAGTCATCTAACAAATCACTGGTGAATATAATTAAGAAAGTGTTGGAGGCAAACAAAAGAAACTGGCACCGAAAGCTCATTAACGCGCTGTGGGCAGACAGAGTTAGCAGTAAAAGATCAATAGGTATGTCACCATTTGAGCTGGTTTATGGTACCGATGTTGTCTTTCCTACATCCCTTACAGTTCCAGTTGTGAGATTATTGCAAGAAGTTGGCAGCAAGGACAATGAAAATCAGCGAAGAATCAATCAAATGATCCACCTTCAGCAAACAAGAGAGGAAGTGTCACAGAACGCTATTCAGTTGCAGGAGAAGATTAAAAAGATCTATGACAGGAAGACCAAAGCAGAAAATTTTCAGCTGGATGATATAGTGTTGAAATGGGATGCCAGAAATGAAGACAAATGGAAGCATGGTAAGTTCGACAATCTGTGGAAAGGACCATATAGGATCTCAGCATACAGAGGACAGAATTCCTTCTTGCTTTCAGAAATGGATGGCCAAGATTTCCCTGGAGGAGCAGTAAATGGTAGGCTTTTGAAGCACTACCATTGTTGAAAACAAAGGATCAGAAATCTATGTCATCACCATTGTCATCACCATTGTATATACCATGTTATGTTTATCAGAGTTTAGAGTACACAATCATTGAAGTTTGGGGCCCGAGGTGAAGGCTATAAAGCTTGGATGATATGTGTATGGTATGGGTTTATTTCAGTTCTCAGTTCTAGTCTTGAGTCAATGTCAGTCTGCATTGTGTTAGTCTTTCAGTATTTTTTTACTCCATTCCCAGTGGATAAGGCTACTTGGTCTACGGTGTTCTTGGCACCTCCAAGGAGCTAACATCCCCATTGGAGCCAATGTTAGTGTCAGTCTAGTTGTATTGCCATCAGTGATCAAAACTGCTCTTTTGCATTTTCATATTAGGTGTCTCATACCGAACAAATTTCACCATTCCGTTAGGTCATGGATTCATTGATGGTAGCAATTTTTTATCAGTTTTCCCTCACGAGGTACTTGCTGATTTTCCTCCCTATGTTCTTCAGTCATTAGTCACTTTCATTCCCAAAATCATATCAGTATGTCATAGGATTGGTTTCATTAGCCTCTAAGGTCTCACCATGGTCAAATTACTGAGTCAAGTGTCAAATAAAGATCAGCAAGGCCATGAGGAAGTCAATAAATGCAAAGTCACAGCACCTGGAAGGTCAGAGATATCATTCATTCAGTTTGATGTAATTTTCACCTCAAAAACCATGTTTTGAGGTGAAAACATTATACTTTTCCCTTCAGTCTCAATTCAGAAGCTGCCATCTCCGGCAAGATCATCACCCTGCCTTTCAGAGAAGTTTTTCACAGCATGTTCAACGTCAAATCATTCTCCAAGCAAATCCAGAAGAAAGAGCCCGAAAAGAGCTTTCCAACGGTATACTACACTCTCAAAACTGACTTCTGGATTTAAATTTATGCTTAACTGAAGTAAAATTCCCTAAGCCCCCCATATTTCCCATGTTTCCCTTTTAACTTTATGATTCAATTCCCTTTAAAAACCATTTTTCTTCCCTTTCCGATTATAATTTCGCATTATAAAACTTTTGAATACATATGCGATTTAATTATAACCACTTCCCCTTTCCATACCCCGTAGAACTTCATAATAAACAAATAAAAGTTCTATTTTATAAACCCCGCCACTGTTAAATCGCAATCGCAAAACGCTTTCAATCGCAACATTTATATAAAGAGTTCTGATCAGTAAATCGCAAACATTTGCGATGCGATCAATCGCACAACACTTCGACCATCTCAATCGCAACTTAACTCCTTTCCCTCCGATCACACGATCCCTCTGATCGCACTTTCCCTCTGATTGCTCCGATCGCACGATCCCTCTGATTGCACCTTCCCTCCGATTGCTCCGATCTACGATTGCGATTACTCCCCGCCCCGATTTTTCGATTGCGATTGACCCTCTAGGCCCACCATACAGTACTTCTGCCATTCGTATAATAAAGGACCTTTTCCTTTGTACTCTGAAACTTTGGTTATATTTATTTATACAAAGGCCCTTCTCCCCAATCGCATCGGAAGTTTTATTTCATATATATCGTCCCGCTCCCCGACTCTGATTTCCGATTGCGATTACGTATTGTTTCATATATATGACCCCGCCCGCCTCCATCTCCCGATTCTGATTCCCGACTGCAATATGCATGCCCCAAAGTCTCGATTGCGATTGCGATTGCCCTGATTCCCCATCGCATCGCAATATTTGTAATGTGTTATTCCCCGCTCCCTCCGATTCCGATTGCGATTTTCATAGTATCACCGCCCATTTCCCTTCCCTTTTCCCATTTAAATGCATTTTTCCCTTCACGAAAGGCATAAACTCATTTTAATAGCATTCTATTAAAAGTCAGAGAATAAAGAAATAATGGAAAGCAAAGGGAACAGTCGAAGGCCGAGAGCTTAAAATAAAATAAAGATATCTACAACAGCTGGAAAAATAGGATCGGATTGCCTATTTTGTCTTCAGTTATGATTCAAAGGGATCCACGCTACAGGTTTCGCCCTCTCATTGGTTATGAGTGAATTTCAAGCGGAATAATTGTAACGTTGTTCTTCCGTTACGGAGAGATTGTTGGCTCTTGGTGTTCCATCTTCAGTTATGATTTCTCCTCTTCCCATCGATTTGCATTCCCGCAAAATCTGTCTATTTATTGCAATTGCTAATCATTTGTAAAGGGGCTGAGAGTCTGAGGTCTAAAAACTTAGAAGTAGGGGAAAAGTGTGGTAGTGAGCTCTGCGCTCCGTTGTACAGTTTGGCAGGGAATTAATAAAGTGATGCAGCTCTGATTTGTGGGATTCATGTGGTACGAGTTTTAGCATATGTCTCTCCTTTGTGTTTCATATGTACATTGTTATGTTGCAACATTCGTTCATAAACATTTCTAGTTGAATGTTTTCAATTTAGAAAGGTAGAATCCATTTTATATGCTCTGCCTTGGGAAATCATTCATACTCTGTGTGTTTTCTTCTGTTTGAAAATGATTCATTTATTATGCCCTTTTCAGCTTTCCCAACAGTATTTCCACTCCATCTTATTTCAATTTGATTGCTAAATCTCCTGCCTATCTTTCCCCATGAAATATCTTGTGTCCTTGATTTAATTTCTCAGCTCATGTTGTCCTTTGTCCCATACATCCCTGAAAATTCAGTCATTTATTAAACACCTCTTTCACATTCATATACCTAGCCTAAAATCAGTTCATTATTGTGTTATTGAATATCTATTCTATGGAGAGAGCCCTCTCCTGTCCTTGTAGGGCTAGCTACAAGGCCGAGCGTGGTTTAGTTGTTACCCTGATTTTCCTTGTTCAGCCTGAGGTTCAAATTGGGTGCTAACAGTATGAACCGTGGGCTGGAGGATCTTGTTGTCCCATTTGTTTGATAGCAGTGTTGGTCATGGGTTAAATCATAAAGAAAAAATTTTGGATTGAGAAGCCAATCTTGGGAAAGAGGCCAAAGATACGTTGGGCATGTGCATTGGCATATGCATTATGCTCCTTGACTGCAGCACAGTACAGCAATTGGTAAGATGGCTCATATGGCAGCACTTCAATAAGGCAGAGAAATGCGTACGACATTTTTTTCTTTTTGCTGATATCTCATATTACTGATAATGTTGACATAGCATTTGAATATTAACTACGTTGAAAGTTAATGCAGTGAAATGAAATTACGATTTGTAAAGCTGGGATCGCATTTTTCTATTGTGTTTGCTTTGGTTGTTGTGATGGGTTGTGAAGCTGTGTGGACATTATATATGAGGTATTGTGAAGAAAATTGCAACTGTGACAACGAGACATGTTTGTTCTAAGATGGAGAGAGAGATGAAGAGATATCTGTATGTGAAGCCCATCCATTACATTGACTGCAATGTTTATTAGCTACTTGGTACCTTTTCTTTGCTTCCATAATATATGTTGCTACAGTCAAATATTGTGTGTGTGTGTATCAATATAAATTTGTAGGGAACATTGTAATGGAATGGTAATTCTGTTGATAATTAGTGTAGTCACAAAAAAATTTCTATGTTTTATAATTGGATGGAAATCAGAGTAGCGCATTAAGAGGTAAGTGAAGTGTGACTACCAGCCATATGTGGAGAGCTAAGTTATTTGGAACTAAAATATAACTTCTATGTGGATGTTCATAATGGAATGAAATTTGCAAATAGCGAAGTTGCAGATGCAACTGTGACTCATCAAATTTGATAGATATAAACTGTGGCCGCTATGCTTTATGGTTGTACAGAAAAGTGATGTTGCACATTAAAAAAAAAAAACATGAATTCAATATATTTGGAGAGTCCACTGTATTGGGAATAAGTTTTTTCGCTTAACAAATAAGTCCATGGTTTTGTTTTGTTTGAAACTGTGCGTCGAGGAGAAATGGAGACCGGTGGAGATCTAAATGGTTTCAAGTGCAATCATGATCTGCGATAATTAGAGGCCATGGAGTAGTGAAACTGAAATTTGCCTAGACAGAAAATATGAATTGGAGTAGCATAATGGAATTATGGGTCAAGGGCAAAGGTAACAGGTTATGTGTTGACATTTTGGGTTTTCTTAACCAAAATCTAAATTATAAATAAGTATATTTATGGAGATGATTTATATATATGTCAGCATGCGGTTCAAAATTAATGTGAAAATGTTGCAAATGCGGAGGTATAAATGAATGGAAAAGGAGAATGTGCTAATCCTAGGTGATATAAAAAAGAAAAATGCATTTTTATGTGAAAGGGTTTATTATGCATGATGTGGATTCTTCGCAGTTTTGGTTAAGTCGTTTTGGACCAAAGCTTGTAGTTGGAATGGGAGAATTCTTTTGATTTGTGTTTAAGATTGAAAACCCAATTTCTTGATGGTGTAGAATCTTTGTTTTACCATCATGTGGCGGCACCTAAGGAAGAGTTATTTAGGAGGGACACAATATATGAATTGTACATTATTCATCAAAGAGGTTGAAAACATGTTCTTTGTACACAAGTGAAGATGAGTCGAACAAGGGTTTGATATTTTCAAAAGACTCCAACGCATTTATTTACCTTCCAAATTTTTGGCCATAGCTATGTATTGTATCAGCTGTGCTATACGAATAGCTAAAGCCCTTCCACGGCTGATACCCCGAGGAGCTACAACTACATGGTCTCTGAAACGAGAAATGCAAAGTATTACCACATTGAAAATAATGTCCACGTAATGTTCGAAGTACAGGAGAGCGTTTCTCTTGCACATCCATGCAGCTTGGAAAATTGCAGTGCCATTGTCGAGATCTTCATCTGTTATCTCCCGAGTATTATGGTGCCCTAATAATTTGAGCACAGTGTCGATGACACAAGGCCGGAACATTTTTTTGTTGCCAAGAGCATAACCGATGCCGTAATTAAAAATCTGACAATAAATATTTAAAACCATGCTGTCAATTTTTAAATAATTGGAACCAACAAGGTTATTGAGAATGTGTACAAATGCGTTTACATATTTTTTAGGTATTGTCTTTAAATCATCGTGTGTCAATCTCATGATATCGACTATCCTGGCAAGTTCCTAGCACACTTCCCTAGTGTTATCACATGAAGAAAACCATTCCCATAATGAATCCAGTAGATGTGTATCAATCACGCGGAACAAATATCTGTATCCCTTCATTAATAAAAATAAATCCTTGTTGTCTTCCTTGTATCTGTATGGCATTCTTGATGTGGAAAGGTTGCCGAGTATATGGGTTGATGGCCTCGTGTTTGGTCACCCAAATCGTTTCCAGTGTCCTACGGTTGTATAACATCTCTACGGGGTCTTCCGCAGGTGAGGATCGTAAGCAAATTCTTGGAACACCACATCCATATATTCTTCCGGGACACCATCTCAAGCCATTTTTTGAAATCAATGGGCGAACAATGCTGCAAAGTTATTCACATCTTTTTATTCAACTTGTTATATAGAGAAAGAGAAATATATACACGAAATCTGCTAGGGAACTCCGGTCGGCTGATGGTTGTAACCCCATGCCAATCTCCCAATGAATTCAGAGTAATAGAAAATTGTAAACACGTTTCCTTGCTACCGTTGTAAAGAATCGGTAAGGGAGACATGGAAATCAGTACGAGTAAGAACAACAAAACTTTGTGAAATCCTGTCCAATTGTGTTAACTAGAGTAGTCTCAGTATAAATAAAGACATCATATATGTATTGAAAGAGCCAAGGTCAGTGTTAACTTCGTAGTTCGATAATTTGTAAAAGTCGTGTTTCAAAAATAATGGTTAGGAATAATTTATTTATGAGTCAAACAACTAAGTATTTAAATTACTATCTAGCCAAAAATTACATTACAAAATTAATAACTTAAATCTAAACTTTGAAATTGGGTTATATTTCCAAATAACAATATTGCACATATTGTTTTCCTTTGACAGGAATGTTAAAACACAATACTTGTGCAATACCAAGCACAAAAACTAGTTCAAACACCCACTCCTAATAAATGCAATATCTGAAATCTTCTTAAAGCATGCAGAGGTGGAAATACATGGAGAATAAATTTAAACAAAGCAAATGCAGCCAAACTCAATATTCAAATGACTGAGTAATTGTTAAATAAGATTATATAACTTCTAAAACATATTGCATTGATAATTATATATGTAATCCATAATAGGCCAATATGTTTCTTTGGGTTAACTCTTTTAACAATATTACAATACATAACTTTGGATATATAGTGAATTTCAAAATCTATTCTACAAATAGAAAAAAAAACTAGTAACACTTTTTTTATAAATTGGAATTAACTATTGTATTGATCGTGTTATGGAGAATTGATTTATTTGTTCATGACTTGCAATAACTTTTTTAATGTGTTCATGATTTGCAATAACTATTTTCATAAAGTTTTTAGAGTATCTAATTCATCTTAGAGACACCTAATTATTAGATGAAGTTTTAGTATTCTATGTATTAATATTAAAATATATTTGCTAAGCATTAAGATATTTTTTCTGAGCATTAAAATATCTTTGCTTCCTCCACCATTGTTTCGTTGATCCATTTCTTCCGTGTTAGTAACAAATGAAAAAATAATAGACAAATTAGAAAGCAATACTTTAAAACACTTAATAGTTTCAAAGAAAAATGAACATTAACAAAAATTTTTTATAGGCAACAAGTACATATATAATCCATAAGAAGTAATAAATCATCTAAATCATGAATTGAGATTTAAGTTCTAAAATAACATTTAACTACTATCGATTTCAATGATATATTAACTAGTAATAATAATCAATGTGGATAGTACTGATTTGCCTAAACTTTAATAAAAAAATATTATTGTAAAATTGATTACTTTAAATCTTATATGTTTTACTTAAATTACAATTATATATGTTTTACTTAAACTACAATTTGACATAGTGAAGTTGAGACCATTACATTTCATGATTAATTTGCCTTACACATTTTAGAAATCAATGTAGGTCTACTATTTTAATAAAATTGTAAATTACATTATATTTTCATTAACTAAAGCTATTTTCCAATAAATAAAACTCTGTTCTAGAATTATTCGGTGAAATAACCCATCTGTAGTATATTTATTATCTAGACTCTCCATGTTGCAAACCTTATTTTACATTGCAAAAACAGTGTTGAAACCTAGATGTTAATTCACTACTTGAACTCATTTTTTCCTTTCTTACATTACAGAGATATTAAATGAAATTTTTTCACTAAAATAAGTAATGTGTCTTATTTATGTGTCACTGTCACTTTCAACTACCAAAGCAAAATCTACAATTGGAACTTAACTCATTGTGGAAAGCTTATAGCCTATTGTGTGAAACTTAGCTCATTGCCTAGAGCTTATAACCTATTGTGTGAAACTTAGTTCATTGTGCAGAGCTTAGGGTCATTGTGTGGAGCTATTTATTTTATTTTATTATTGGAAAACCAATAAGGCATTACCTTTATTATTGGAAAATGAATACATCATTACTAAGAAAATAGCTAATGAAGAACAAGTTGGCCCAAGACAATCCATCCATGAAGAATAGGACATGGTCATCATGGAACATCCTAATGAGAGGTTTGTTGAAGGTTTTACATGATGATACATGATGCAAACAATTTATCACAAGGATACAACGCAATCTCATCCACTGCAACTTCAGAAAATTACATGGCAAGCAATATCCATGATTCATCACATCTACTAAAGGATAGTAAATCGCTGAATATAACAACAATAATACATGATCAAGCACTTGCCCATGGTTGTACAATGGATGAATATCAATCTTATGGCCCACCTCAAAAGAGAACAAACATTTGGCTATGGTGGCCATATCTCCTCTCATGCTCCCATTAGAACATGTAGTGCAGAAATTGTGAGAATTCTTTCAACTCAAGGACACATCCAACTCATGTGTCTCCCTCATAATCAAGCCTCCCATACAAATCTGATCTATATCAGCAAATGAAGACATGATCAGCAGAAAAATAAAGAAAATGTTGAAGGTTACAAGTGATGCAAGAAGGTAACAACAGCTTCTCAAACAAGTACAGCGCAGTTTTACAAGTTGCTGCTTGATAAAAGTACATGGTAAAATGTTTCTTCTTACATGGTTAATCATGCATGTCTTCATATGACACATGTAGAGTGCACAAGCTGAACATACATGTGATGATAAAACATTTTCCCAAGGCCACAAAAGAGATGGCTTCCTCCATCATGTAGATTGGCCCAATATAACTCATGGAGCAATGTGACAAGCTTGCCCTCTTGTGAAGCAATGCACTGCATAAGAATGGTAAGAGTGTGCAAATCAATGAATGTATAAACAAACTTCTCACCATATGCTGGAAGTAAGATAGTACATGGGTCCATAAATAAGTCCTCCATAGTGTTTTGGCATGCTATGAAGAAGAATGAACCATGTGCTGCAAGAAGATGATCCTCCGCATGCTTGGAAATCCAAGTTAAGAAGAATATGCCATAGTGATAGATGTCTCTATCATCATTACCTCCTCTTTGCTCATCAAGTGCAACAAATATGAAGTGATCCTGGGACCTGTGGGTTATGGATCCTCCACATTTCCGCTGGGCACACTTCATCCATAAGGCTCTACTCCAAGGTGACAACGTTGTGAGCTTATGCGGATAAGCCCCTGTCAATACAAAACTTTGTTCTTTGAAAAGCTCCTTGTCAAAGATTCCTCTAATAATGCTGCAACAAATATGGAATACTCCCAAATATGGAAGAGCTTCCCAATCATAATCAAAGACAAATGAGATAGTGCCATCCCCTCCTCCTGCAACATCATACAAAGTGTGAGAGAAAATTTGCCCTTGCTCTCCCAAGAAAAGCAACAAAGTATTTTGCTGCCTCCTCATACTTCCATCATACAACTCATGTGATGAAGACACATCAACATCATGCATCCATACTCTATGTTGCTCAATGATGCAAGTATCCATCCTCTTACTCTTACGAAGAGTGTTTGCCAAGTGATGGCCAAACTCCTTCAAGAGTAACCAGCGCAGCCAAGCCTCCTGTTGCCCAGTATCATAGATCTACAAGTAGCCTCCTAGCTCCTTGCTCATCAACCACATCCACTCAATCACTTGTGGATGCCTCCTTCTTCTCCTCATCTTGGTACTCCTCCCATGAGGGCTACCATCCTCCCAAGTCAAATTCTTGTCTTTGCACTTTATGGGATTTTGAAATGTAAGCTTCTCAAGGATCAATGAGACCCTATCAAGAATCAAATAGGTGGTAGGCGAAAACATCCCATCATGATGTGTATGGCTCAAGGGATGTCCAACACAAGCATGAGAGATGTTATCCATCCTAAGATGTCCTCCATCTTCTATCTGCTCTTGTGAGAAGGGAAGAAAAGCATTGCATTCCATGGTGTGTCGAAGTGCATCTCCAATGAGATCTCTCCTTGAGACCTCCCTTTCATCCATATTCTTCCAAAACCAATGAGGTCTTGGATCTGAAAGTAGAAGTTCCTCTTTGAGCTGAGAAGAGCTCATTGATAAAGTGTCATCTTGAAGGGAGAAAAGGTTTCTTACTCCAAGATGTCTACCATCAATCTTCAAGGCTTCAAACCCCAACCTCCAATGTGATGTATGATCCAACAATGGCTCATGAGAATGATGGTTTGATTCCTTCTTGAGTGTTTCCATGTTGCACAGCGCAGGGCAGCCAAGCTGCTCTATAGTAGCAATGAGATTTGACCCTTGGTCATGCAAAAGTAAATCCCCACGTTGATCAAAAGAATTTGCTGCAACAATGGAATGTGGAAATCTTTTCATACCTTGATGTGCATTTGGAACTTCTTGTAGGGCTACAAGAGTCCCTTCCTCAAAAGTGTTGGTTGCCCCAACTGTTGATGCATGTGGCTGCTCTTCCATGAGTGGGAGAGCGTTATCACAAGCCTCCTCAAAAGGTGATGTGATCTCTTCTTTCTTTTTTCTTTCTCCATCAAAGGTTTGGATCAAACTTTGAGTGAACTCTGCAAAAGTCCCCACCCTTTCATGGCTCAAGTGGTTGCACCGCCAATCATAGGCTTCACCCCCAAGTGCAGTGCTGATATTTCGGCAGCTTCTTTCCCTGCTACAGGATGTAGTAGGAAAAGTTCCTCCAACTTCCTCACCCAAGTTCTTGCATTAGATGACCCATCAAAGGTAGACAATAAAAATCTATTGCCTTTGATTTCTTTTCTGCTGCATGGCCTCTTCTCTTCCTTCAACTGGATGAAATGAGGAAAATCTAGAGTCTCCCTGAAGGCTCTAGGTTGAGATCTATACTCAACAAGGTAATCACTGAGAATCTGATGATCCAAATATCTTCCATGCTCAATATCTTCTTCTTGATGAGAATAGGAAGTGCATGGTACTTCCTCTTCTTTTTCTTCAATCTTCTTGACCTCCTCAAAGGTGGATGCATTTCCTCTGGATCTGAAAATAGATGAGAATAAAATCATCTTTTTCAATGTTCTGTTCTTCTTGGGCTTAGACTCACAGGCGTCAGTGGATCCCTCATATGTGGGAAAAGGTGACCTCCCAGTGGTATGATGCAACTTTGAACTCTGCGTGCTAGATCCCCCATTGATCCATTCACTTTCATCCTGCCCGAGCTGATAGTAATCTCTGAAAGGCAAAGCTGCTCTGAAGTCTTCCCCCATGGACTTCCATTTACGTAAATAGTCTCCAAAGGGTATATGATCATGTTGCCTCCCTTTCTCACTCGATACTGGAGGTAAGAATGTAGGCATTGTGATCCTGGTTAGCCTACTGAAGGTTGGTGAACACTGGTCACATTGTTGTGAGATCCCCATAGCTCCACGGGCTGAGCCAGAACTATGCTCTGATACCATTGTAATATCTCGTTTCTAGGATATCTCTAAAACATGGAAAACTCCAACCAGAGATAGACTGGGAGGGCATTTATTGGATATTTTTCCTCTGAAAAGAGGACGAGATCCGGAGGCTACCTAACCCTTTCCAGACTCTGTCTATACAGCGGCTTGAAGAATCCTACTCAAAAGCTCTGATACCACAAAGGCCCAACCACTACACCAAAAGCTCGAACTGTTAGTGAGGGCAGCATCCCAGGGTGTTAAGGGTGGGGTCTTAAGGCCCATCGGAGCATCTCGAGATGGGGACCCTCACGCAATCCCCCAATAACGCAGACCTCGGTAACGTGGTAGGGCCCACCAGACTCTCAACAAGGAGGCTGCCCTAAACAGGGATATTACAGCAAAGGCCCAACCACTAAACCAAAAGCTCGAACTGTTAGTGAGGGCGGCATCCCAGGGTGTTAAGGGTGGGGTCTTAAGGCCCACCGAAGCATCTCGGGATGGGGACCCTCGCACAGTCCCCTAATTACGCAGACCTCGACAACGTGGTAGGGCCCACCGGACCCTCAACAGGGAGGCTGCCCTAAATAGGGATATTACAGCCCACCATGCTCCGCAAGTCTCGACCTCAAGACCTCGGCTCTGATACCACAGTAATATCTCGTTTCAGGGATATCTCTAAAACACGACAAACTCCAACCAGAGATAGACTGGAAGGGAATTTACTGGATATTTTGCCTCTGAAAAGAGGATGAGATCTGGAGGCTACCTGGCCCTTTCCAGAATTTTTCTATAGAGCTGCTTGAAGAATCCCACTCAAAAGCTCTGATACCACTGTAATATCCCGAAAATGGATTTTTCAACAAATCATGCCTGAAAAATGCATTTTTGAGGAATGTGTGCTTCAGATATCATACAAAGTGTTTTAAAACACTCAGAAATCCACTCCAAATACTGCAGCAACCTTTACTTAGCTTTTATGGGCAAAAAGGTGGGGAAAAGTGAGGATTTTGGCCCTAAAATGAGTGTATAAGAAAATATGCATAAACTGAAGGGTCAAGGTTTTGGAATATGTTATATTAGGTCAAGAGGGATATTCATGTCAAATTTCAGCAAAAACAAAGGCGTTTCACTAACTTAAACAGTTCCTCCTTCCCAACTAGTTAAGAAAAACCCTGATTTCCCATGACTTTGAGTATGCAGAAATTTATTGAAGCAAGGGAAGCGTATTTTCTGAAGGTATGAGATGTAAAAGAGTATGAAAAATCATAGAATGAGTTTAGGAACGTGGTATAGGCATTAAGCAAGGTTAAACAATAGTTTTACATAGAAAATCCCTCAAGATTGAGGCGCTGCAAGACAAGAGAATGACCCAGAAACCCTTCAGCGTTATTTCCAAGAGGCTGAAGCTTATTTTTATTATATTAAAGATTTGAAAATGATAAATACATGAAAACAGAGATCTATAATGGAACAAAATTCTCAAAGGGCTCTCTATTACATTCCCCTTGGGGATTTCAACAATACATGAAAATGTCGGAGTAGCTGGGAAGCTACGGCAACCATGGAACTAGAAATATGTAGAGAAGGCTGAATAAGATGAAAAGATCTAAATTAAACCTCCTCCAATGGATCTCCAAAGTGGAAGGCTGATCCTTACACTTGAGATCCCACCCTCCAATCAATCTGCAAAACCCGTAGCAAAGGTACTATGAAAATAACACAGCTATTGGAGAAAACTGCGCAGTAGGGGCAAGAATATGTGTTGGCCTAGTGCCAAGATCTGCAAACAAGCTCTCAAGCTTCCAAATTGATCCTCCAAAGGCAGGAAAGACTCTCCCTCTTAAAAACAAGCAATGGAAGTGGTGTTTTGGAGTCTCCACGGCAACACCCTACAACACAATGTTATGTTGCTGCAGCAATAACATTGTCCTAGAGGATGATGCTTCGGTCTCAAGCCAAAATAATGATGGGACAACCTCACCCAAGCAGGCATTCGAAGTCCCTCGGGGCTGAGGGTGAGATCTTCGAACGAAGACACTCGGTGCACTAAACAGTGCTGCAGACTAGTTAAACAACCAACATGCTTAAGAAGTCGAAATGACCAACTCAATATCATAAACATATGCATGAATGGCAATAGCTCTCCTCCCCTCCATTTATATATCAATTGGAGACTCCTCATGGGCCCTTCCTCTAGAAGCTTCCCTCCTACGTTGTCATGTAGTGCTTTCCAACTCATACCCTGCGCTGGTTGACTTGGTCAAACCTCTTTGCAAATATCTCCTTTCACACATGAGGGTGTGAAATATGGTTCCATGGCTGATCCCTTTTCATACTAGAGGGATTTTATTTATGTTTTTATTATCTTTGGGCCTCTTTACCCAATTATTCATCTCCTAAATGAGTTTAGACAAAATTTAATGTTCCAATTTATTGAAGAAAAATTTGGAACATTACAAAATTATATACGTGAATTTGAATGGATCATAAATTTACCTTTAACAAAAAAAATTACCACATTGAATTTCCAAATTAAGTAAAATTTTAAACATCTTTACTCTTTACTAAAGTCAATACCATTTCCTAAATCAAAGGAAAAGAGTTAATTCAACACAAACAATCAAAATCCAAAATCTTTTAATACTTCTTTTAATTAAATATTTGTAAAATGAATTTATACTTACTCCAGAGCTATGGTAAATAAATAAATAAATATATAAACTAGATGTGTCGGGTCCTCCTGCTGTGTCCTGTCCTCCTTTCCCCCTGCTCCTCCCTCAAGGTCTCTCTGTTCCTCTCGATTGGCCTCCCTCGCCGGCTTTGCTGGGTCCCGCTCCTCTGCCGCGGGGCCTCTTCCTGCAGGTTCTGTCTGGTTCTTTCCTACTTCTCTTCGGCTCTGAGATGCTACGTCTTCTGTTTTTGCTTTGTGCAGCTTGGGAGTGTTGTTGTTGATCTGCTCTTCACGGCCATGGAGAACCAGGGCTCGCCCCTCAGTCCTTCGCTTTCTTCTCCCCCTGATGCTGAAGCTGCTTTCTCCTCTTTGTTAGCTTCGTTGCCCAATAAGAAGAAGTCTGAAGCTGCCAAGTTTGTCAAAAAACTTGTTGATGTTCCTGAGGTCATCCTTCCTCCTGAGGGCCCGATCTAGGTCGCTTTGTCCCTGGCAGATCGTGCCCTGGTGGGTCATTTCACGGGCCTTTGGCCCGCGCCAAAATCAACGGAAAATTGGGTTGTTAAGAACTGGATCCCGCTGATCAAGAACAAAGTCACTTCATATTTCCTAGGAAGAAGCTACTTCCTGTTTGAGTTCAACTCTAAGGAGGACAAAGACTTTATCTTCATTCATGGGCCCTATTTCATGGGCCCTCAGGGTCTCTACCTCAATAAATGGACCCCAGACTTCGATCCGGCCGTGGATGTCCCGACGACAGTCCCTGTCTGGGTTCGGCTCCCAAATCTTCTAGTGCATTGTTGGAACTGGGATTCCCTCAAGCACATAGGCAATACATTGGGAAAGTTCATTGACAGAGCAAACAACAACGATCAGTATGATTGCGCCCGAATCTGTGTCGAGGTGGACTTAGAAGTGGGGCTTCCGGAGGCCATCAAAATAAAGGTTGGCAGTGGGACGCATGTGCAAGTGCTGGACTATGAGCAGCTCCCTTTCAAATGCCGTAAATATCGCATCTACGGTCATTTTGCAAGAGGGTGTCCGAACAAAGGGGAAGCAGAGAAAGGAAAGGAAGATGGTTGGAATCAAGTTAAGTGGTCAAAGACCTCACACAAGAAATCTGGGGCCCCAAATGGCCAAGGCCCCCAGCCTGCCTCCGCCCAAAATGTACCTCAGCCATCAAGTCAAAAAATCAGGTATGAGTTCTTAAGCTCTGAAGAAGAGGTTCCTCAGGAAGAGGATAGGCAAGATAAACCCTTAGAAAAAATGGCCTCAGCAGGATCAAGACCTGAAGAAAGTGCCACAGCAAGAAATAAGGATAAGCAAACAGAGGCCTCCGAGGAGGAACATGATTCGGAAGAGTCAGAGGAGGAAGGAGAAATAGGAGATACGCAGACATCGGTCAGAAGATCAGCAAGGGGCCACAAATCTGCCAGAGAAAAGAGAGACCAGGAAACTTACAAAGACAAGCTTCAGGGTTGTCAACCCACTCTAGAGAAACTCCTAGGCAAAAATCCGAAGATATCTAAAAATCAAGCGCAGGGCTCCAAGGGAGCCCATCATCATAAAAATAAATGATGAAGATCGTCTCCTAGAATTGCAGAGGAATGGGGAGTAAAGTGAAAGAAGAAGCAATGAGAAGTCTTATTAGAAGAGAAGCCCCAGATATTCTTTTGATCCAGGAGACCAAAATGGAGGGCAATGAGTTCCTCCAAACCAGTAAAAAATTTTGGAATGGAAGCAAAGGCCAAGAAGTTTCAGCACAGGGAGCCTCTGGGGGGCTGGGCTCTCTCTGGAATCCTCTCAAGTATAGGTTGGTCTCTGAGACTCTCAATACCCACTGGCTGTTTTTGAAGCTTCAACCTGTGGACTCGAGGGAGACTTTCTGCCTTTTTAATATCTATGTCCCAGCAAATATAGGGGAGAAAAGGGAGTGTTGGGACTCCGTCAGACATCTGTTGGAGTCAGAGAACTTGGAAAACATCATTATTGCGGGTGATATAAATCTCACTCTGCGCATGGAGGAAAAGCGAGGAGGCACAATCGTAAGGGACCCAGCAAGGGAGTGGGTGGAGGATCTCATGCAGGACTGGGATCTGCTCGATATCCCCTCAGAAAATGGTAAGTATACCTGGTCCAATAAAAGAATAGGCCCCAGTCACATTGTCACTAGACTTGATAGATGTTTGGTGCAGAGTTCTTTTCTTTTGTTGGGCTTAGAATCCAGATTGCATATCCTCCCTTGCAGTGTTTCAGATCATAAGCCTATTATGCTTGAGATGTTGGATCACATGGATCTTGGTCCCATACCTTTCAGATTCAATCCTCTTTGGGTCAAGGATCCTGAGTTCCTGAATTTAGTTCAGGACCGCTGGAAAGTGCCAGTGAAGGGTTCACCTTTCTTCATCTGGGAAGAAAAACTTAGAAGACTGAAAGCTGTTCTTAAAACATGGGCCAAATATCTCCCCTCCCCTACACAAGAGAGAAAGCAGGCCCAAGACAGACTTGCTCAGCATCACGCTCAAAATGAAGATGTAGAAATCACTAAAGAAGTATTAGATAAGGAAGCTGAGCTTCAGCAAACCTTTCATAAAGCCTGTCTTTCGGAGGAAGAGCATTGGAGACAAAAGTCTAGGAGTTTATGGCTTAACGCGGGAGACAGAAACTCCGCCTTCTTTCATAAACAAGCTCAAGCTAGAAAGAGCTTCAATTCTATTGCAGAAATCAAAGAAGGAAACTCGACTCACAAAGACTTTGGGAGCATAAAGAGAGCAGCTTTCAACCACTTTAAAAATCTGTACAAAGAAGAGGGAGTGACTGACCCTAACTCTAAATTTTTGGAGGCGTTTCCTTGTAAGATCTCCCCTCTCATGAATCAGCAACTCGAAGCTAAGATCTCTATAAAAGAAATAAAAGATGCTCTCTCCGACATGGAGCCCGACAAAGCCCCAGGCCCGGATGGCTTCACTGCAAGATTCCTTCAAACCTGTTGGCCAATTATGGAGAAGACCTCTACAAAATGATCTTGAAATCTCAAAATTGCCAGAAAATAGGGGGCAACACTAATTCTGCCTTCCTTGCCCTCATACCCAAGGAAAAGGGCACTAAAGATTTTAATTGGTTCCGCCCCATCTCTCTTTGTAATATAGGATATAAAATAATCACAAAGGTGATTGCAAATAGGCTAAAAGGCATCCTCCCTGCCATCATTCCGAAAAATCAAGGTGGGTTTGTTTAGGGGAGAAAGCTTGCTGAAAATTTCATTCTTGTGCAAGAGGCAATCCATTCGAGCCAACTTCGTAAAGAGAAAGGTATGGTTATTAAACTGGACTTGGAAAATGCTTTTGATCGTGTCAGACTCAATTTTCTTTGGGAAGTCCTACATAAATTTGGCTTTGGAATGGGCTTTATCAATTGGATCTGCGCTTGTATTGTCGATCCCTGGATCGCTCCTTTGGTGAACGGGAGAGCAGTTGGCTTTTTCAAAGCTTCTAGAGGGCTTAGGCAAGGCTGCCCCCTCTCTCCGCTTCTCTTTGTCCTCCATGTTTCTGTCCTGAGCTTCTATCTTGACCAGAAATTTTTTGATCAAGAGATCCTAGGGCTCAACATAGCCAGAGGGGTTAAAAATGTTAATCATACTTTGTTTGCGAATGACACCCTCTTGTTAGGGGTTGCCTCTGTCAGATCAGCCTTAATGTTCAAGGAGGTTCTGGATGATTACAGCGAAGCTACAGGCAACAGTTTGAACAAAGGTAAATGCAAAGTTTTTTGTTGGAATATCTCTGCCTCCATTCTTTCGGCCATCACCAGAATCCTTGGCTTTTCTGCCTCCCTTAGTTGAACCTCTTTTACCTATCTGGGCCTTCCTATCTTCCGAAAACTAGCTTACAGCAGAGATTGGATTCCTCTTCTGGATAAATTCAAGGCTAAAATTCAAGCATGGGGATTCTCATGGTTAAACCTTGCCGGCAAAACTGTCCTCATCAAATATGTTCTCAGTAGTCTCCCCATTTTTCAATTCTCTGTAATCCTTGCTCCCATTGGCATCATCAAAAAAATGGAAGCCTTCATCTGCAAATTCTTCTGGAAAGGCGGCAACCACAATGACAGGAAAATCCCCTTGGTAAGTTGGGAGAAAATCTGTAAGCCTCAGAATGAAGGAGGCCTAAACTTTAAAGATCTCAGCCTCCAAAACACAGCCATGGGAGCCAAGATTTTCTGGAGAATCATTGGTCCACACCCAGGGTGGGCGCAAAGAGCTTTATGGAGGAAGTATTTCATGGGGAAACGGAAAAGATGCCTGGAAACCTCACTGCCCACCTCAGGTTCGCAACTGAACAAACTCTGTCTCAAAGCAGCTCCTTTAATCAGAGACAAAGCGTATTGGATTCCTGGCAACGGCAAAGAAATCAGAATATGGGACGACAACATCATGATGCATCCCCCATTATCGAGCTATAGTTCTCTGCAAGCGCTGCGACCATGGCTAGACCAAGCAGGTTGTGTTTCTCTATGGGACATTTCGCTGTGGGCTGGCAGCGACTGGCTACGATGGAGACTCTCGCCTGTTCCTCCAGAGTTGATTCAAGAACGCCTGCTGCACGGTAAGGCGCCTCTGCGCGTTGGTAGGAAGGATGCCCGCGGTTGGGGAGCCGCTACAGGGCTATATACTATTGCGCAGGGGTATAAAAGCCTCCAAGATCGTCCACACGTCCCTCCCGACCCTACTGTGTGGAAGGGGCTCTGGACTTACAAAACCATGCCAAAAGTTGACTCATTCTGCTGGTTGTTATGCCACAAAGGAATTTTAACAGAAGACAGATTGAAGAAGAAAGGGTTCCAAGGTCCCTCATGATGCCACTTGTGTTGTGATAGTGAAGAGAACGCCCAACACCTTATCTTGGATTGAAAATTCTCAAAAGAAATCTGGCAGAACCTCTTGAGCCATTGGAAAACAGAATTCATCTTACCAACGTCTATCCCTGACTTATTTGCAAACTGGCGAAACTTCTACCCAGAAACGCTCCCAAAAAACGAAATTTTTAAAGTTGCTTGGCTCTCCTTGCTGAAATTTATCTGCTGGAAAATCTGGCTGGAGAGAAACAGAAGAGTCTTCAGAGATGAAAGCTTAAATCCGCAGTTCACCATCATCAAAATAAAAAGTCTTTGGAAAGAAAGTCTGGGGGAGCATTTTTCGGACTCGAACCTAAGTCAGCAAGACCTTCACTGGGGTGCCTCGTTGGATCTCCAATTCTCTGGAGAAATAAGGCATCACAAGGATACAAAAGAGTGGCAATTCAGAGGGAAGGAGAATGATCTATCTGATTTTCTCATCAGGCAATCCAGATACTCTCTGTTCTTCGATGGGGCAGCAAAAGGCAATCCCGGATTGGCTAGGGCAGAAGGAGTTATAAAGAATAAGGAGGGCAGAATTGTGACTAAGTTCGCTTGGGGTTTAGGTCATTCCACCAACATTCAAGAAAAAGCCTTGGTTCTGCTTCAAGGTCTCAAGCAAGCTAAGGCCTTTGGTCTTTCAGAGGTTAATATTATAGGAGATTCTCAGTCCATTATCAAAGTTTTATTGAAGGATTCTTCTCCTGCAGATCTTAGATTGGCAAGAGTGATTTCAAGAATCAGAATTCTGGTGAAATCTTTTCAGAATGCACACTTCCTTCATGTATTGAGGGGGAACAATAAAGATGCTGATCTGGAAGCCAACAGGGCGGTGCCACTTCCCGCTGGCTCTCTCTTGAAAGACGGTATTGTGGAGTGGGACTCCATCCCTTTATTTAGAGTTATGTTTTACTGCATTATTTTGAAACAGTTTGTTTGTACATTTAAGATAGGAAAATTAACAGAGATAGATTCTCTAGTCTCGAGTAAAAAACGCGGATCTCCAAATTTTGGGGCCTATGATCAATTAGTCGAAGTAAGTTCAAGGGCTATGCCTGATCTATTGTAACCGGTGAAAGGCATTTTGGCCAATATCTAATATAAATCCATATCCGTGTCTGTAAAAAATAATAATAATAATAATAATAAAATTAAAAATTGAAAAAATAACATTAAAAAAAATATATATATATCTAAATAAAAAAACAAAAAACAAAAAAAAAAAACCTAAAACTAATTAAAAATTATTCACAATTAAAATAACTAAAAAAAACATTAAAAAATAACTTAATAAAACATTTAAAAATATATATATATATATATATATATATTGAAAAAATAAAATAAAATAAAATTTTAAAAAAAATTAATAATTATATCAAAAAATTAAAAAAAATTGTGGCCCTCAAGCCTTTAGGCGGGCTCAACCCGATTCTCGGAATCGAGTTGAGCCTGCCCAAGGGGTCGAGGGGCTGAAAATAGATTCTTAGAATCGGGTTGA
The DNA here is from genome assembly GCA_034641835.2 of Pinus albicaulis. Taxonomy (NCBI): domain Eukaryota; kingdom Viridiplantae; phylum Streptophyta; class Pinopsida; order Pinales; family Pinaceae; genus Pinus; species Pinus albicaulis. The sequence continues at coordinate 181,888 of JAXQQM020059090.1, read as the reverse complement.
ACCTACCCAGGGGCCTGATGAGCTAAAAGCCGATACTCAAAATCGGCTTGGTGGCCAACCGATTTTGAGAATTGGCTCCTAGCCATGCCAGGTGGCCCCCAGCCGCCCGTCGGGTGGTTCTCAGAGTAGGCTCCAGCTAGCCCCGTCGGGTGGCACAAGGGCAGTGGTCGTGGGCCGGCGGAGCTAGCCGCCCTCGGGCAACCCATCCTTCTTTTCTTTTTTTCTTTTTTTTAATAAAATTATCTGATTTACACTTCGTTTTTTAAGATAAGAAAAAAGACATTAAAAATTTGTATAATGTGATTTTCACTTCATTATTTACGTGAATCATTTGATTTTTGGAAAAAAATGTTATTATTATTAATATTTGACATAAAATTCATAAAAATTGCTAATTTTTATACTTTGTTGATTAATTTTTTCCTATAAAAATGGTTTATTTGACATGTCACTTTTAGCAAAAAGACTCAAAATGTGTATTCTTTTCAGTTATATCTATATTCAAAATGTGTATTTTTATATTAAATTGTTAAAAAATCTTGTTTTTTTAGAAACACGTATTTCATGGGAAATGAAATATTATTTAACAATATATAATTAGATAGAAGATCGAAACTTTAAAATTTTGGTTTTTTTTAACACTACAAAAAATGAAATATCTCACTAAAAAAAATGAACAGAAAAAATAAACAAAAACCTGAAAAACACTTAAAAAAATATATGTAAGTGAAGAGAAATAAGACGAGTACTTCAAAAATTGTTAAGTTTAGAAAATAATTATTAGCATTAAATACATTAGAAAAATTAAAGTAAAAAATAAGTCTTCTAGCAAAAACGGATGATGTGCACTTTTCAAAATCAACATAAAAATCACTAACATTTTGAAAATAATGTTTATACTTGGTACATAAGAAAATTTAATGTGACAAAAACATGCTAAAAAAATTAAGAGTATTCTGAATCGGCAATTTCAAAATCAAACTCTTTTTTGCTACCTAAAAAAAGCAGGTACTTGTTTCTGTTCTCGTTTCAAAGTTTACGTTGTTCAACAGTGTCGTCTTCCCGACTGCATCAAGCCCTTCACGGATAAGGAATTGTTAAATGTTGCTCCCCTTGAAGTTTGTTGTGTATTATTAAGGCAACCATACTTGTGGAAGCGTCATGTTGTGCATGAGTCTAGGCCTCACATTGTTATTATTACTTTAGGCAATAAGTTATACAAGATACCGGAGGTAGCACCGCCTACCGCCATCTCTTTGATCTTTGCTAAGCAATGCAGTAAGATCGTTTCTCAAACCGGAAAATTGTCTTCCTTATGATTCGTCCTTGAGGCAAGAAGAAGATTGCCGCCACCTCCACAGCCTCCAGACAGGGTTCTTTCGCATAGCAACAACATAAGGACAAGGTCGTGGAAGAGTACAATGACATCTTCACCTCACCCACAAGGGTACCCCCTATACTGTCAGATCAAGCACTCCATCAATCTGACCCCGAGCGCATCGTTGCCCAATGGACTGATCTATCGATGCTCTGTTTTGGAAAACGATGAAATTAAGAGGCAAATTCAAGAGTTTTTGCAGAGAGGTTACATCAGGCCAAGTTCATCACCCTATGGGAGCTTGATCGTGTTAGTACAAAAGAACGGAACTTGGAGGCTTTGTATTGATTATCAGACTCTAAATGAGATCATTGTCTGGAATAGGTATCCAATCCCATGGATTGATGACCTTCTAGACCAGTTCAAGTGGGCCAAATATTTCAGCAAGATTGACTTGAAGATCACCAGGTACCGATTGAACCCTCCAATGTGTGGAAGACTGCCTTCAAATTCAATGAGGGCCTTTTTGAATGACTTGTCATGCCTTTTGGGCTGACAAATGCCCCCACAACCTTCATGTAGATGATGGACGACATCTTGCGACCCTTCACCAACTCGTTCGTGGTAGTGTAGCTGGATGACATCCTAATCTACATCCAAATTTGAGAAGAGCACATACACCATATTCAACAGGTCCTCCAAACCCTGCGACAACACAAATTGTGTGCCAATTTGGAGAAATGCACTTTCGGTATGACCCAAATCCAACCACTGGAGTACATCATTGATGAACGAGGCATGCATATGGACCCAACCACGATAGAATTTATTCGGGATTAACCAGCCCCAACCACTCTAACAGAGCTCTGCAACTTTCTGGGTCTTTCCAATTTCTATCACAAGTTTGTGTTGAGATTCTTTCATCATATCACTTGGTCTTTGAGTCAAGTCACCAAGGGTGGAGCAAAAGCAAATTTCTTTTGGTCTGAATCCTAACAGAAGGTGTTTGCCGAGTTGAAGCACCGCCTCTGCTCTACACCAGTGCTCACATTACCAGACCTGTAGCAACCATTTGAAATTGAGACAGATGCCTCCAGCTATGCCATTGGTGCAGTGTTCACTCAGCAAGGGCATCTAGTGGCATATCACAGTGGGACACTTTCATATACAATCTGGAAGTATATACAAGGACAAATGCCCCCACAACCTTCATGCAGATGATGGACGACATCTTGCGACCCTTCACCAACTCGTTCGTGGTAGTGTAGCTGGATGACATCCTAATCTACATCCAAATTTGAGAAGAGCACATACACCATATTCAACAGGGCCTCCAAACCCTGCGACAACACAAATTGTGTGCCAATTTGGAGAAATGCACTTTCGGTATGACCCAAATCCAACCACTGGAGTACATCATTGATGAACGAGGCATGCATATGGACCCAACCACGATAGAATTTATTCGGGATTAACCAGCCCCAACCACTCTAACAGAGCTCTGCAACTTTCTGGGTCTTTCCAATTTCTATCACAAGTTTGTGTTGAGATTCTTTCATCATATCACTTGGTCTTTGAGTCAAGTCACCAAGGGTGGAGCAAAAGCAAATTTCTTTTGGTCTGAATCCTAACAGAAGGTGTTTGTCGAGTTGAAGCACCGCCTCTGCTCTACACCAGTGCTCACATTACCAGACCTGTAGCAACCATTTGAAATTGAGACAGATGCCTCCAGCTATGCCATTGGTGCAGTGTTCACTCAGCAAGGGCATCTAGTGGCATATCACAGTGGGACACTTTCATATACAATCTGGAAGTATCCCACCTATGACAAGGAGATGTATTCCATTGTGAAGGCTTGTCGACAATGGAAGCATTACATTCTGGGGAAGGAAACGATCATCCACACAGACCATCGACCATTGCAATTCATACAAACAAAAAGAAAGTTGCAAAACAATCGTCATCAGAAATAGTCCACATATCTACAACAATTCCACTTGAATATTAAATACAGGAAGAGAAGCACCAATAATCGAATTCTAGAAGCACCCTTTAGGAATATTTTATTATATTTGTTGGAGAAAAAAGGGTTCTTGACTTGGGTCAATTCCTTTATTTATAAATAATAAATAAATAAATGGTTTATTTATCATCTTAGGGAAGTGATGGGAATATAATTAAATAAATAATGGTTTATTTAATTATTTATGGATGATTTAGTCAAATTTAACTAAGAATATTATTTAAATAATGATTTAAATAATTATTCTTAGGGAATAATTAAATAAATAAGGATTTATTTAATTAAGTTCCTTATTTTGGGTTAAATATGACCAGGAAATATAAACAAATAAGTTATTTTATGTGGTGAAAGCAATTTTACTTAGGGTAAAATTGGTCTTCCATGGTGTACTTGGGTTCATCTAATAATAACAGGTTAGATGACCAAAAATTGGTGTAACAGATTGCCCCTCAACGTACGAGTGTTAGGAGCAAATCGTATGACCGAAGTACGTTGTAAGAACTCAATCACTAGGCAGCAAGAGAGAGGTGTGAGAGAAATGTAAGGATGTCTGAGGTGTGAAAGGACTAGACCCTAAGGAGACGAGACTTACAGGTGCAGCAAGTCTCTATAAAGTGGTACCTGTGCTAAAGGCGGCAGGGAAGGCATACCTATGCTCGCCGAGACAAAGTACAAAGAATAAAGTGCCCGGAAAACCACGGAACGTAATAATGAAGCATGTGTTGGCCGAACCATGAGCCAGATAAATCATAGGATGAATCCCACATACATGTGATGTCTGGAATAATCGTCAGGACTTATACAGTAAGAAGGTAGTACATGAGAGACAAATATACCCAAATGCCCCCTACACACGGGGAAGGGCTCTCAAAATCTGACAGAGACATGTGAATCGTAAATGGTGTTGCAAGCGGTTGAAGCCGATATCATCCAATGAGAGGAGCTGCATCAAGGGCGGGAAGGAAGTCATCCGGGCATGTGGGGGGCTATCTGCAGAGCCACCCCCTCATGAGGGTTGAGACATCTCACACATGCCCGGGGATCCCCAATAGCTGTTGCGGCATCACTGGACCACCAAGTATACGTATCGCGAACATGCTGAGAAGAGGCTGGATCCAAGGTACCCAAACGAAAACTAATGATGAAAGGTCCAAAGGGGACCCGAAAAACATGAGTATGAAATGGTATCTCATGACGGAAATCGACACAGACAAGAATAAGGATGGAGGCTAAGTGGTGCCCCAAGGAAAAGTGTTGTAAGTGAGGAAATCCGATTTGAAAAAGGAGGAAAGGAAGACTTCGTGGACATGTGTCCTGGTGAAGTAGCGACTGATGAAGACAAACATATGCTGGCTATCTACAAGAAAGTAAAACATGCATTGCGAGCGGGAAATGCTAAGGGTAATACCTCTTGAGATAGAGTGCATTACGAGGATTAGGAAAGGGGTGGCCTTCAAAGTCCTCTAAAAGATATGCCCCCTTCCCCAGATTTTCTCTGATGATGTAAGGACCTAGCCATAATGAGTCGAACTTCCCATGACTGAGGGTATCGTGGGCCTGGTCATATACTAGAACAAGGTCACCTTCATGAAAGGTGCGAGGATGAACTTTTCGGTCATACTGAGCTTTGGTGCGCTTTTTGGCCGCTTCAAGAGTTTGTAATGCAACGCGACGATCTTCAGAAGCGCACTCAAGCATGATAAGTCGTTGTTCTAGAGGTTGGGTATCAGGGAGAAGTTCGACGGCCAATTGAAGGGAAGGGATTTCACATTCGATTGGTAAGACTGCCTCCTCGCCAAAGACAAGGCGGAAAGGAGTGAAACCGGTGGCGGTTTTAACAGAAGTACGATAAGCCCACAAAGCAGGGAAGAGCATGAGGTGCCAATTGGTTTTGTGTTTATTCACCGTTCGTTGAAGCATGGTCTTAAGAATTTTGTTGACCGCTTCAACTTGGCCATTATCTTGGGGGTAATAGGAAGATGAATATTGATGTTCAAAACCCAATAAGGAGGAGAGCTCATGCCAAATCTGATCTTCGAAATGTCGGCCATGGTCCAAGACTAACTGTTTTGGAACTCCGAATCGAGCAATGACATGGTTAAAGAAAAAGAGGGCAGCAGTGGCTGCCGTATTGTTGAACGTCGACATAGCTTCGGCCCATTTAGTGAAGTAGTCAACCACCACGATGATATATTTGTGGTTACCAGCAGATGGAGGTCGACATTCCATAAAGTCGATGACCCATTTACAAAAAGGACCAGCTGTGACAACAGGATGGAGAGGAGAGGAAGGAGCTCGCGCCTTGGGGGCGAAATGTTGGCAATTGAAACAGTGTTTGACTGCTTCAATGCAATCACTGAAGAGAGAAGGCCAAAAATAACTAGCACGCATGATTTTTTGGGCGGTGGCGAGGCCGGGGAGGTGGCCACCACAAGCGCCACTATGACAGGGATTTAAGACTTGCTCGGCTTCAGCGTGGGTGAGGCAACGACGAATGACAGTATCTACGTCGCGACGATAAAGGTCGTCGTCGATTAGAAGGTAGCGAGAGGCTTGGTGTCGGATACGTCGTCGAGCATCGCGATCAAGGTGAAGGGAAAACTTTTGGGTTCGCAAGTAAGGGTGTCACCGTACCAAGGATCGTCGGTGGTGATGGCAAACAAATGTTCATCGGGAAGAGCGTCATTAATTGGAGTATCTTGCGTCTAGGTAGGCAAATCAGAAATGAGTTCAGCGAAGACTAAACCTTTCTTACTTTTTGGGGTGACAAATTCAAGGTCAAATTCTTGGAGAATAATGACCCAACGGGCGTACTTGCCATTGAGGATGCGGCGACTCAATAGGAAATCCATGGGGTTGGAATCAGTCACAACCTTGGTGGAACGCATAAGGATATAATGACGCAATTTTTGGACCGAGAACACGACAGCTAGTGCTAATTTTTCTTCATGCGAGTAGGACACAGGTGGACCGGCAAGGTTCTTACTGACATAATAGATCACATGTTCGACACCGTTATCATCCTCCTGGATAAAGACACCAGCAACCGAATGTGTGGAAGCGGAGATGTAAAGAATGAATCCCGGTCAAAGTCAGGGGGACGGATCAAGGGAGCGGATGTGAGAGCATGCTTGAGAGCATCAAAAGACTCTTGAGCGTATGTATCCCAGACAAAAGGGGTGTGAGATCGAAGAAGTCTAAGGAATCCATGTGCGGTAGTGGTGTAGTCAGGAACGAATCGGCGAAGAAAATTAGCTTTGCCTTGGAGACTTTGTAGCTGGCGTAAGGTACGAGGCAGAGGAAGTTCAAGAATGGCTTGAACCTTCAAAGGGTCAAGAGTTATTCCGTCTTTAGACACAATGAAGCCGAGGAGACGACCGGCGGGAACACAGAAGACACATTTCAAAGGGTTAAGGCGAATGTTATACTTGCGCCATCGGAGAAAAATGGTACGCAGGTCATGAAGGTGTTGCGCCCGATGTTTAGAACGTGTGGTAAGGTCGTCTAAATAGGCAAGGATAATATGGGCTAAGTCATGGAAGCAATAAGACATGGCTCGTTGAAAGGTGGCGTCGGCATTTTTAAGGCCAAATGGCATGACTCGGTATGTGAAAGTGCCCTACGGACTAATGAACGCGGTTTTAAGTTGATCAGCACGACGGATAACAATTTGGTTGTATCCGGAGAAGCCATCCATAAAGGAGAGAATCTCGTGCCCCGCACACTCATCGATGATTTGGTCAATAAATGGTGTGGGAAAGTTGTCTTTGGGACAAGCTTTGTTCAGATCGCGAAAGTCGGTGCAAACACGAATGGTACCTTGTTTTTTTGTGGTGCGCAAATTCTTAAGTTTAGGGGTAGAATCTGGTATGGTGACATGGACTTCTGGGATGTCTGATTCTGGAGACGTTTCATTAACCATGGTCTTGAGAGGTGGTAATTCAGAGCAGGTATGAGTGGCGTGACCAATAACATCACACAGAGCACACTGGAAGGGATGCTTGGGAGGCCGAGGAGGGGTAGGGTTGGGTGGGGTAGGGTTGTCCTTTGATGCCCCCCTGCGAGCTTTGTCATGTTTACTCGAAGCGGTTGCAACAGGAGATGGTGCTGGTTGAGGTGACTGAGGTACCAGCGTAGCAAGAGAAGTCGTAGGGATTGGTTGAACCGAGGTCAAAGTAATATATGGTTTAGGTTGACCGGGCAGAGTGGTGGCTGGAGGGTCAAAATACCAGACGGGTATACCCAAAGTCAAGTTGGGTAGGGATAGGGTGGCCAAGGTAGGGACCGAGTAAGCTCCAGAAGGGGGAGCGAGGAAAGGGATCTGACCAACATGGAAATGGCCAGGAGGAATGGTGCCAAGGGGGCTGAATTCAGAGGGAGTTGACCCATGAGGAGTGGCGGTAGAAGAAGATTCAGAAGGAAGAAGGGTGGCTAACGGGGGCGAAGGGCTAGGAGCTGGTTGAGGTTGAGGTTGCTGACTAGCCAAAGTGGGCTCTGTGAGGTTAGCCCAAGAGGATTGCATCATGCAAATGTTCGCCAAGTTAGGATAAGAGACAGAAGAGGAGTTGAAAAAGGTGCCAAGCAAGGAGGAGTCTTTGTAGACGCCGGGGGAAACGCTGGTCAAAGAATCAACAGTTTGCTTGTTGGTGACAGTAGAGATGGTTGACTCAGGGGAGGTCTGAGATTTTGGTTCATGGTAAGTCAACTGGTCAATGGTGACAATATTGCCATTATGAGGAAAAAACATCTTGCGGTAGACTGCGGACGGGACGGCTGACATGGCATAGGTGTAACTACGCCCCAAAAGGATGTTGTAGTCAAGAGGGGCATCGATAACTTCAACGTCGACACAAACAGTCTTGCTGGCAAGGGTGATAGGACAGTTATGAAATAGGCCAATGGGCTGGGAGGCATGGCCGTCCCAGGCACAAAGGGTGATGGTGGAAGGGGCCAGTTCAGGGGATCCGAGTTGTTTCCAAACCGAAGCGGACATTACGCAGGTAGATGCCCCCTCATCAATAATACACTGAGCAACATTGGCATTTCGGATTTTGACTGGGATTTGGAAAGCAACTGAAGGAGGAAGAGGGGGATGGTCTGACTGACGGGCGTCGAAAACAATCAATTGGTCATCAGCAGGATCTACAGCACCCATGGAAGATAGTAGAGCCCTCTTTTGAGAAGGACATGACTGGAGGAGTTCCAGTGTTGAAATGGCAGCAGGAGATTGCGCCAGATCATCTACTGTGTTGTATGAATGGGCAGCCCGACCAGAGGCAGCATTTCGGCGTAATGGTCCCTTAGGAGGTTTGGGATGAACCTCGGCTTTGGGCAGAGGGAGTTGTAAGGGACCATTGGGTGTCGATAGAGGCTCTGTAGGACCTGATGATGGAGACTCAGAGACAGACGAAACCGGAGGTGTGGAATACTGACGGGACCAAGTTTGAAGGTTGAGGTCGACAGTGAGAGGTGGGTCAGAAGCCATCATGAGAATCTGGTAATCAGAGGAACCAGAAGGGGAAGGTTAAGTGGTTACCGGGGCGTGAGGTGGTCGAGTGGCCACGAATCCTTGTTGCGGGAAAGGATCGGTAAACACAGCAGGTTGAGAAGTAACGGGGGTGGGAGGGGTAGTAGGGGAGGAGTGTTGTCCCCGTACGGTGGCCTGAGAATCCCAAAGTTGTCGCATTGGTGGTAATAAGGGACAATCGTGAGTGTAGTGACCATAAACACCGCAACACGAACAGGGCTTATTGGTGCGAAGTGGCCTGTCCAGCTTGGGTTGAGAGCCCTGTGGCTGGTTAGCAGTGGTAGAGTCGATATTGGAAGGATTGGGTCCACGATTACCAGAAGCGGATTGAGTGCCTCTTCTCCTTCGTTGAGGAGGAAAATTAGGTGCCCCCTGCTGTGCAAATACTTGCCCTGGAGGGGGTAGTAAGTGCGGTTGTGAGGGTGGGGAAGGCAAGGGAGTGGGAGGTCCAAATGCTGGAGGAGCTAGGACACCAGGTTGCGGATATGGATAAGGAGTAGGGTGGGCAGCAGTAAGGTAAGCAGGGGGGTGGGCAAAAGGAGGAGGCGTGTCGTAGCCTGAATACATGCTGCCAGGAGGGGAAAAAACGCCGGAGGGGCTGGCCCCTAGAGGAAAACCATGGCCCGAAGGAGGTAGGGCAGAGGTATGTGACAGGGCTCCAACGATACCGTCGGTAGAATGAGATGCCCCCGAGGCATGAGGGCCACCGGGTTTGGGAAGGTCAGGAAGGACGGTATAAACATAACCAGATTGGGCGTAGATAAGGTCATACTTCAAGGCGATTTGGAGGGCGGCTTCTTCGATTTGGGGAAAATGGGATGCGACATCTTTGCCAATGGGAGGTAAGAGAGAGCGAAGGAACCAGTCCATGTAAACCCGATCTTCAAAGGGGGGAGCTCCAATTAAGCTTCTTCTGCACCGCCATTCCTGGACATGAGCGGAAAGGCGGGTTGAGGAGGATTGACGGAAGGAGGTTAAAAGCTCGGTACCAGTGTCGTATCGGAGAGGGAGCTGGAAATAAGATAAAAAGGCTTGGGCAATGGTCGCAAAAGTTGTATGGGAGGAGGTGGCCTGTTCAACATACCATTTAGAAGCTTCGCCTGTAAGTGTGCGTTGGAACAATCGAAGACGAATAGAGTCGTCAATTATGGAATTGGAGGAACACCACATATGGAAGGATCGGATATGGTTGGAGGGATCCTCACTAGCAAGGCCTTCGAACTTGGGAATGTCGGAGGGGAGCTTGGTTGGCATAGCAGGCCAACTAACATTGTGGCGGATAGGATCATTAATCAGCTAATTGAAGTCGGGGAGACTAAGGTCAGCCATATAAGGGAGTAATGGGGCAGTCGAGGTAGGTCCCGAGGTGGTTCCACTGGAAACAGACCCAGCAGTAGTATTGGGGTTACTGCTGGTGGTAGGCCCTGAAGTAGACATGGTGAAAGTGACAGGGGGAGAACCAGGAGGGGGGAACCCGAACAATCAGAGGAAGAGTCGGAGTGCGGACTCGAGGAAAGACTTACTCAATGACGACGGGAATGAGGAAGTCGACCAAGCGGAAACTGAGGATGAAGGCCAAGAAGTCTCCGGGAGAGGCGCCTTGGGGGCGCAATAATGACAGGAAGAAGAAAACCGACAAGGGCAGGGAGGGACAAAATCAAGTGAGGTCAAGGGCAGAAAGGTGCAGTGACAATTGATTTTAAAGTCTTTGCCAGGCGGTGTTAACCAGGCGCTTCTTCACTTAGGGTCAGTGTGTGGCGTGCATTAATTTTAATTGTTTAAACCCAAACGTTTTGAGAGTAAAATAAAAAGTGTGCTGTGTAACAGAAAAGAAATCGGCAGTAAATAAGACTAAAAGAACAGAAAATTAACAATTAAAAATGCAGCAGTCTAACTCAAGAAGGCAGGACTCTCAAAGCTAGTCTATAAGAGGGAAAAAACTAGGCAAAGCACGCTAAAAAGAGGCCAATAGATCGAAGGTCCGAAGGGACTGGGATCTAAAGGGTAAATCTGCTGAAAAGTGGTGCAGAGAACAGCAAATAAGCAGAGGCAAGGTTGCTGCTAAAAAGGAGGAGATCAGCTAAAAATAGAAGAGACAAGGCAGTGGCCTTAGAAATGAACCCAAACAAAACGATATGAGGTGGTTTTGAGAGGGAGAAGAGCTGATCTAAAGGGCTCTGAAAAGGAGGTATCAGATCAGAGAAAAAGAGGGCTGAAACTCTGGAAATTCAGACTTCTGAAACAGTGAAGACTCGTCCACAAAAAGTGGAGGGTACTAGAGCCCTAAGGGGCAAGATTCTCTCTTAGTTGAGTGAAGCAGATCAGAAACAGGTCCAAACAGGCAGAGACAGAGGCTGGAAAACCCTGACAGAAGCTTCAGACAAACCCAGAAAAAGCGCTGAAAAATTTGCAGAAAAATTGCAGGTCGCAGGTTCTGACCTGTTTTCAGTCCAGGTCGCAGGTTTGGAGCAGAAAAGTGCGTCCTGAGGCTCAGGTCGCACTTTTTGGGCCGATAAGTGCGCCCTGCAGATCCGGCGCTCTCGGCGGCAGATTTCAGAAAAACTTGTCGTCTCAGCTGCGGCTGATGTCTGTCACCTGCGCAATAAGGCCAGAAACACACGGAAGTTAAAAATTTGACTGTTTGAGGGTTTTAGGGATGAAAATCACCATAAAAATAAGAAAAACAAAAAATGGAAGAGAAACCCTAGGGTCTGAAACAGCTAGATATGCAGAAATAGATAAAACGACAGCGGTCGCAAAAGAAAACACGTGTGGAGTCGCCAATTGTTAGTATGATTCTTTCGTCGTAAAAGATCACTTTAGTTACGCATAACAAATAGCCCTAACATCGATTATGGCTACAAAATATCTTTAAGTTTGCTGCACAAATTCAGATCTAAGCACAAAAAGACATTAAGCAGATAAAATATAACATGGCTCCATGCATCCAATGAACAAGACAAGAACAAAGTGTTTAAAAGAATGTTTTGTATTATATTAAAGAATGGGGCACCTGAGAGGAAAACAAGAAAGGTGTTTTCCGGTTCTCCTCAGTGGGATGGGTTCTTGGAAGTCCTCAATGTTTCAGATCTAACATTTCTCTCTCTTATGGATGTAGAAAAGCAAACATGGAACTCAATGGGAGTTCACAAAACAAAATGGAAAATGGTGACCAAGAGTAGATCCAGAGTGATCTAATGCAATGAAGGTGACCAATGAATGCGGAAAACCCCCCTATTTATAACAAAATATTGGGGCGGTCTAGAACTCGATGCATGAATAAAATATTATTAATCGAATTCTAGAAGCACCCTTTAGAAATATTTTATTATATTTGTTGGAGGGAAAAGGGTTCTTGACTTGGGTCAATTCCTTTATTTATAAATAATAAATAAATAAATGGTTTATTTATCATCTTAGGCAAGTGATGGGAATATAATTAAATAAATAATGGTTTATTTAATTATTTATGGATGATTTAGTCAAATTTAACTAAGAATATTATTTAAATAATGAGTTAAATAACTTATTCTTAGGGAATAATTAAATAAATAAGGATTTATTTAATTAAGTTCCTTATTTTAGGTTAAATATGACCAGGAAATATAAACAAATAAGTTATTTTATGTGGTGAAAGCAATTTTACTTAGGGTAAAATTGGTCTTACATAGTGTACTTGGGTTCATTTAATAATAAGAAGTTAGATGACCAAAAATTGGTGTAGAGAAGGTCGTGGCAATGTTGAAGAAGTATTTTTATTGGTCAAACCTTTCGCAAGATGTTGGGAAGTACATCAGATCATGCACTACATGTGCCATTGCCGAACCTACAATCAAGAAGCAAGGTTTCTCTACTCCTCTGCCTACTCCTAGCCGACCCTATGAATCCATCTCCATGGATTACATATCAAGTCTTCCTTCTACCAAACATGGCAACGACTGTGTTTTTGTGGTCATCGACATATTCTCTAAGATGGCCATTCTGGCGGCCTGCAAAAAGAGTATCGTAGCATAAGCCACTTCCAAACTCCTCTTTGAACAAGTATGGGTACACTTTGGTATCCCACAATCCATTATCTCAGATCAGGACAATCGGTTCCTAAGTGCATTTTGGTCAAGCCTCTGGTCGTTGTTGGATACCAAGTTCACTAAGTTCATGGCCTTCCACCCCCAAATTTATGGCCAAACAGAGGTAATCAACAGGATGATCGTGCACATTCTGAGCATGTACAACTCGAAGCACCCATGCACATGCGCTGAGAGTCTCCCTATGTCCAACACAGCCACAACAGATCTCTCCATAGCTCAACAAGGCACATCCCCTTTCAGGTGGGATTGAGATTCCAGCCACCATGTCCCATTGATATCGTCATACCATTTGTAGCCACTCAGGCAGATTTAGCTCATGTCCAGTCTAATGCTGACAGGGCTAGCAGCTTCATTGAGCACATTCAGCACATCCACCAGCAAGTCCATGAAATTTTGAACAGAGCAAATGCTAAGTACAAATAGCATCATGATCAACATCGAGTGTCACACAACTTCTAGATGGGCTTCAAAGTTTGGTTACATTTGCAGAAGGAGCGCCTCGCTAGGGCCCACCGCAAGTTTCGCCCGCTTTAATATGGGCCTTACACCATCACTAAGGTTGTATGGGACAATGCTTTCGAATTCAACATTTCACCATTCCTTGGTTTGCACCTGGTATTCAATGTGGACCGGTTGCAGCCATACTTTCCCCATTGTTGGACACATCCGACGTAGTTGAGCAGCTGACACCAACGGAGTTCAACACAAGTTGTATCAAACTGGCCACAACTAATAGGATCATAGACACACATATCAAGAACACTCACCAGGATAAGATCCAACTATATCAAGTTGTCAAAGCAAGCCAAATCCTTTACCAAAGCAAGTGGCTTATTAGGGACCAGGTTCAACAAAAATTTCTTCACCTTATGGAGGCTCTGCACGCAATGGGGACCATTGCTTTCTAAGAGGGGAAGACTGATCCAGGTGGGTATTGGTGGCCACCCGTCTATTCCACTAGACCTCCAGCTGGTTTCACCAGTGTCCTTGATTATAGCAGCATTTACTATTTTTAGCAGTTTTTCGAGTTTTGAACTTCTGAAGTTGTTTTGACCCATAAACGGCATTTTTTGAGGTCCGCAGCAGGCTCATAGTTGTAGGCAAGGGTCTACCACAAATCTTGTAGTACTAAGAGAGACCTTTCTAACAAGGTATCATATGCACCAAACGGAAATCATATGACCAAGTTACAACCCCGAGAAGTTGGATGCCCAACTAACCCCAATGGGGCCCACAAACTCTTAGCATTCCATCTCCTAGGGTTAGGGTTTTGGTTTTTTAGAGTTTCCCCTTGTTGTTCAATAATAATAAAAAGCTCTTAAGCCTCATTGTAACACAATTAAGAGGCATGTAGCAACCACATCTCTTCTCAGAGACAAACTACCATTGCCCGAGCTAGTTTATTTCCATTTTGTATGTAAGCATTTTCCAATTCTTTGATATTAATGAAATGAAGATTTATTTTTGTTGGATCTTTGTGTCTATGTTTATATTTGAGTTCTGTTGTATTCCTACATAAGTCTGGATCAGTTTAATATATATATACCATTGGTAAAATCGTGAGTTGATGAAATATGAAGCCCAAAAAACGTCAATGGTAAATTTGCTATTCTACCTAAATTTTACTTTAATTATTATTTTTTTTTATATTTTTATGTAATTTGACTTAATCAAAATGTTTACATAACTTGACAAGACAAGACAAGACTTGACAACATCTCTTCCATACTGGGCAAGAAAGCGCCTCTTGGTGCAATAATTTGTACAAGATAGTTCCTTCAAGATGTTCAGGGTAAACTTGAGGCTGAACAATGTAACTCAGTTTTGATAGTTCCTTGTGTAATCTTGAGACCAAAGAATGTGACTCAGTTTTGTTGAAAACACATTGCAAACATAACTACTACACATTATTTCCTTCGAACAACATTTCTAAATAGGTAATCAAATAGATTAAGCTAAATGAGATTGGTCTTACACTCAGATAAATAAAAGCTGAACAATTCCGAAGCTTGAAGCTAACCCATTTTCATAGGTCATTGCTTCAACCTATGCTTTACACTGCTGTATTTCTTAATTTTCTTTGGAAATAGTTGTTTACAGTCCAACTGGGCTTCGTGCTTCATCTGCTCCCAAAGTACTTCAAACTTCCGATGAAATTTAGTTTGCAACCATGATAATACTTCAAAATACAAGAACTTTGGATCAGCATCCCAAGCAGACTTAAGTTTAATACGGCTATCAATGACAACTGGGCCTGCACTCAATCTGTGAAGGAGGTCACTAACACGTTTCTGTGCTGCAGCCTCAGGTTTCAGCACCATTAAAGGATCAGCTGCCAGAAAATTCATCACCTGTTTCAAGCAAGGTAGAACTTTTCCTTGAAGAAGTGCACAAGCAAACACTGCTATTCGGTGATTCCCCCTCTTCATAGGAGA
The DNA here is from genome assembly GCA_034641835.2 of Pinus albicaulis. Taxonomy (NCBI): domain Eukaryota; kingdom Viridiplantae; phylum Streptophyta; class Pinopsida; order Pinales; family Pinaceae; genus Pinus; species Pinus albicaulis. Next base: position 166,497 of record JAXQQM020059090.1, on the reverse strand, counting down.
TCTATCAAGAGGAAGTTCCCATAAATGCGGACCAAATGTGGGAGCTACCCAGCAAAATATCTCATCCAATGAAGAGTCGTAGTACGGTGGCGGATCTGCAAGAGGCCTAGAAAATGTGCACAGAGCTTTTGCATGTAAGACAAGCCAAGTTGGCTTCACACTTGTCACACCACGCATGTATGGTCTTGAAGTCTGAATAAGTTCATTATAAACAACAAAGTCAGGTGCCAATCTAGCAACAGAAGATGTGGGGTGCAGAAATACATTTTCTTCAACTGAACACGCTTGATATCTGACTGCTTTAGGCCTTTGCCCTTCTGGTAATGCTTTTATCTTCATATGGGATCTTAGACGCCGTGCAACTCTGTCAGCCCAACCTGCACAGATTGCCTGTCCCAGTATATTTTCTTGAGTTGGCGTAAGAGGTTTGTCCATAGACTCCCTCCAAGCAAGCTCTACATCTGCTAAATTTCCAAAGTCCCAAGTGAAGTCCTGTTTTAGTTTTTTCTCCATTTTCTGGTTAAAAATAAGTTGAAGCAGCTGCCTTCGAAGCTTTGACATTTCATTCATTGTTTTGAGATGTAAGGAATTAGTCCTACAAAACTCCCCTGGATTACCTGCAAGCTCATAAGAACAGAGTGCATTTGCCACTGTTAATGCATCACTGCTTGTATTTTCAAACATCTTATGGGCAGCATTAGCCATTTCACGTTGCTTCTTTATTTGCAGATATTCTTGCTCTTCAGTGTCCTTTCCATTGAGAGCATTGACTCCCATTTCTTTTTCCTGCCTGTCTTGCACTGCATTTGAGCTAAATTGTGTGAGGAATGGATTATCCATACTCAATGCTGCTGCAACAGCTATGGCAAAAGCTAAAACCAAGTTTGCTCCAGCCCATTCCTCCAACTTACTTACTGTTTCAAAGACAGTTAAAAGCATACGTGAATGACGAGGACTGATAGGATATAATGCCATCGCTTCTCCAACTGGCATAAGCATTCCTGTAGCTTGATCCAGTGCTGAAAGAGCCTTCAAGCATTGCTCAGCTTCCTCTAAGGATGTCCTATCGGGAGGGGTAGGGAAAGGGAAGTTGACTACCTGAAACACAATATGACTATACACATTCAGTACGTAAGATAAGGGAAAATATAGCAACATCAAGGTATATGAATATAATGCTTATGGCAAGCTGCATAAACAGAACCTACAAAGCTGTTGATTCCTTTACAAAGAAAAACATACTATAAAGTACTTTGGAATTACCTTATTGATACCCATGTATTTCAGAAGAAGTACAATACCCTCAATAGGAACTTTGCATATTTCAGGTGCAGCAAAATCAGGAAATGTATTGCTGAAAACTGCAGAAGAATAAAGACGATAACAATGCCCTGGTCCAGTTCTTCCTGCTCTGCCAGCACGCTGAGCAGCTGATGCCTTGCTAATCCATTGGATCTCATATTTTGCTATCCCACTTGAACAGTTGTAGTCTTTAACCTTTGCTCGACCACAGTCAACGACATATTTAATACCAGGGATTGTTAAGGAAGTTTCTGCAACATTTGTAGCCACGACAACAAGCCTTGCTCCTTCTGGTACTCCAGCAAATACCCGTAATTGTGCTGCTGCAGGCAACATTGCATACAGAGGCAATGCATACAGAGGACCTGGCTCTCTCAATCTTGTATCACTGTTTTTATCTGTCTTCTTTTCTTTATCAACTTTTGCATCCATTTGTTTGCTTGAATTTATGTTAAGTTTTCCACTCTCGTTACCACTATTCAGAGCTTCAAAAGCAGCCTTAAGCGATTCCAGGCGCCTTGGTTCTTTAAGCAAGTTATTCTGTTGAAAAGTATTATCAGCGCCACTGTCAAGACACTCTTCTTCTTCACTATCTGAATCTGAATCAAATTCAGCATCAGAGGAAGATGAGTTTGCCTCTGATTGAACTTCAAACCCCTCATCGTCAAATGAGTTAAACCTATCAGTTCCATCTTTGTGTTTCCCACAATCATCTGTGCCATCCACAGCTTGAGCAATGCCCTCAAGGTTGGGTTCAGTTGCAACATCATTTGTGTCATCAGTGGGCTTTGATTTTTTAGAAATATCTTGTATTTTAACATTGTTTTCGCTTCTTTTCACAAAGGCTTTCCTCAGCTGCCTGCATAGCAATTCCACCTCCCTTTGTCCTGTGACAAATACCAGTATACCACCAGGTGGTAACTTCTTGTGAATAGCTAAGACCTTTTTGTAAGCCTTCCCCAAGTAATCTACCAGCTCTGTCTTTGCAGAGAAATGAATGGTTACAGGAAACTGCCTTGTAGCCACTTCTACTACAGGTGGACTTGTAGGAAATAACTTCCTGTTTGAAACAAAATCTTCGATCCTCAAAGTTGCACTCATCAGAACAAGTTTTAATGGGGTAACTACATGTTCAGGACTGACTGTTTCTCCACGCAATATTTTTCTTTGTTGTTCGTCATATAAACTCTGCAATCAAGAAAAGAAAACTCAATTAGTCTTGCAACAGGCAAATAAAAGCACTTCTTTTTTTCCCTGTTCCACCACTTAGATACATTACAATCCCTTCAGTTTGACTTTCAATGAGCTTCTTTAATTCAATTGATAAGCGAAAAAGCAAATAGTTCGCTCATTTATCCAAAAAAAGGTAAGTATATACAACCATGATACCTGGCGTAGAGGTACAATCCTAGAAAGCAATCCGATGAGAATGTCCGTATTTAAACTCCTTTCATGAGCTTCATCCAACACAATAATTGAGTAGTGCCTCAGCAAAAAATCAGACTGCAGCAGACAAACTGAAATTAGGTCTCCGAAAACATGAATGACAAGATTCTTCAATAGTAAATTTGACCCTACGGAAAACTGCTTTATTTCACACCAAGCTTAATTTATTCAAGACCCAAAAAATTAGCTCCAATAAAAAAAACACTTTCCAGATGGTTTCCACATATTGACAGTTGCACAGTACATATTAAAATCATGCCTTGTCTTGACAAGAAAGAAGAATTATTCCCTGAACAATTAAAATTGCTCTAAAAATGCCATGAGAAGGTAGTCACTTCCCTGCAGGACACCACTGCCAAGCTTGATGAGGCAACTTTCTCAACTTAATGACGAAGATACTTCCTTACAGGATAATAATTCTAGTCTTCATGAGCAGAATCTTTCATTGCAGGAAACTAAAATCCACCTTCACTATGCCATCAATCCATTGCAAGACTTTCCCATCATCGTGAGGGGGTTGTCTCTTGGCAGAATGACAATCTCAGACTCAATGATGGTAGCGGGACTAGAAATGGACCTCAGCAAAGGCCTTCCTGAAGAAATATAATTGGATGTGGCAGATGTTACAAAGAAGCAAATATTGGACTATCGATAGGTAGCCTTAAGGCGTACGTCATGTTTTATCTATAGGCACACGCATACATCTTTCCCTTTGATGAATAACAAGAAATGAATTTCTCGAAAGCCTACTTGAAGGCAAGGCACTGAAGATAGCTACCATACAATTGTAATTGCAGTGTAGAAGCCGACTCACTGAAATGAGGAAGCCACTCTGAATAATAATTGGGACTCTCCCAAGTATCTTCATAAAGAATACCTGGGCTTTACATCTTGAAAAATTCCTACTTTTAGAAATTTTATCTTTCTTGAAATCTAATTTTATCCTTTGGGAAGATGTGCATATGATTCAGTTTTGGTGACATTCCGAGGTAGTCAGGCTATTGGTGAACACTAGTCAAAGCTTGGTGTCAAAATAGAATATCTGCACTCATGGAGATAATCACATTTTTGGATGCTAAATAGACTCCAACAGGAGGACCGAATTTAACATCAGTCATAGACTGGAGTTAGTTTATTTTTAGCCTTGGGTTTTTCAAGATTTGGTCATATTTTTGGAGAATGGGGGTCCAACATCAAGTCATTCTGAGAATTTTGAAATCTAGTCAAAATTTGTGTTTTTGCACCCTCTAGAGGCCTCTAGAAGCAGTGGTCCCCAAGCTTATGCTTGTGAGTTTTATGTTATTATGACCATGTACAACTTAGTTGATGATCTGTTGCAAATATTTTGACTAAGTTGACCAATGCACACCGATGGAGAGATTACTTACAGAGAAAGTTATCTGTTGCCAAATTAGTGCTACATGTCACATAGATGGGTGTGCAATGTCTCAAAGTGATTGGATGGGCCGAAGAAGTTCACTAGGGGGCAAGGGTGTATTGTTTGTTGGATGGACCGAAGAGTCGAACTTCATTTCATGCACGTGCACATGCTAATTTCAGAGTTGTTTGACCTAGAAATAACATATTCTTAGAGAGAGTGGGTGCACTACTTGAAGAGAAAGCTACCAAGTTCCTCATTAATCATAAGCATCATCTTTCTATTTTTTACTAGAGGATTTAAGCACCTTGACTAGGAGTTAACTTGTGCTTTACTTCACTTTACTCCAGGAACCCCAAAAATTATCAACTCTATTCAACTCTGAATGGTATGTGAAATTCTACTTTCGTCATATGAGGTGTGATGAGGTGGAAACCCTCTTGCACATCCTGGAATAATTAATGATAGTAAAAACATTAAAGTAAATTTTCCATTTTCCTTTAAATTTCCCCTTCTATGTTTTCACGTTAAGAATTTTATATTATCATTTCAGGGCAGCTTGTTTGTCAAGCAATATTTATTCAAAGCCCGAGGAAGTGCACCATATTGTCTAGTGTTCCATGAGGATGCATCCCCTAGCGGAGGGGGTACACCCCCCATGTTTCCCACACTCTGGGGAGGAGGGTGATGGGAAACATTTCCCCACATCCCTGTTTGAGGGAAACTAAGGGAACACACGGAGAAACATTTTCCCATTGTGGGGGACATGTTTCCCAAAGGGGGGGTGTCTGGGCCATCCCTCCACTAGAAGGGAGGCTCCTGGGTGCTCCCCGTGATTCTTTTCTCCAACAAAACATGAATATACAACAAGAATAAGAAATGGAGCTTTGAAGAGATTATGACCATGGTAATCCATGGTAATATCAAATTCTATTGTTTAAGTATGTTTGAGAGTGGTTCCAACCTCATCAAACTTCAAATGGGGAAGGTAGAATTTCATATCCTATTCATTATCCAGTAGACCTAAAAGTTTTCAAGAATTCGGGGTTGGCAAGATTATAGCATCTGCACTAGATTGCATAATGAAGAACTTGCATGGTATCAATTGTTATCGTTGGGATTTTATCATTATTATTTTTGTATTGTATAATTTTAGAGACAAGGACCCCCATGCTAGTGACCCCGATGTCCCCTCCCCCCCTCCTCCCCCACATATTTTCCTCAAATTTGGAGGTGCTCCCACATATCCTCCTTGTGTGTCTTCTAGTTCCCAGTTCCCACGCCCCCATCCCAGATATGGCTATTTTCGTTCCATGTTCCAAAGATGAACTAAGGATGCATTACTTGCACTATCTTTGACACTTCCATGAGCTATCTCTATATCTAGAGAAGGAGCACCCTACTTGGGCTATTATTGGCAAAAGACTTGTTCTAATTGCAATTTGCACTGGTGTTCTAGATTCAATCTCCTCTTTTCCTTTTGACCATGGTCCACATTTTTTTCCAAGAAAAACCTCATAAGGAAACCCAATGGATGCTTCCCCACATTCATGGATCATATACCTAGTTAACCAATGGACACAAACTAGTCTGCCTAACCAATGGGGGATTTGAAACAAACACCTACCAACATGGAACTAGCCAAATACTCAGCGACATTGGCCACAACTAGTTGAACTAATCCTTTGGGATTATCATGGTCCATATTTGTCCATCCTTCTCTCATTTTTTACTCCTACCATACATCTCTTCTCTTCTCTATACAAGAATGTATACACAAAGGAGGAAAGTATCAATGCATTGCTTCTTTTCACCTCCTTGCTATGATTATATTTCTAATAGAGAACTTGTGTGATGAACAGGGTTCAAGCACACATAGTTAAATAATCAAGAATACTTGTGATATAGTAAAAGAATACTTTTATAGGAGTAATAATGTATATATAGTGTATGAATGAATGATATCTTGAAGAAAATGAGGGCCCCATATATATAGCTAAGCGAGAGTGCCCATTCATAAGAGCGATGTCTTTTAGGACATGTCCTTTCATTATACTAATCGTCATTAATCATTATTAATTATTTATGAATTATATATTTATATTATTTATATATTTATGTTCATAACATTGCCTTCCCCTTTAGAAATGTTTTGTCCTCAGAGCATATGATTGAAAAATTGTGTTATCTTTTGTTGGGCATTGTAACTAGGTTCGGTCTTCATAATGACCTTTGTAATCATGACATTGTATATTTTTTATATTAAGAAAGAAAAAGAAATTTTATTTTATTTAAAGCATTTGTTTCATGCTCTAGTCTAGGTTGAAAGCATGGTCTTCATGCTTCAAGGTCTTTCTTGGTCAAAGAAGAATTTATGTCATGTATTATAGTCCCATTTGGACTACTCACTATTACAAAGAAAAATATTTATTTTGAGTCAAGAAAAACCATTTATTCCTCCAAGACCAAGTTGGCCGAGTCAAGGTGAAGTCAGCCAAAAGGAGGGTTATTTGACCCCTCAAGTAGGCTATAAATAGAAGGAACTTGACTCATTTGAAATATTGTCTCGTGGCAAATTCGATTTGCAATAACGAAGAAGGAGAAAGATCTAGAAGGACGAAGGAAAGAAGAAGTCTAAGTCTCTAAGTTTATTTCTTTTTTTGTCCACATGCGTGAAGCTACTAGGGTTTTTGTTTAGCTTCCAGTTGCAGGAGCCTAAAATTGCAGGGCCGAAATTTTGAAGTGTAGTTGTAGGACCGAAATTCCAGAGCGAAGCTGCAGAAGGTCAAAGTATTGAAGTTGCCTTGACAAGATCTTGTTGGGGGGTTGACTTGGTGCTTGGGAGGATTCTAGGCTTTGATCTTTGGGTCTTAGAAGTCTCATTTTGAATAGAATCTATCAAAAGAGAAGTATTATTTCTGGGTGTTCCACTTGGAGGGGTTTTGCCCTGGCTTGGAGCCTATATATTGTGTACTTTGTCTCTTTGTGATCTCCATTGTTTTTGTTATTGCTTGATGAACAAGAACTAAAGAAGTAATAAAAGGCCAACTAACATCACAACTAATTATCAAGTAAGGAAAGTCAAACATAATATACAACATTCTTGATTTTCCAACATAGTCTCAGAGCAAAGGTGCAAGGAGACTGAAGGTCACATCTTAGTTGGCATTATGAGGAAGGGTTTCAAGTTTCTTGGGAACCTCGCTATGTCTATCAAAGAACGGATTTTGAAGATCATCTCCAAGCTAGCAAAAGAAGTAGTATAAGGAAGTTTCTTCTTTGCTCTCTGTGGCATTTTCAAGGATGATATTGTATGGGTTATAGATAGTGGAGCATCGAGACATATGACAGGTGAATGCAGTCAACTTCAGACTTTGTCAAAAGGAACCTCTTCTCATTTAATCAAACTTGGAGACAAGAAGAGTTATCCAGTGAAGGGCATTGGATCAACCTCGTTGGAACTGGAAACCGGTGGGAGCATTCATCTCAATAATATTCTATATGTTTAAGGTTTGAAAAAAAAAAATCGACTCTCTATTTCTTGTCTAGAAGATAAAGGTGATAAAATTGCTTTTGTTGATGGCAAAGTTTTGGTTTGGGGAAGGGATTCTAGTATTGATCATGCAAGGATAATTGGGATTCGTGAGGGAACTATGTATAGCTTACTTCTCTGGATTTTCACCTTGGAGGGTGTTGAAAAATGTCTAATTAATTTCGCTCTTCATAAGTATGAAATGTATTTTTTATTCTTGTAAATTGTAAAATGAAAGAAAATTATTATTATTTTTGGAGCATGTGTTTCATGCTCAAGGTCTTTTATTTTATAGGTCAAGCACCCATTGAGTGCTTCTAGGATTTTCCCTAGGTCAAGAAGTCAAAAGAGTCACTGTCATAAGTTGAAGACCCCATCAAGTACATTGTAACATGAAAAGAAAATTATTTTTGTCTTTAAAAGTGTCGGAATACCCTCCAAGACCAAGTCGGCCTGGCAGCTGGCAAGTCGGCCTAAAAGGAAGAGCCACATCCACCTTCAAGAGCCTATAAATTGAAGAGAACTCGTCCTACTTGAGGGACAATCACTCACCACTCATTCTAGCAAAGGAAGAGGAAGAAGAAGGAAACGAAGAAGGAGGAGGACAAAGGAGACTTGTGTTTGGGCTAATCTTCTCTCACACGTGCTAAAGAGGACAAGGGTTTCTGTAGCAGATCTAGGACTTCTATTGACAAGTTCGATGTCGGAGAAAAGAAGGCAAAGAGGTCAAGCAAAGGCCACCAAGGGTCACTCTCAAGCTCCAGAAGTCGGAGAAAGGCAAGCGAAGGTGGGGGAAGGCTCTTGAGAAAAATTGAAGTTCCCACATGTGGCAGCAATAACTACAGGGACGCCGAAATTTCAGATTTGCAGTAGGAGGCGGAAAATCCTGCAACAGAAGGTCAAAAAGGTGCTACCGAAAGAGATTTGACTGGGTTTGACTATACTAAGGTTAACACATCATCCGAAGAGGTTGGTCTTGGTATTGTAGGGTATTGATCTTAGTCTTAAGGTCTTGAAATTTGTCAACTAAAGAATCTATAAGAAGAGAAGAGATATGTGGGTTTTCCTCTCAAGAGGAGAGGTTTTGGACATTGCTTGCAGCCTATATTCTATGTTATTGTTCTTCTTGTTTTGGTAGTTGTTTGATGATTCAGACATATAATAATAAGGAACAAAGCTAATAAGTAAAAAGACATCACAAGTAGTTATCAAGTAAAGAGAATAAATTACAATCATTGCCCTATAAGATTCTCAACATGGTATCGAACCTAAGGTTGGCTAAGGGCATTATGAAGATCTCCACTACATTGAAGAAGTCCATCAAGGAGTGTTCAAAGGTAGCAAGCTATCTCAAGAAAAGCATCAAGGAAGCATGGAATCTCCTATTCACTAAAAAGGAGGAAGTAATCAAAGCAAAAGAAGAAGGTCTCTTCTCGGCACTCACTGGCACATTCCAAGGCGAGAGCATTTGGGTAATTGATAGCGATGCATCTAGGCACATGACTGGTCATCATAAACAATTGAAGACATTATCAAAGGAAAAATCTTCTTACTCAGTGGAACTTGGAGATAATAAGAGTTATCACATAAGAGGAATTGGATCGACCTCCATAGAGCTGGAAAATGGAAGCAACATTCACCTCAACAACATCCTATTTGTTCCAGGTTTGCATAAGAACTTACTTTCCATTTCAAGTCTAGAAGATAAGGGTGATATAGTAGATTTCGTTGATGGAAAGGTTGTAGTATGGAGTAAAAACTCAAGCATAGAGAATGCTAGAGTAATTGGTATCCCAGAAGGAGACTTTACAGGTTGATATCTCCTCTAGCACAAGCTTTGGTTCACACTGAAATCAGCCCATGTGAACTCTGGCATAGAAGATTTGGTCATCTACATTTCAAAATCCTTCCTACCCTAAGCTCCATAGTAGATGGAATCCCTGAATTGAAAGAAGATCACGAAGGAGTATGTAAGGATGTGCATTGGGTAAGAATACCAAGAGACCATTTGGAAGCAGTGCTTCACGAACAAAAGAAATCTTGGATCTCATTCACTCTAATGTATGTGGTCCTATGACTCCCAAATCACTTGGAGGTCATCTATATTATGTCACATTTATAGATGATCATTAAAGAAAGACCTGAGTTTATTTAATGAAATCCGAGGATGAAGTATTTACAAAATTTCAAGAATTCAAGGCTGAAGTAGAGAACCTTACAGAAAGAAGAATCAAGATACTAAGATCCGATAATGGAGGAGAGTATACATCCAAGGAAATTATAGCCTTCTGTAAGGAGTCTGAGATTAAGAGGGAGTTGATAGTCCCATACAATCCCGAACAAAATGGAGTTGCAGAACAAAAGAATCGATCCATTGAAGAAAGTGTAAAGGCGATGTTACATGGTCAAGATCTACCAAAGTTTCTGTGGGGAGAAGCCACGAAAATAGCAATATATATTCAAAATCGAAGTCCCCACAGGTCACTGGATAACAGGAATCCCGAAGAAGTATTCACTGGGAAGAAGCCAATTGTGGACCACCTCCATATCTTTGGGTGTCCCGTATATATTCATATACCAAAGGACAAAAGAAAGACACCATATAGAAGTAAGTCGAGATGTCATATTTCGCATTCAAGAAATCTAAGGAACTTCCCATGGACTCTGATGATGAAGAACTTCCAGTATTTGAAGAAGTAGTTGACAAGGAAAAAGAAAAATCTCACCATTAAGATGAAGGTCCCAATGAACCTATTCAACCTGTGGTCCTCCCCGAATCAAGAAAGAGACCTAACTGGTTGAAATCTACACTACTTGATGCAGAAGGTCATGGAGGAGCGAATGGCACATTCAGAGAAAGAAAGAAACCCAAGCGTTATTATGGGTATGCAGCATACATGACAAAACTAATAGAAATAGAGCCATTCACTTTTGAAGAAGTTGTCAACCATCAGGAATGGAAGGATGCCATGAATGAAGAATACCAATCTATAATGAAGAACGGAGTTTGGGAGATCGTACCTAGGCCTAAAGACAAATCTGTGGTAACTTCCAAATGGATCTATAAGATCTAACATGAGGCAGCTGGAAGTATAGATAAGTATAAGGCAATATTTGTGGCTAGGGGCTTCTCTCAACAAGAAGGCGCTGACTACGAAGAGGCATTTGCTTCAACAGCAAGATATACAATGATTCGTTCATTGGTCTCTTTGGTAGCATCGATGGGAACAGCCACCAAATAGATGTCAAGACTCCATTTCTGAATGGCACGCTAGATGAGGAAGTCTATATAAAGCAACCCTTGGGATTTGAAGTTAAAGACAGGAAGGCATATGTTTGCAGATTGAAGAAAGCAGTATATGGCCTCAAGCAAGCACCAAGGGCATGGTATGCTAGAATGGATGCATACTCACAAAGAATAGGCTTCACAAAAAGTTATGTTGATCAGAACCTTTATATCAAGGTTGTAGAGGGAGAACCTATAATCATTCTTTTGTATGTAGATGATTTTCTCTTAGCGGGTGTAGAAGGTCGAATTGAAGAATCTATGAAGCAACTAGCAGCAGAATTTGACATGAAGGATCTAGGGTTGATGCATTACCATTTGGGACTATAAGTTTGGAAAGAACCTGATGAAATTTATCTATGTCAAGGAAAGTATGTGATTAAGATGTTGAAGAGGTTTGACATGATGGACTGCAAACTTATGACCACTTTGATGATCATGAACTTAAAGAAACTAAGGAGTTTGAATCGAGCCCTGTGGATCCTTCCAAGAATAGACAATTGATTGGCTCACTGATGTACTTGGTGAATACTCGACCAGACATGTTTTGCAGAAAACATTCTCAGTCAATTCCAAATGGAGCTAAAGCATGATCATTGGATAGCAACAAAACATATACTGAGATATCTGCGAGGAAGTATCTACTACTGCCTGAAATATGATAGGAGGAATGATGTCCAACTGATTGGATATACAGGTTCTGACTATGGAGGCAGCAAGCAAGATGGAAGAAGCACTACGAGAGGATGTTTCAGTTTTGGATCCTCCATGATCTCATTGATAAGTGTTGAAGTTGAGTATGTTGCAGCCTGTGAAGTAAGCAGAGAAGTGGTATGGTTAAGGAAGTTGCTATCTGACCTCTTGGAAGGATCGATGGACCCTATAGTGATACATTGTTACAACATCAGTTGTATACGATTGTCTGAAGACCCAGTATTTCATGGAAAGACAAAGCATATAAACAACAAGTATCACTATATTTGAGAGTTAGTACAAAATCGTATCATTATATTTGAAAGTTAGTACAAAATCATGTGCTACAGCTACAGTATATCTCCACCAATGAGCAAGTCGCTGACATATTGACGAAATCTCCTCCTAACAAGAAGCTTGTGTACTTGAGAGACAAGCTTGGATCGGTTGATATATCCTCCCCAGTTGAGAGGGAGAGATAGGCACATCATTCTTGTCTTCACTTGGGAAGACGGAATGGAGGATTGGATAACCATTTGGCATCTGATAATCTTTGAGAATGCGGTAGGGCATCCAATATAAGAGTAGTCGTGGACCGATATTCATTGAGGACTAGCTATCCAAGACAAGAATAGTCCAAAGAAGGTCATACTCTGTGAACACCTGGGTGGAGTATGTAACTTGAGAGACAATGATGATGGTGTCTATAAATCATTCGTCTCGCCAACATTATGCTCTGATCTTGTGGAGAGATAGAGTTGTTAGTCAAGGACTTGCTATGTGACAATGTTGGTTGATATGATGCTAGACAAATGGGTTACCAATCCGACTCTTCTTATGAGATCTCTTCAGATTGAGAATGTCCATGTACCTCTTATGAATACCTCCCTAGTTAAGAGAGAGTCTTGAAAAAAGTGTAACTAGGTTCGGTCTTCATAAGTATGAAATGTATTTTTTATTCTTGTAAATTGTAAAATGAAATAAAATTATTATTATTATTGGAGCATGGGTTTCATGCTCAAGGTCTTTTATTTTATAGGTCAAGCACCTATTGAGTGCTTCTAGGGTTTTTCCTAGGTCAAGAAGTCAAAAGAGTCGTTGTCATAAGTTGAAGACCCCATCGGACACATTGTAACTTGTAAAGAAAATTATTTGTCTTTAAAAGTGTCGAAATATCCTCCAAGACCAAGTCGGTCTTGTAACTGGCAAGTTGGCCTAAAAGGAAGAGCCACGTCCACCTTGAAGAGCCTATAAATAGAAGAGAACTCATCCTGCTTGAGGCATATTCACTTACCACTCATTCTAGCAAAGGAAGAGGAAGAAGAAGGCAACGAAGAAGGAGGATGAAGGAGACTTGTGTTTGGGCTAATCTTCTCTCACACTTGCTAAAGAGGACTAGGGTTTCTGCAGCAGATCTAGGGCTTCTATCTACAAGTTTGATCTTGGAGAAAATAAGGCAAAGAGGTCAAGCGAAGGTCACCAAGGGTCACTCTCAAGCTACAAAAGTCAGAGAAAGGCAAGCAAAGGTCACCAAGGGTCACTCTCAAGCTCCAAAAGTCAGAGAAAGGCAAGCGAAGGTCACCAAGGGTCACACTCAAGCTCCAAAAGTCAGAGAAAGGCAAGCGAAGGTCAGGGGAAGTGTCTTGAGGAAGATCGAAGTTCCCACGTGTGGCAGCAGCAACTGCAGCGTGGCCGAAATTTCAGATTTGCAGTAGGAGGCCGAAAATCTTGCAGCAAAAGGTCAAAAAGGTGTTATCGGAAGAGATTTGACTAGGTTTCACTGGACTAAGGTTAGCACATCATCTCGGTCTTGGAGGGTATTGGTCGGTCTTAAGGTCTTGGAATTCATCAATTGAAGAATCTATAAGAGAAGAGATTTGCGGATTTTCCTCTCAAGAGGAGAGGTTTTGACCCTGGCTTGCAACCTATATTTTCTGTTATAGTTCTTGTTTTGGTAGTTGTTTGATGATTCACACATAATAATAAGGAACAAAGCTAATAAGTAAAAAGACATCACAAATAGTTATCAAGTAAAGAGAAATAATTGCAATCATTGCACTATAAGATTCTCAACAAAGGGGTTTTGCCATGGCTTGGAGCCTATATCTTGTGTACATTGTCTCTTTGTGATACTAATTGTTTTGGTAATTGTTTGATGAACAAGAACAAAAGAAGTAATAAAAGGCCAACTAACATCACAACTAATTATCAAGTAAGGAAAGTCAAACATAATATACAAGATTCTTGATTTTCCAACATGGTATCAGGGCAAAGGTGCAAGAAGGAGACTTAAAGGTCACATCTTAGTTGGCACTATGAGGAAGGGTTTTAAGTTTCTTGGGAGCCTTGCTATGTCTATCAAAAAAAGGATTTTGATGTGTTGAGAAATCTAGGCCATGAAGATTAAGTGATTTCTCTACTTATAATAACTACTTGTGAATGATTTTTACTTCTTAGATTAGGATCTTCGTTTACTTGTGTTATTATAGTGTTCTTCTTCATCAAACAGCTACCAATGCATATAAACCATAAGAGACAAAAAATATAGGTGGTCAACCAAGGACAAAACCTCTCCCACTTGAGAGGAAAACCCAAACAAATTCTTTTTCTTATAGAGACTTCAATTGACGAATACCAAGACCAAGACCCTTGACCTATTTTCCACTCCAAGACAAGTCACAAACCTGATGAAATCCTTCTTGAAACAAAATTGCAACTCTTTCCTCCTTTTTTGGTCAACGCAAGTCAAATTGTCTACACTTCTGCAATTTCGATCTTATCCACAGATCTGCAATTCTCGGTCTATCTACACCCTTGCAATTCTCACATGTGAGTTGTTTGGAGATATCTTCCTTCTTCGCTTGACTAGGAGACTTCTCTTGTGACCTCCGCTAGGATGTATGCTGATATAGAGACCCCTTTCTTGGCTCCTTCGCTAACCAAGGAAACCCTACTGCAGAACCCTTAACACATGACACACGTGCGAAGAAAAGCACCCAAAAACAGTGCCAAAATTAGCTCAAATTCTCCTCCTTTCTTCATTTGATGAGAGGCTTCTATCTCCCTTTCTCACACTTCTTTCAATTGCAGACCATGACCGAAAAGCTTCACCGAAATCTGCCTTCTGAAATGAGGTCTAGCAGCCTATTTATAGTTGTTTCCCATCATAATGAGCTGACATGAGTGTATGTGAGCCGACATGTCCTCTGGAGAGTTTACATTATTCTTTTTTGAAGTCGACTTGAAGGAGGTGACTTGCGCTTGTCTTGGAGGGTCTTTTAGACTCTTTTAATGACTCATACAAAAATGTAACTTGCCCAAGAAGGGTCCTTCATACATGACATTGACTCAGTTTGACTTGTATGAATAGATGACAAAACCTAAAGTTTCAAAATGGGAACCTCAGCTAAAATCAAATTCCTTGATCATGAAACCTGTGAATCAAGTGCTACAAAAATAAGTTTATTTTCTTCTTTTCATCAATTACATATGTCATTATGAAGACCGAACCTAGTTACATTTTTCAACATGAAGATCATCTCCAAGCTAACAAAAGTAGTAGATGGAAGTTTTTTCTCTGCTCTCTCTGCAAAAAATAATTGTTCCTGAAAATCGAAAGAGGCCTGCCTGGTTGAGAACTACTCTACAAGAAGCAAAAGGACACACAGCAAAGGGGACCTTAGAGAAAGTAAAAGACCTAAGAGGTATTCTAGTTATGCAGCTTATATGACAAAGCTCATAGTCTCTGAATCTTCCTCCTATGAAGATGCAGTTAAACATCAAGAGTGGAAGAATGCAATGCAAGAAGAATCCCAGCTCTGACTTGCAATGCAATGACTTGGTCTGTGATTCAGTTCCCTAAGAAGCAAGGGCATCCTTTTCTGAAATCTTCACTGGAATATCAGTCCGCTAGGGCATCCTGCTCAGAACCAAGTCTTGATACATTTGAAGCAGCGTAGACCATCTTCATCGTTGAGCTTCGGTCACCTAGTGCTGTTGAATCTATCGCATAATTATTGGATTTTTCGTTGGGATAAAACCTTTCTGCAGATCACTGATGGATGGTTTCTTTATCAAAGTTTAGTGCAACAATTAATCTTCCTTTTGCGGCACTGTTTTGGCTTTAGAAGGACGAAACTGACTGGACTACTCTGTAATTTTCACCCTAGGGTTTCCTCAGATCCCTGCGCCTATTAAAATCTGTTCATTGCATATTTATAGCATCAAACGTGACCTCCTGTAGCAGTTTGCAGCCTTGAATGTCTGGCAGAATTAAATATCCTCATCTCTGAAGTATGTGAAGTTTGTTACCTGGACTGTCACAGTACAGAGGATTCTGAAGAACTATATAGATGTGTACATATACTTGTTTCAGTACTGATTGAAGCCGACCTAATATTCATTTAAGCACCAGTCAAAAATTTGGCTCATTGCAGTGACATTTGCTCTGAAAATCTCGGCCTAATCAAAGATCAGATATATCTATTTATGATAGCTATTTGAGTGACCTTAACTCATCCTGAAGTGAAGCATTGATGCTTAGTCCCATTACAGTGAAAGCTTCGGTAGAGAAACCTCTGTAAATTCGAATTTGAGCATAAGGACTAAATATTCTGAAAATTCGGACCTGTTTGTCATGCTACATCTTGCAGTCATCACTGTGAACAGTGTGAAGGTACCTTTGAAGTTCCGAGGGTACTATGCAAGCAATCAATTCAAATATTCATATTACAAGTTGCCACTTCTGAAGTTGCAAGAGCATATTTGGCAGCAAGTCTGATTGATACATCTCTGTGTGAATATTGAAGTTCCTCAAGATCTACAGCAGTCTTACATTCATCCATGCACATATAAATATATCGAATGGACACCTATCGAAGCCAACATCTGTATTGAAGCATTATTTGAAGAAGGTTACCCTTGAATAAAGGGTTTCATCATGTATTGAAGAATGTTTTATACAGCCATATTGTTAAAATTGGACAACTAGGTCCAAACTCCATGTTGTGATGCTCAGATGAAGATACCGATATTTTTATTGGATTCCTCTTTCAGAGAGGTGTAAGATCCATATAAAATTTATCTTAATCCGATGAGCAAAACATTTATTTTGAATTTACTATTTATAATAAATTATATGTGCAGGTCGGCCTTAAGGTTTTACACCCCCAGCAGATGTGTCACACACCTCAATGATGTATATAAATACAGTCAACTTTGGAGAGCATTTCACACTCACTCATCACATCATTTTCTTCTCTTTTGATCTAGTACGAGCTACTTGGAGGACAATTTCGATCCACACGTGGGAAGAAGGACGAATTACTACAGCCAAGGAGAAGGACGAAATTGCTGCAGCTAGGGTTTCCACGAAGGTTTGACCAGCGTTGACTTTGGTCAACGCATGGTCCAAAGAGGTTGAAATTTATTGGAGACTTCGATTTTGGGAGGCCGTACACATTGGCACAAGAACCGAGGTCAAAAGGTTGACCGAAGTTGGAGCTGCGTTGACTTTTATGTTGCTAGCTCGCATTGGACTTTTCTGGAGTTGACTTGTGTTGACTTGGTGACTGATTTGAGGATTGTTGTGACACATTCTGGGTTCGCTGATCAAGGAGACTTTGCTGGTTGAAGCATCCTGTTGACCGCCGTAACGCACCATCACATTCTTCTGTTTCTAGTTTGTCTTCTATAGATCCACTGGTATGTTCTATCAGCATTTTACTTAACTGCTTGGGTGATTGTTGTAATAAAAGTAAAGTTGCATCAAGCATAGAACATCTACAAAAATTTACATGGTATCGGAGTTGAGGTGAAGACAAGCCCTAACTTTAGCAATCACCATCTAAGAAAATGGGTTCCACAAGTTATGAATTCAAGGAGAATGACAAGCTGATTGGAAGGGATGACTTCCATGCTTGGAAGATGATATTAGATCTCAAATTGGAAGACCATGATCTCATGGACCATGTACTGGGTAAGATACAAGAACCTCCATCCAATGCTACTGTTGCTGCTAAAACCAAGTATAAGAAGGGGGAGATCAAAGCAAAGCTGATGATCAGGGAATCCATTCATAAAAGCCTGGTGGCCTACATCTCTGAGTTGGGTACATCTAAAGAGATGTATGATAAATTGATCCTAATGTTCAAGGTAAACAATGTAAACCAAGTGCTATTCTTCAGGAATCAATTGAAGAATCTAAAGAAAGGCAGGGATGAGTTTGTCCAAACATACTTTCTGAAATTGACCGAGATTAGGAACAATCTGCTAGCTATTGGGGAGACAATAGCCGATCGTGAGATGGTACTCACCGCACTTGGAAGACTCCCATATGAATGGCAAGTATTCAACACTACCATTCTCAATAATAGTACAATTCCTAACTTTGACGAGCTACTATCCAGATGCATGCAAGAAGAGACAAGAATGAAGGAATATGAAAATGACAGAAATGCTACCTATGTTGCTCATTCTAGAAAGAAGAACTCTAGTGGCTCTAAGAACAAAGGAAGAACAAGGGCCCAAGGAAAGAAGGGCAAGTGTTTCACTTGTCATAGGCCTGGTCACTATGCCAGAGAATGTCCTTTCAAAAAGGATTCTCCCGATAGTGATGACAACAACAATAACCGGAGGAATGGAAATCAAAGAAACAACAGGTCCAAAGGAAAGAGGAAGGCTCCCTCTGATGGAAACAATCAACCTTTCAAAAGGTCTAGAAACTCCAGGTATGAAGAGTCAAATGTTGTTGATAAAATAAATGAATACATTCTTGTATCTGCTCTCTCTGCTGCATCCCCGACCGACAATATGGATGTCTGGCTGATAGATAGTGGTGCCTCAAGACACATCACTAGGTTCAAGGAAGCACTCTCTGACATGGTTGAGAAGGATACTAATCTGGAAATTATCCTTGGAGATAATGCCACATACCCTGTAAAAGGGACAGGGACTGTGACCCTCCACTTGTCTCAAGGACAAGTCCTACATTTGCAAGATGTACTCTTATGTACCAAAATTGAAGAAGAACCTTGTGTCTATATCAGCGATTGAAGACAAAGGCTTCAATGTGGCATTCGTTGATGGAAAAGTGCGCATGTGGAAGAAGAATCTCAAGGAAGCTATCGTGATTGGTTTTAGAGTTGGAACACTCTACCAGGTTGAAGGAAGTCCACTAGGAGCTATGACATGTGATACTATCCGACAAACTGAACTATGGCACCGGAGGTTTGGACACCTTCATTATAAGGCCCTTCCCGACGCAAGGAAGGTGGTGACAGGGATGCCCGATTTTGGAAATAATCATGAAGGTGTATGTAAGGGTTGTGCCGAAGGAAAGCATACAAGGGGACCTTTCCCCTCAAGTGTCACAAAGACATCTGATATTTTGCAACTGGTTCATTCTGATCTATCTGGTATGCTACCCGTGACATCCCCGGGAGGATGTTCTTACTATATGACATTCACTGATGACTTCTCCCGCAAAACCTGGATATACTTCTTGAAAAAGAAGGATGAGGCTTTCATGTGGTTCCGTACCTTCAAAGCCTTGGTGGAAAATATGACAGGGAAGAAGATCAAGATTTTGAGGACCGACAATGGCACTGAATATGAGTCAAATGAGTTCAAGGACTTTTGCAGAGAAGTTGGCATTAAGAGGGAGACTACTACTGCCTATACTCCTGAGCAAAATGGTGTTGCTGAACGAAAGAATAGGACTATTGTGGAAGCTGCCCGTGCCATGCTATGTGACCAGGGTCTACCGAAGTTTCTGTGGGGAGAAGCTGCAAATACTGCTGTATACATTCAAAAACGATGCCCTCATTCCGCTTTGGACTCCAAAACTCCCGAAGAGGTTTTCTCTGGTAAGAAACCCGATGTCTCACATTTTAGAATTTTTGGATGTCCTGTCTATTTTCATGTGCCGAAAGAAAAGAGAAGTAAGCTGGATGCTACTGGGAAGAAAGGAATGTTTGTGGGCTACAGTGAGACTTCTAAGGCCTATAGAGTCTATGTATCTGGTCAAAGGGAAGTAGAGATAAGCCATGATGTCACTTTTGACGAAGATGCTTCCCTGAAGAAAGTAGTAGATCTTCCAAGATCTGAAGAAAATCATGAAGAAAGGCCTAGAAATCAAGAAGAACCGCAGGATGAGACAATGCCTGATATTGAAGGACCAATGGGACCCAATCGATCCATCTCCTTCACTAAGAGCAGACTATCATGGCTCAAGGACACTCGAAGATGCTGACATGCCGCCCCGAGGGGGACATTCCGAGAAAGCAAGAAGCCATGTAGATAACAAGGGCATTCAGTCGAAGCATGAGTACCATTATACAAAATGAACCCGCATCTTTGAGGAAGGAAAGCATCACCCCGGAAGGATGCTATGCACGAAGAATATGAGCCCATAATGAAGAATGATGTCCGGGGATGTGGTTCCAAGACCGAAGGACAAATCAAACTTGTCACAACAATGGCTCTACAAGATCAAGCATGGTTCGATGGAAGGCCGAAAAGTTCAAGGCGAGATTTGTTGCCCGTGGCTTCTCCTTCAAAAGGAAGTATAGATTAGACATATTTACATTCCGTGTGGCACGATATACCACCATTCGATCAATCATAGCCCCCGCCGTTATGCAAGGATGGAGTCTTCATCAAATGGATGTCAAGACTGCCTTTCTACATGGTACAATAAAAGAAGAGGTGTATGTAGAACAAACTTGGGATTTGAAGTTCGTGATCGAGACACTCAAGTGTCTCCAGTTGAAGAAAGCCCTATGGGTTAAAGAAAGCACCCAGAGCTTGGTACGAGAGGATGGATAGTTACTTGATGAAGGCTTTACTTGAAGTAATGCCGATCCGAAACTTTACTAAGAAGGTGGGGAAGCCTCTCATTCTCGGTGCCGTATGTGGACGACCTCTTCCCCGATGTGTGGCCGACCCTCTAATTCATCAATGCAAGAGAGAGTCACATCGAGTTCGAGATGAAGGACTCAGATCGATGCACTACTTCCTAGGCCTGGAGGTCCGCAGACGAGAGAGATTTTCCTTTTCTCAAGGAAAATACATTGTAGAAACTTCGAAAGATTTGCATGGTGGATCGCAAGACCGTGTCAACACCAATGGAACTCAACTTCAAGAAGTTGGAGTGCGCCGCCGGGCTCCGTATTGGCAAACTTACCGAGTATCGTCAACTCGTAGGGGCTCGATGTTCTTAGTGAACACCCGTCCAGATATGTTTTGCAAAGGGAACACTTTGAGTCAACATGGTTGAGCTCTATCACTTTCATCGGGTTGGTGCCAAGAATCTTCTCGAGATATCTTCTGGGGCATCTATAAACCATGGGCCGAGATACACTCACGGCACAGCGGTGACACCGTGGATATACCGATGTCGATTACCGCGCGGTGGTGGATCGTAAGAGCACATCTAGATGCCGCTTTCAATCTTGCCCCGTCATTTCTGACATGGATGACAGGAAGCGTGCTTCCAGGCTTTGAGCACCGCCGAGGCCGACTACATTATAAAGCGAATATGGCCCGTTGTATAGCTTGGTTGCGAAAGATCTTTAGTGAGCCGTTTGGACATGTGCTAGATACCACCGTATTTCCGTGATAACTGTGAGTGTGATTCGCATGACCGAGAACTCGTGTTCCGACGACCGATCCAAGCATATTGATACTGCATCATTTCATCCGGATATGGCATGGGCCGAGGCGCCGTAAGGCTCGATCATATAGGAACCGATGAGTGTGTGGTCGCGGATATTCTCACTAAGCCCCGGGAGGTCAAGTTCCTAACCTTCCGTGAGAATCTTGGTATCGTGGAACGACCCTATGATGTGGGTCCCGTTGGACGATGAGCCTCGAGCCTGGGGGCTTTGGGGATAGCTTCTCGAGCTATAAGCACCCCGGCTAGGGCTCGTCGAACCTTGTGGTGCTTCGGCCCCACCGTTGTGATTATTGAGTTGGTCCACCCCTCATTATCTATGGCTCCGTATGCATCCTACCCATTGAGTTCGTGGTCTATGGGAAGTACCTCTCTATTTGCCTAATGATAAAGTTGTAGACTAGTAGGCATCATGACGATCGAGATTGCCATACTTCTATCTAGGATGGCACGGTCCAACCACTTGATCCGGGATCAGTCTAGTGGGGAGTGTTTCGGACCTTCGCTCGATTCTCAGTCGATGAACTAACTGGTTGGTTGGAGACTCTTTGTGAGTCCGGAGGTTTCCGGACTCGGGTTAAATTTGTCGGCCCAGAGATGATGTCTTTGTGACCGACCCACTTCGTTCAAATAAAGAGGCCAGGCTAAAGTTACTTAAGGATGACGCACGATGTTTGATTGCACTGTGGATGGAGTTCTCCCTAGTTGAGAGGGAGTGTTAAAAATTGGACAACTAGGTCCAAACTCCATGTTGTGATGCTCGATGAAGATACCTGGCATTTTTATTGATTCCTCTTTCAGAGAGGTGTAAGATCCATATAAATGATTCTAACCATGAGCAGTAATATTTATTTTGAAATTATTATTTATAATAAATTATATGTGCAAGTCGCCTAAGGTTTTACACCCCTGCCAGATGTGTCACACACCTCAATGATGTATAAGTAAATATGGTCAACTTTGGAGAGCATTTCACACTCACTCATCACATCATCTTTTCTCTTTTGATCTAGTACGAGCTATTGGAGGTACTGATCCACACGTGAAGAAGGACGAATTACTACAGCGAAGGAGAAGGACGAAATTGCTGCAGCTAGGTTTGATTTGTTTGACCAGTTGACTTTGGTCAAATTATGGTCCAAAGAGGCTGAAATTTATTGGAGACTTTGATTTTGGGAGGCCGTACACATTGGCACAAGAACCAAGGTCAAAAGGATGACCGAAGTTGGAGCTGCGTTGACTTTGATGAAGCTGCCATGCGTTGACTTTTCTGGAGTTGACTTGAGTTGGATCGGGTGACTGATTTGAGGATTGTTGTGACACATTCTGGAGTTGGCTGATCAAGGAGACATTGCTGGTTGAAGCATCTTGTTGACCGCCGTAACGCACCTTCACATTCTCCCGTTTCTCGGTTTGTCTTCTATAGATCCACTCCGGTATGTTCTATCAGCATTTTACTTAACACATTTGGGTGATTGTTGTAATAAAGGGAAGTTGCAGGGAGAGCAGAACATCGAAATTCTGTAAATTCGAATTTGAGCATAAGGACTAAATATTCTGAAAATTCGACCTGTTTGTCATGCTACATCTTGCAGTCATCACTGTGAACAGTGTGAAGGTACCTTTGAAGTTCTGAGGGTACTATGCAAGGCAATCAGTTCAAATATTCATATTACAAGTTGCCACTTCTGAAGTTGCAAGACCATATTTGGCAGCAAGCTTGATTGATACATCTCTGTGTGAATATTGAAGTTCCTCAAGATCTACAGCAGTCTTACATTCATCCATGCACATATGTTATATTGAATGGACACCTATCGAAGCCAACATCTGTATTGGAAGCATTATTTGAAGAAGGTTACCCTTGAATAAAGGGTTTCATCATGTATTGAAGAATGTTTTATACAGCCATATACATTACTGCAGCAGACACTGGAGACTTCTGCTTATAGCAGCAGTAACACCATTCAGTGTTTGAAAATGTTTTGCAAGTGTGCACAAGAAGACTAGTGATGCTAATCAAACAATTAAATTTAATTTGAGTGCTAATGCCCCTGCATCAGTCCTCATCATTGAAATCTTCAGTATAAGAACAGAGGTTTGAACAGCTGTAAGAAAGTCAGCAATTTGCTCATTTTCACTTTAGTACTGCTTCAGATCATCTACATTGTGTTACAGCAGTGCAATCATCCAACAAGGTAAAACTACCTTCACTTCACCGGTACTATATGCTGCAGCAGTGTAGAAGAAGAATCATTTGATTCATAATTTGCAAATGTTTTCCTGTCATTGGCTGGTTGGCTTCTGAAGTAAGGGGATTGGAAGTGTAAGGGTTGCTGGTGTCTAGAAAAGGGTTCCTATAGGATTTTGGAACTTTCTGGTTGGGACATCTTTGCTACATCTTTTGTAGTTGTATATTCATTGTAAGTGGGGCATTGTCCCTGGTATGGAAGCCCACAATTGGTTGAAGAAGTCTGGTCATTGCGGGGTGGGTCAGTTATCCTTGGTACGGGAGCCCACAGTTGTGTGTCAAACTCATTATCGCTTTAGGTGGCTGGTGTAACAGTAGTGGTTGAAGTCACCTTCAGGTTGAACACTGAAAACACTTCTGAGTGGTAGGGTGTGCTATGGGGCTAGTTGGAGCTTGCTAGGTTTTGGAGCATCCTTTCAATTGATTGCTGATAAAAACCAAGGTGTTAGAGTGTCCTTCCAGTTGGAGCTGGAAAATTGAACGCTTTTCTATAGTACTAGGGAGTTGGGGCTTTCCTTTCAGCTTGAGCTAAAGCATTTTTGTTGTACTACAAAATTATTAGAAAAGTTACCAAGTGTTTTTGTCCCAAAGGGGGTTTTCCACCTAAAACTTTTGTGTCTATTTTGAATTAATGCTGAAGATTAATTAATGCTCTAAAAATATTAATAAGTTACTATTGCTAGCAGAAACATCGATTCACCCCCTTCTCAAGCAGAGCCAACACTCGTTGCTCGAATCTTTAATCTATTGTAGTTCGCACATGTGGAAGGTTTGTCTTTCTGTGGAAGAGGGTGAAATTCTAAGGTCAGTTACAGGCCGAAATTTGGTCCTAGCTGCAAGTTCGAAATCTGAGATTGACCAGATTTGGAGCAAGTTTGACTGTGGATTGACTTTGACTTTTGGAGGTGACTTGGAGGAGGGTTTGACTTGGTATCTTGGTAATAGTTTGGTATTGGTTCTTGACTTGGATATCTCTCATTTTGATCTGACTATGTAAGGAAAGGATTGTTGGTTTTTTCCCCATTGTGGATTTTCCGAAGTTAAAATTGTGTCTTGTTCCTATGCATTGTGATCTCTATTTCTGAATGATTGAACAAATGTATAATTGTTTGATGAAGAAGACATAAGAAGTAATAAGAAGACATCTAATTTTCAATAATTATCAAGAAGAGGAATTAAGAGTTAGGCTATGTTGCACTTGGTTTCTCGACATGGTATCAGAGTTTCTATGAAGAAAGGAAGCTAGGAGACTACACCTTGTTGGCTTGATTGAAGACAACCTTGGAGCAGCTTCTTTACTTTCAGTACTCTATTCTCTATGTCTAATACTTATGATCAAATGACATCTATCTCAGACAGGCAAGTGCTAAAGCTGAAGGTGTATCTAATTTCAAAGTTTGGAAGAAAAGGATTGATCCGACTAATTACTTTTTATTTGTTGTAATTATTAAATTTGGAAATCTAGAATTTTCTAGATTTTTTGGTGAGTCATTCTAGAATTAATTAGGAGATTATATTAGGATAGGTTCCTAAAGTTGAGAGGACACCAACTTCCTCCAAATATCTAGGAAGAAGTTTCTCTTGAAGAGATCTAGATTTTCCATCCTAAATAAATAGCCATGTAATTGTTTGTAATGCTCAAGCTTTGGAGGATTTTTATTTAATGAAATTTCGTGTGTTTAGTTTGGGAGCACTACACCAAATTTTGGTATCGTGAGCGTGAAGCATTATAGGTCCGTGCGTTTATCAAGAAACATTGCAGTGAAGGTGAAATGACCTGGCTGAATTTCGTTCAGTCAGATTGGCCTAGTCAGCTCACTGCCTTTATTCCCTATCCGTGCTGGCAAGGTCGCAATCAGCATTCTTACGCTTCCTTGCGAGTTTTGAAAGTGGTATGGCTACGCTTCCCCGGCGTAGTCGTGAAGCGTTTCCTCCAAAGAACAGATATCAAAGAATTGATCGATCGCCATATCTCCAATTTGATTAGGAGGCTAGATCGTGACATATGCCGATCTAGATTACCGAAAAAAGGTTTGAATTTCACTCGATGATTACCTATGCCAAGATTATGGGTATGAGCACAAGCTTCCATGTATTGATCAATGTGTGGTGGAGGAGATTAGTCAACGTGTGAGGAGTAACCTCGCGTCAGTATGAAACAAGCTTGAGTAAATGCAGCTTAAAACGTTGGAAATTTGTTGAAGCTTGCATTTAAAGATACATTGAAGGACATCATTCGGGCTCCGAAACACATCGTTTTCATGCTTATGGATTTGCAAGGAGCATTTAAAGGCACATCATCATTGGTTACGTAGGTATAGTTTTTTCCGCTCGCGTGCTTTTATTTTTGTGTGTTGGTTAATGTACGTGGGTGCATATCAATTAAATTTTGCGTGTTGGTTTATGTGCCTTGGGTGCATTATCAAAATTTTTGGTACCTCGCCATATGTGAAGGCTTAATGAAATGCTCATCATATAAGCACATACATGCATGTCCATGAGAGAGAATAAGTGAACTGAGAGTGGTGCATTGTTTTAATATATGGTGGTATTCCATGTTTAAAATTCTTTAATTCCATATTCTATATATATGGATTATAAAAGCATACTATTTTAATTTCAAGGGAAGAAGGAAGGTCTTTATACCTTTATTATATTTTATTGTTATTAAATTCAAAATAAGGTGTTTTTTTAAGGAGGCCTTGAGAAAATAAATTGTAAAGCGATATTTTATTTTAATCAAGATGGCCCATAGAGTTAGAGGAGTTAGAGAAGCCGTAGAGCCGGAATTGGTCGAGGAAGACCAACAAGTAAAATGAAGTCTTGCTTGATGAAGTAGACATATTAGAACCGTATTAGATGCATTGGGAGACATGTCAAAGAGATGTCGCAAGTATTGGTGATATCGCTGAATCATAAGAAATCTCACAGAAGAAGTCAAGAAGAAACTCCGTAGAAGAGAAAATGGTCAAGATGATCGCGGGAATAAGTACCAAGCCAAGATTGGACATGCCTTTGTATGAAGAAAATTTAAATCCCGAAGAATTGATCAACTAGATCGCACCATGGATAAATATTTCGACTGAAAATGCAAATTTGATGAGAAGAAAGTTAAGTTCGCAAAGGACTGCATTCAAATGGACATGCCGCACTATGGTGGGATAGCGTGCAAGCTTAACGAGAAATAGAAACAAAGGGAAGATCACTAGTTGATATTGAATGGTGGCCAAGCTCAAAGATAAATTTCTTCTTCTAGATTATCAATTGAATCTTTTCGCCAAATGCAAAATCTCAAGTAGAAATTTATGTCTATAAAAGAATATACAGAGGAGTTTTATAGATTAAGTATAAGATCTAGTCATAGAAGCAAATGAAGAAAACTAGCAAGGTATATTAATGGCCTAAGATCCGATATACAAGATGAATTGATGTTTATTCAAAACTATTGAATAAGCTTATCGATAGCCCTTAAGATTGAAGAAAAATTGGCAAGAAAGCAAGAAGTCAAAAAGGAAGAGAACGAAGTGCTAATAAGAAGCGGTAGGATCACTTCAAGTCAAAGACAACTGGGTTGGGAGTATATTCAAGTGGGAGATTTCCATTCAAAGATAAGCAAGTGCCAGTCATTGTAATAGGCAGAATCATCAAGAGGAGATTTCAGAGGACGAAGACCATATCAAAGAGGTGAGGTCATCTGTGGTAAGATGTTATATATGTAACAAAGTTGGCCATAAAGTTAATGAATGTCCGTAAATATTTTTAGTCAAGGAAGCACATATAACACAAACTGATACGTAAAGTGTACAATCCTCTACACATGAAAATGCACTTAAAATCGGTGAATCTTTGATGATGAAAAGAACTTTATTAAACATCGTTGATGAAGTAAAGGAACCCACAAAGAAAAACATTGTTCAAACGTTATTGAATCAGAAGAAAGTGTTAAGAATTATTATTTATAGTGGGAGTACTAATAATTTAGTATCCACAAAAAAATGGTAGAAAAGTTGAATTTAAAGAAAACTAAACATCCTACTCCCTACAAAGTTTCATGGTTGCAAAAAAGACATCAAATATTAGTTAATGAATGTTGTGAAGTGGAGTTTCAAATAGGATGTTATAAGGCAGCTCTTTGTGATGTTATGCCTATGTGGATGTGTGTCATATCTTTGCTTGGAAGGCCATGACAATATGACAGAAAGCAATAAATGATGGCAACAACACCTACACTTTTGAAACGGATGGAGAAAAGCATGTACTTTTTCCTTTGAAGGATGAAAAAGAACCAAGAAGACCAATCCAAGGTAATGTTACTTAGTGGAAAAGAATTTCTTCAAGAAACTCTGAAAGCATGAGGAGATAAATTTTGCCATGATTGGTAAGCCAAAGGTAGTCTTCACACAAATTTGAATGGATCTTCCGTAAGAAAATGTGCTATGTTGAATGAATTTATTAATGTTGTAGTGGATTACTTGCCTTATGAGTTGCCTCCTATTAGAAGTATTAGCCATTATATTGATCTCATTCCGTGCTAGCCTTCCAAAAAGCAACTTACAGAAGACTCCAAAAAGAGAATGAAGAGATTAAAAATCAAGTGCAAGAATTGTTGGATAAGGGTCTCATTCGAGAAAGTTTAAGTCCGTGTGTTGTTCCAACGTTGTTGTTAACTCCAAAGAAGGATGGCGTGATGGAGAATGTGCACGTATCTCTCGAGCAATCAACAAAATCACAATCAAAGTATTACCCTCCCATTACCCCGTATTGATGATCTTATAGATGTCTAAGTGGTGTTACATATTTTTCTAAAATAAATTTAAAAAGTAGATATCATCAAATCATAATCAGAGAAGGTGATGCATGGAAAATAGCATTCAAAAACTAATAATGGTTTATATGAATGGTTGGTAATGCCCTTCGACTTACCAATGCTCCCAACATCTTTTATAAGACTAATGAATTGAAAAATTTGTTATAGTTTATTCAGATGATATCTTAATTTACAATCAATCAAAAGAAGAGCACCTAAGATATCTTAAGATAGTTTTGAAGAAAAATACAAAAAGAGAAATTACTAATCAATCTAAAGAAAATGTAGTTTACAAGACAGGAATATCGTACTTGGGTTTTGTAATTTCAAAAGAAGGCTTAAATATGGATAAAGAGAAAGTGAAGGCTACAATCAATTGGCCAACTCCAAGAAGCATTTTAGAGGTAAGAAGTCTTCATAGATTGGCAAGTTTTTACAGAAATTTATCAAAAAAACTTCAATGGCATGTGTGCTCCAATTGTGGAAACTATTAAAGAGAAAAATCAACCATTCCATTGGACAAAAAAGCAGCTAATAAAATTTTCCAATTATTAAAGAAAAAGATCACAGAAATTAAACTGGACTATTTTAGCAATGCCAGATTTCAATAAGTTTTTCAGGTTGACACTTAAGCCAAGTGGAACTGCAATAGGAGTTGTCTTAAGTCAATAAGGAAAACCAGTGGCCTACTACAGTGAAAAGACAATGAGGCCAGAAAAAATACTTCTCTGAGATAAAGAATTTTATGCCATCATACAAACTCAAACAAATGGAGACATTATCTTATGCCAAAAAGAGTTCATCCTCTACATAGATAATCATGCTTTACAAGAAATATAAAAATCAAACAAAATTGAGTCAGAGACATGTTAAAAGGATTGAATTCTTACAAATTTTACATTTGTTATCATGCATAAAAGTGGACAATCACACAAAGTAGCAGCTGCATTAAGCAAAATCAATTCTTACTTTTGCAAGAATTCCAAACAAATGCCTTAGAATTTGATGAGTTGAAAGATATGTATAAAGATGAGACTAAGATTTCAAGGAAGCTTATGAAGCTTGTGAAAATCCTGTAAGTAGAGATCAAACTCCATGGTTAGAACTTAGACTACATGATACAAAGAGGGACTTTCGTTCAAAGGAAAACAGTTATGCATTCCAAAATGTTCGATGAGGGAAATTTGTTGAAAGAAAACATGGTGGGGTTTTAGCATATTTTGGGCAAGATAAAACTCTAGCACAGTTACAAAGGTTTGCCAGGGCCCCCATGGAAACTGAAAATACCTCTGAAAACTGAAAATACCAACCCTCTTGTTGCATACACACCATCATCTCCAGCTTAAATTGAAACTGCATGTCCTTCTTCAGGAAGCTGAAAACTCATCTTTATTCCTGGTCAGGTGGAAGGATGTTCTTAAACACATCTGCAGGTACTTTGCCTTCTGCTGACTGCAACTTTACCCTCAAAAAGCATGCATCTCCAACTCCACAATCTGCCACTATCAATGATCACAGCTCCTCTGTTTCACTGATCTGTCCCATTATCAGGCCTCTAGCTACACTAAAAGTCTGTTCATTGGCCTTGGGTCTGTTTCATCAACCATATGGCTCCTTTCATCAGCTGAACTAGGCTCCCATTTGAATATGCCTTAACACTCCATGAGAAACAATGTTCACAACTTTGTTTAGAATTTGTTAGTTTTCCACACAGTGTCTTAGCTGCATCAAGATCACTGTCAAGTCCTTCCAAATCTTCCCACTGGTCAACCTCTATTCACTTCAGAATGTTGATCCTAGGTCCTGCAACCAATCAAAGTTGGTCTTTATTCTATTCCCAGCTCTGATACCTTCTAGAAAATCCACGAAATCTGCAACAACTAATATGAACAATCTGAAAGCTAAGCTTTATTTCATATAGACAGATTTTCTCTACTTATTTTGCAGCGGAATAGGAACATAAATAAATATACAATCACACAATTCAACAACAAAATTTTTCTATGGAACCCAACTGGTAAAACTCCTCTGCTTGATTGAGAATATTGTTGAAGAAAAATAAGCAATAGATCTCTCTCTACAATACAACTTGGTTTCAATAGAGAATACAATGAGCTCTACTTGACTAAGTTTGAAACCCTGCAAGACCCCCCTAACTGATGATCCTTATGCCTTCTTGCCTTGCCTAGATGAGCTCCTGAATCCTTGCGTTGGAAATCCTAGAAATAAGCCTCTATTTCCTAGCGCATGGGCGGATCCTATTTCTTAGGAATTAGTCCCTATTTCCTAGCGCATTCCCAAGGCAATTCTTCCTTCTTCAAACCGCACACGAGCTCCTTGTTCTTGTGCCATTTTACAAGCTCACACAAAACTGGTGCTCAAGAAGAAATTGATTACAACTGTACCTCCGCTCTTCTCTTATAAGCAATTTGAATGGCTAAATCTGGCAAGTCGATATTTTAGGAATCAAATTGGTAATTGAGTTGTTCACTGAGTTGAAGTGGCTCATGCAACTCATCCTAAGTCTTGATCTAGAATTAGAGACTTGTCACTCGTCCTTTTCCAAGTTAACTCGCACTAGAAGACAATGAACTCAGCCTTCCACTTTCGCACATTAGTTAACTGCTTTATAAGTCGTCCTAATTTGTAGGGAGTCATCCCAAATCATAGGAATTCATCCGTAATTGATAGTAATTGATTCCTGACTTATAGGAATTCGAGCATGCTATGAAGAACTCATTGAGTTCCTTTTGATTAAGGCACAAATCCAGGAACCTCTTTCGCTATCAGTTTCAACCAACCAGCAACTAAGAATTGCAAATTTATCAAGTCTGACTCTGTAATATATACTTATGTATGTATAAGTATTAAGAACATGTAGTTGCCATTTTATCATGTCTGTAATATGCCAATAAGAAGAAGATATATTTATTAATGTCCATCGAATGATGACCAAAAGTAGGTAAATGTGACTAAAAGTGTGTATAATCAGTGTAATATAAAGTGGGAGTGCAAAAGCAGCTCCTATATCTACACTAAAGCCACAGAAAGCTAAGAAACTAATTCAAGAAAGCGAAAGGCACAGACAAAATGAAGTGAGTACGTATAAAATATCCATCTTAATAAAAGCATGTCAAGTAAGCTGCAACTAGAAGCAAGTACAAAAGAGAAGGGACAGCAAGAAGCTCTATCCAAATCCTCAATTACCATGAAGGGGCCAATCCACTTTCCGAGAAGGTCACCAGGAGAGTACCCAGGGGCCAGGACTGAGAGAGGCAAGCCGTGTAACCCTGTGAGAACATGTAATGTTATCCTGCGAGGGTGGTGACGGAAGAATAAATGCCCACTGGGAATATGTGGTGATAGCATAAATTAAATAGACCTCCTTTTGTTTATATGTAACTAAGTTGTTCTATATGAAGTAATTATTTAGATAAAACATTCAAAATCAAATAACTGAAACAACTTGCAAACATTTAGATCAGAAGTTCCACTCCCATTGATACATCTTTCAAGTTGCAGGAAAAGGATTTTTATCTAACAAGTCCTTTCTTAATCAATATAAAAAAGGAGAATTACCAACAGATCTCTTTTACTTGCAAAACAATGGAATCAAAGTTCAAATAACAAATATGTAATGATGTACCCACTGCAGAGTGGAAGCTAATCTCCAATTGAGTCAACCAAGAATTATAAAATATAGATAATATACCTGCACTTCACTTAAGCAGAATACCATCTGTCATAAATTTAATGGAGCTGCCTTCCCCATTTTCCGACTATGCCGCACCTGAAATCCAACTTCCTTCCCCAACTGAAAGGACAGTTCATAAGCCACTCTTTAGCAGTGGCAAGAACTGCGACACGGCGGGGCTGAGTCACACCTATGTTTGCTGCTCTTACTTTGCCCCTCCTTGAACCAACCAGCTTCAAATAGAAACTGCCAAAACAATCATAGTTTAAGTTGTAGGCCTGTATGGCTTGGTGCAAAATCCAACCCAGCTAAATAAACAGAGCTGGCCAGTTTTATAGCTTCAACAAAGAAAGAGAACTGAATAATAATTGGGCACATTACCTGTGGAACTGGGTAGTTTTGCCACATCCAGTCTCCCCACATATAATCACTACTGAATGATGACTGACAGCCTCCATAATCTCCTGCTCCATCATAATTATTGGAAGATTTTTTCTTAAGCTAACATCAGGTGGTCTTGAAACAGAACTACAAAATTTGTGCCCAAAGGAGCACATTCAAAACCTTTTAGAAGTGGCACTGGTTTGTGTATCTAGCTTTCTGACTGTCCCCTTCAGGAAACCTAGCAACCATGATTGCTTGGTATGTAAAAATGCTGGGTTTTCAAATTAAAACTAAAATGGATAAAAAGAAGTCCATCACAGAGTAGAGTACCCTACTCAAAAGTGTTTAATTTTTAGATTTAAAAATCCAAACTCCATTTTTAACCCAATAAAAGAAAAAGGAAATTGTAAATATGTTGTGACCAAAGCAATCTTGAAATTTTTGACATACTGGCAGCTTGGAAAATCACTAGAAAGATAGGCTAATCCAAAGAGTCAAGACTCAATATACTGTGATCTATACTATGATTCATAGTCAAAATGCATTATGTTTGTAGCTTTTGGTTACACCATTTCAGAGAAAAAGGACAAAGCTCTCATTGAAATCTAGTTTGAATCAGGATATTACGTTGGCATGATAGCAATAATAGTATAGAGTTGACAGATTGTTTGTAAAAGAGTGTTTTAAGATAATAGAAACAAATATTTTATATTGAAGAAGTGAAAGTGTATTTACGTACAAGTAATTTCATGTAATAATTTGAAGAGGAAAATGAGAACTGATCTAACTTTGTGCAAAGTCAAACATAGCCTAGAGGGCATTCTCTGGAAAATATAAAATGAGAGTTCAACTGTCCTTTTCTATTTGATTTTATTTCCATTTCTTTCTTTCTTAATTTATATTAAATATCAGTGGTCAATCAAGATTGCTGGAATAAGACATGGAAGGAAGTGGAAGAATGTTAATTTTAGTTAACAATGGTATGTTCTATGCTTAGCCAAAAACAATTTCCAATTTAGTTTCCAATAGCAATCACATTAACCATTAATCACATTGACAGTAACTGCAGATAGAAGGTTAGAACAACAAATGCAGAAGACAAGCCAAGACAAGAGGACCAGATTTGGTGGATGCCACAGAAAAACCCCAAGATGGGGAAACCCCTTTGATCAGTTCTTCATTATATCAAATGTTCAGCACACACAGAGAGACAAAAAGTCAAAGTTGACTTGCCAAATCAAAGTCAAAACAGCACTGTCAAATCTGCAGTCAAATTCAGACCCAACAGAAAGTCAATGCTGATCAAAGTAGCAGAAAATAAAGAAGCTCATTCCATACCCAGTCACACTGCCTGAACAAGATGTTACCAAATAGTCCCAAAGTCAGCAGTCAAACTTGGTCAAACTCTGTCTTGAAGTCTGCAGTTAGTTCCTGTGTACTTATCTCTGCAGTCAAAGTGCTCAGAACACCTCAGTTTCTGTGCCAAAGAGTGTGGCCAAACAGAAAACTGCCCAAAAGATCGAACTCAAAATCTGCCTGGAAAGTCAAAGTCAATGCTGGTCAAACTGCAGAAAAGACTAAAATTTTCGGGCCCTGTACTTGTCTGAAATTCATCCTCTGCTACACGTGTGAGAGAAGGAATATGTGAGTGATGATGATGCCAAATGAGGTGAGAGGTCACTTATATTTGTATAAGTCATTGAGAGTGAAGTGACATATTCTTTAGACTTCATGAGCCTACATGACATGTGGCCTACCTTGACAATTTACATATGTGTGGCCATAAATTCAAAAAAAAAAACACAATTCTGCTTGTCCAAATTTGATGATCTTTAGATCAATTTGGTCCTCTCGAAAAGAGAAATTCAATGTAATCATCATCTCCATCAAATGAGTTGTCTAAAGTGAAATTTGGCGCTAGTTGCCAATTTAACACTCCCTCTCAACAAGGGAGAATTCCACCCGCCAATCCATCTATCATCATCGATCATCATGCCATCATGTCGTCATGTACCATCTTTGTATCTCATCTCTCGCCCGCTGAACACCGATATAGATAATGAAGAAGAATCGATCGAGAGTGAGTCACAAGACCTTACCACTCTCCACTCATTAAAAGTCAATCCAGAGGTAGAACCTCAATCGTACTTGATCCCGACCTTGTTGAACACCATGAAACCTATACATAGGGAGTACGACAATACATGATGCGATCCATCCGTAGTGCTCGGGTCCCTATCCACTTTTCCCAACTCATTGGCCAGATGAGAGGTACTTCCCATGAGTCCCGGACTCCATGGGTAGGATGTATGTTGGGGCATTAGCAAGAGAAGGTGAACCTCCTTATCCCACGTATGTCATAGGAGAAGGTGAACCATTCATCCTATGTATGAATCAATCGTAGGGGAAGGTGAACCACTCACCCTACACACGTGTCATCAACGATAGGGAAGGTGAAAACTCACCCTACACATGTCAACTATCATGGGGTATCACAGAAGGTGAACTAATGAATTTACACAATGCACCAATAGGGGAAGGTGAAATCCACTCATACCATGGTCGCTCAAAGCCCAAGAAGTAACTAAGCCCCCAGGAGCTCCCAAAGCTCAATGTCCAACTCAAGCGAGACCCTCTTAGAGGGTTTTTCCACGACTCCAAGTTCCTCTCTAGTGTTGGCAGAATTGACCTTCTGGCACAGATATACCCATAATCGCCATCACCGATGTGTTGGAGCTTGCTGTTCTTGATGTGCTGAAATAACATGTGTTTGAGCAAATATGGAACACGGGATTCTCTAAAGCCGAATCCCACTCCTGCTATGTCAAAGATCATGAATTACATCTACCACGTGCTCAAATAGCCTCACTAAAGACCTTCCTCACCTGGGCTCAACCAAACAACCTCACAACAAGCCATACTAGCCGCAATGTATTCCGTCTCGCCTGCCGCTTAGAGCAACCGATTTTTTGCTTCCCAAGCCATCCAAGAAATTTAGCTAAACTTTCAGAAATTATAGCAACATCCAAACGTGCTTTTTCAATCCACCACACTACCAAATCTACCAACATCAAGATATCCATATAGCCCCAAATTCTCAAGAATGTATCTCACCATAGTTGATTGTGCCATGGAGATATCTCAAGAGATTCTATGTGCTAACCAATGTACAGGCGATGAGGCTCGACCATAAATTGACTCAACGTATTCATAGCTAAGCATAAAAGTCCTAAGGGAGCTTACCAGAACATCATTTCAAGGAAGTTAATGTCTATATTCGAAGGGTTTGCCAATTCGCCCAACAACACTTCCGCGCATAGCTTCTTGAAGTTGAGTTCCACCTGAGTAGAGCACCACTGTAACCACAATCCGACATTCTTAAGGCCTTCTCACAATGTATTTTCCTTGAGAAAGGAAAATCTCACATAGATTTTGCCAGAATTTCAAACCTAGGAAGCAGTGCACGTACCTAGGTCCTTCATCTCGAACTCAAAAGCCAAATCCCTATTGCATTGATAAATGAGAGGGTCCGTACCTATCAAAAAGAGATCATCTACATAAAGGACCAAAATGAGAGGCATGTCCTTTTCAAACTTTAAGTATAGTTAGATCAAAGACGCTTCTCGTTGTAAATCCCAGCCTTCATAAGATAGCTATCAATCCTCTCATACCAAGTCCTGTGTGGGGCTTGTCAACTCCAGAGGACTTTCTTCAATTTGCATACATGTGTCCTTCGATCTTGTACTTCAACCCCCGAGGTTCTTCCAAGTAGGCTTCCTCCTTAAGCGAGTCATGCAAGAAAGCAAATTTAACGTCCATTTGATGTGGGCTCCATCCTTGAGAGGCAACAGAGCAATTATAGATTGGATAGTGGTATATCACAACCGGAGCAAAATATCTTGTCATAGTCTAATCCTTTTTGAGAGAAGCCCCTGTGCAACGAACATGCCCTTATATTTTTTCACACTCCCATCGCCATGTTTACTATCGTATAGCCACTTTGAGGTGACTACGGACTTGTCCTGGGTCTAGGCACCAAATCTCGTACATCATTCTTCACTTAGATCGAATATTCTCATTCAGCATCGCATCCTTCCACAGCTTGGTGCTTTACAACTTCTTCGAACGTACATGGCCTCAAATTTTTGAACAATAGTACCTTCATAGCAAATTTTAAGTACCCTTGATACATGTTTGGCTTCTTACTTTCACGAAATGTCCTCGCTTGAGTAGTATGTTTTTCAAAGATATTTGAATGTATCTTTGGAGCCACAAAGGTCTTTTCCTTGAGGTAAAGGGATCACCAGGAGGTTGATCAATGGGATCCATCAGACATAGGCTCATTTGTTGGAGGTTCATCCTATTTTTCCACAAGATCATAATTGTCCTTCCTCATGATAGGGAGATCTTGGCTTTCCCAAGGCGCATCTTCATCAAGGATACCATGGCTTATCGCATCTTCGATTTAGGCACATAGATTCTATTTGCCTTTGAATCTCATCAGAGTCGACAAATATACCTTTCTTCCCTGTGACAAGCCTAAACTTGTTTCTTTTTCTCTTTAGGTACATGAAAATACACAAAGTGACAAAAGGATTACCAAATATTCTAAAATTAAAAACATCAAAGCCTCTTACCAAAGGAAAACTTGTTCGGGTGTCTTGAAATCCACTCGCTTGATCTCCCCATAAGAACTTCTTTGATAGACTTTCGATCATGGAGCATGGCATCGTGGCTTCCATGATTGTTCAGCTTCTTCTCAGTGAATTTATTTGGTTGGAGAATGGAACAATTGTCTCCTCTTTAATGCCGGCCTCTACAAAATTTATTGAACACCATTTGATTCATATTCGGCCTATCAAGGGTTCAATATCTTGATTTTCTTCCCTATTTGATTTTCCACCAATGCTTTGAAATAAAAAAACCATTTGAACACTTCATCCTATTCAAGAAATAGATCAATGATTTGTGTGAGAAGTCATCCACAAAGATTGCATAGTATAAGTATCCCCCCAATGATGTTACGAACAAAGATAGGTCAAAATGGACCAATTGAAGAATATCGGTAGTTTGGCTTTCAATTAGAAGGAATATTCCCTAGAAGCTACCACACAACCCCGACAAACTCCTTCATGACTCATGTTGAACTCGGGCATACCCGTGACCATCTTCCTTACTCCAAATGCATCGTCCGACTATTTCAAGGCATTCATGGACAAGCTTTGTTGAATGGTGTTGTCATTAATTCCAACATCGCCTATGAACGCTCTTAATATACATCATCGATTGCATTAGTTGAAAGCTCCAATGGACAAGAATCCCCGCATAAAAGCAAGCTCCTCTCATAAAAGGCCATTATGCCTTGCATTTGATGAGAATTTTTTGACGGAAAAGGTCAATGTGTTTGGACTCAAGACCATCGTCATCGTGTTGTCCTCATCATGTCAAATATTACGATAGGTGGTATGCCTCGTATTTCCTCGCTGCCTGAGGAGATATGCTTTGTCAAAGTTGGAGCTCTTCTTGTGGTCAAGTCCCCAAAATTAGATGATGTGGCAGCTCAACAACTACAAATAATTGTTTAATTCATGGGGGCCAAGAAGAATTTTATTGAACTTAATCAAATATTTTTTCAAGGTCAATCTTGGTTACAAAAGAAAATTTTATAAAGGACATTAGTGATATGTAGGGCCCAAATAAGCATAGATTTGGCTCCAAAAAATAAAATTTGAAATTTAATCCTAAGGTCGGCTCCCTTCAAGTGTAAGTTGGCTTACCCTAGAAGTTCATTCACTTATAAAGGAAGCTCATTTGCCCTTTGTTTGACAAGGAACTAACGATTCAATCTGAAAATTTAAGCGAAAGACTGAGGCCTTTAATAATCATGCTTATCTGAAGAAGAAGACTGCTGTAACAAAATCCATTACCCCACCTGCAATAAAAACTCAACATCCAAAGCACTTGATGAGCCTGCTCCCACATTAATCACCAAGTATGTGAGGGTATGAGGTATTACCTTGATCATCATGAATTATAGTTAAATATACCATTGTGTATAAGCATGCCATTTGTCTCATATGCAAGCTCTAATTCATAACCAAGGCTCAATGGTTAAGAAATGGGGTAGAACGTATCCTCACTTGTTCTTAGAGTGCCACAGGCCAGAGGAATGTCACTATTGACCAATTGGTCTATCTTTAGATTGAGCACCCTTACGATATGAAAGTAATTTCCACACTTTCAAACGTGGCAGTTTACATTCTTATTATCTTAATAGTTCTAGACTCTAGTGTTTACAATGGCCATCACTCAAAGAGGAGACTCTTAAATTAAAATTTGATAATTAATGCGGAGTCCCCTAATTACGATAAGTCTTTTGATATAACTGTCATCGATAATCTTCAACCGCTGGAATAGAGCCACGTTCCATTTGGTTGCTTAAATTTTTAATAATTCTACCCACCCCATTCAAATTTGTTTTTCTTTGATTTCCTCAAGGATTTTGGAGGAAACAATCCTCTCCTCACACCAGCCACCCCTGACCCGTTAGAGATTAATTTTTTCATATTTAAACAATTACATATTCACTTAGAGGTACCCTTGACAGAAATGTAGCAATGAAAAAGAGGAATACTTGGTACTATTAATCAACCTTGATACTGAACACAATCTGGTGCAGATACATTAGGAAATGTCTTTAAGAATGACAAGAACAGCTAGCAAAGCAGTCAAATTTTGGAAGATGCAAAGGCTTCCAAGTTTCCAGTTATCGCGTGTCAATAAGCATGAATAAACTCTTTTAAATACAGAAAACACAAAACATACTATTAAGAAAAAGACCGCAAAAGATTATTCAATATTCTTGGTATGAGATGAGTTCCCACTTTCGATTATTTTTCTTTCAATTTGAGGCTTGGGAAATAACCTGATACTTTTGTCTTTTGAATTGCATCAATTGACTCGTTTTCCAACATTCAGGCTGGCATTCTCCTTTGAAATATTACACTAGTTGAACCAGAACCTTTGGTTATCAAGGCCCAAAAGATGTGAGGATGCAAAAGCCTTATCATGATTACTCTGTGGGACAATTATTTTGGTGATAATCAAATCCCCTGTTCAGTAGAGGTTAGGGAATGATCTGTTCCATTCCATTTGAACAGCTATCCATAGAAATATGTACGGAAGATCCTGTATCATGGTCGAGACTCATGTCACTGTGTTCTATATTGAGTCCTGCTATCGATGTATTATCCGCTCACTTTGCCATCAGTAGAGGCATCATTTCTTGCATCTCCAGTCATGTTATCTGGCTTTGAATCCTTCATTGCAATTTACATAAAGGCTGGAAAGGAACCCTGCTTCTTTTCGATTGTGACCTGGCCAACTTTCTGCATATCATTTGGAGAAAATTTGACAGCCAAAAGTTCATCAGTACATTTTCATCTTTACCTGACTGAATGAGTCACCCTTTCACGAAAAAGGAATTCCCATGGGAACTCCCCAACTTGCTTATGAAATCGCATTGCTCTAGAGAGTTTCTCCCTCATAGTTTCAACCTACACTATGAAATTCACAATACATTTAAACTTGTAATTTCAACCAAAAGAAGGATTGTTTGTAATTCTGAACAAACACAACAAGTATCTTGAAATACCTGTCCAATATTACCAGAAGAACTTAATAAAGCATGTGCATCATCTCCAAGCTTGTGCTTCCTGGAAATACCAATCCATACCTCAAAGTCAGTTTATTATCACCTATGGTAATAGAAATTTCTGTACAGGATATAATTCTCTTCACTAATTTACTATATTTATGAATAATTCATGAAATTTTTATAGTAGATATTATTTAATATTATGATAGGTCCCATTGGTTAATTACAAAAGTTGCACAAACAGTAAGCAAGTCAAAAGTATATTAACGTACTCCAGTATTTCATATATTTGATCGTTTGCCTTTTTATCCTTCTCTCTTCCTGTATAAAACAGAGAAATGAAACAAAAAGGCCAACTGTAAAAAAATATATATATATGGTTTTAAAGTAACAAGGAAAGTAGTTAAATAAAAAATGTACTAAATAAAACAAAACAAAAAAGTGGTTGCTCAATTTACTTTGTCGACGTAATTTTCTTTGCTGATTCTTGCTCAAGCACAGAGAACTTTCTGTCTTTCAAACCTTAAAAATGCAGCAAAATATCATAAAAAGTTTAATATTAAAAGGATTTATTAATGTTTGTTCAACGAAGTTACTAAGCACAGATAACCGAAAATGGAGAACACAGATAATGAAGCAAGCTAGTACATCAAGTACCTTTTTCTTATCCTTTTTCCTAGACTTATGATTGCCAGGGTAAAGGGGCAGTATTGCATGCATCCCCATCTTCAGGTCTATAGCCATGATATTATAGGCAAACAAAAAAAGCAACCTTCAGTAAGTGAAGATGAATTTATTATGGGCAAACAAAAAGGCAACCTTCAGTAAGTGAAGAGGAATTCAGGAGATTAATCGTGGTTCAGTATCGTACTCTAAGTGAAATCTTATATAAGAGCTATGTTATTTCACTTAGAACATAATATCCCAAGTCTCAATCCTGTATTAGTGGGTATTCTAAAAAGACAAGAAAACACATACCCGCTGGTAAGCTCCATGATATAAAGTTTTGTCACCTGATTGGTTCCAAACAAAACGCAATAAAGTTATGGTTAATCTATCATACCAAATTTATCAAAATATTAATTTTAATAGCAGTAAAAAAGTTTAAATTCAAAACAGAGAAAAACACTTGAAAGGTTAAACTAGACACAAAAAACGAAAATGCACAAGAGGGTTTCTTGCCGTTGTTAATGTCATTAGTGGAGGTTCCTCCCTAGCTGATTGCTGTAGTAAAAATAGTAAGTTCCATGATTTTGACTTTTCAGTTGTTTTGTTTAGCAAGTTGGATATCCAATATTATGTTAGTGATGTTAGGTAAATCCTACCACAGAATTTGATAATTTTACTGGCAGTTTCTCATCCCTGTCATATATCTTCAAAACTCTTATGTTGTTGCATCTAACATGCATACTGCATTTTTTCACTATTTTGCTGAAGACAAGGTAGTATAGCAGAGGAACCTTCATTATTTAATTTTCAAAGTGTTTGTACTAACACTTATTGACAGAAACTGCAAATAACCAGTTTGAGATCTTGTCAACAAAGAGTGTTAAACTAAAGAACTGATGTGGAGTAGATAGAAATGTAATCCTAGGATTAGCAAAAAAAATCAAAAGCAAAAACAAAAAATTTAAAGATTTAAGACTAAAAGGATGACTGTTTTTTGGACATAAGATTAACAACCCAGTAGTTATAACTTATGACAACTATTGTGACACACTTATTTTTTTTTCTGGCTCACTGCTTCCGTGCATAGCCTAGCCCTAGCAAGTAGTGTTTTTGATTGATATGGCCCTTCCAGCTATCCATCCCTTTCAGCAGAAGCTTTGGGGCCACTAATTGGAAATCGATTCCTAATGTTGAAATCTAGGATTTTCAGAAGCGTTCTGAATCAACCCCTAATGTGAAGCAGCTTGTCATAGGGTTCCCCGCAGTCGAGCCTTGAAGAGGTTCGAAGTTTGACAAATCTGAAAAAAAAATTCTGGTTCGGCTCATGCTCGGCTATGGTTTGGTTTTCTCTGTTCATTTCAACTCGGGCCTTATGACAGCCCTTACATGTGCCTTCGCAACACATCCTGCGTATCCTGGTGCATCTGAATATTGATGCAGAGATCAGTAGATAGTTAAGCTAAGCCGTCTCGTGCTGTTTTTCTGAAGGGCCTCTTACAGCATGTTCTTGTTTCGTGGAGTCCAAAACGAATACGGCTTGGCTGATCTCGTATTAGAAAGAGCCTGCTCGGCAACCTGCTGCCCAAACACCGAACCCAACACTTAGCTGCCAAATAAGGAAGGAAGGCCTCCAGAGACTAAAAATAGTCTATGGGACTACGTGCCTCCTTGTTTTTTTTGCCTTTTCGGAATTTATGATGAGCTGACTCAACCTTGTAACAGTGCCCTCACTGAAAAGACAATGTCACGGAATTGAAAAGACAATGTCACGGAATTGATGCTAACACATCGCGATAACCGTCCATGACGCCTTTGCATCACATTCCAAAATGAAATGCTTTTCCGATTCCACTACCCTTAAGTGCAAAGTGTATACACCCATTCTTCCCAAGCTTCTTTAGGTCTCTTCCACCTGCCTCGTTTTTCAATCGGGTTGATGGAAAGGTTCTTAATGTTTACCTTCCTTTCTTTTTAACCTTAACACATTGCAAAAATTCATAATAATTTATGGTCAAATTAGCAAATGGGAAACAAATGACATTAGTTGTTGTCTGCTAATGTGCCGATCTATCACCATTATTTAAGAAAAATCAAAGCCACGTGGAATAACCGGTTGGTGGTCCGTAAAGGGCGGTGGTTTCACTCTCTGCCGTTTACCAGTCTTGGTCGTGACCTATTTCCTTACGTCCAAAGAAAACAAGCTCTTAGCCCAAGATAAGCGCTTACTATTTAATATTATTATTATTATTATTATATTGAAATATATATAAAATAAAAATTAATGGCAAACTCATCTGAAACATATAAGAAAATTTGAATCAAAACTTAATTGTTTTTAACTGAACTATACAAATCTAGAGCTTATGCTTTTTGTTCTTTGGCTCAAAGTCATAAATTTCCAATGAGAGATCCCTAATAAAGCAGATGGGATTTGAATTTTGCACCTCGCCAAAGGCAATGGATTAATGAATGCGTAAAAATGGACAATCACTATAAAGTGTCATTAACCTATTTCCTTACGTCCAAAGAAAACAAGCTCTTAGCCAAGCATAAGCAAGTGATTATTTAATATTATTATTATTATTATTATATTGAAATATATATAAAACAAAAATTAATGGCAAACCTCATCCGAAACATATAAGAAAAATTTGAATCAAACTTAATTGTTTTTTAACCCAAACCATGTGACAAATCAAGCTTATGCTTTTGTTCTTTGGCTCAAAGTCGAGTCTCCTTAGCCGAAAGAGATCCCTGGGTACGGCGCATGGGGATTTGAATTTTGCACCCCGCCATGCAATGGATTAATGAATGCAATAAAATGGACAATCACGATAAAAGGTAAGCTCTCCTACGTCTTCGTGAAAGAGTGTATTACTTGTATTTGTTTGAACCCCTCGCAATCACATTTTTGAAATCGGCCATATTTCATGGGCCCAAGAAGGATGTATCCTCGACTTTGGACCCTTGATTTCAATCCATAAGTTGATGTCCCATCCACAATTCCAAGATGGGTGTGGTGCCCCTATTTGCTACTCCAAAGATTAGAATGATGTAAGTTCTTGGAATCTACTAGGAATGGCTTGGGGAAAAATCATAATGTTTTCATGCAAGGATTTACATGGAAGTAGATCTACACAAAGGCCTCCCTAAATCTATAAATCTATTTGGATAGTTGAAATCATCTTCATAAATTGGACTATTAGCAACTTACAATTGACTATTAGCTTGGTGGTTCGACTAAATAACTGATTTAATACCCTCCTTGGTTTTATTTCTAATTTTTGTAGAACTTCCAAACATAAGTGTACTTTCCACCATTGTAGGGATCTCACCCTCTCTCCATTCCAGAAATAAAGCTATCTCCCATTGATACACTAGTTGAACAACCGGAATAGTCAAGGAGAATTGCTAAACATGTTGTTGGTGAGATAGAGCAAAGAAAGAGACATTTGTTGAGAGAGAGCTTAGGCTTGTGTCCTTGCCTCATCCCCACTCCCCGACGATCCTTCGAGACGCCGCTTCGACCGAACTCGCCGAAGGGAGTACGTACTGCCAAGGTCTTGGGTTGTAATCTCTTTCTTTCTATTTATATATACATGACTAATGTCTCGTTCCCATATTGTGCTAATATGGTTTATTTTACTAACATGTTTAATCTTCCTTAATCGGGACAATTTCAGTTATGAATGCAATTATTGTCTTGTGTGTTGCTTTTATCCTTTGATCTTTGTGCAGGAATCCAAGTACCATTGCCAAAGGACCGTGACCTGTCAGGATAGAGATCAAGAGCCACCATTGCTATAGTTGCGATAATCACATTGACCAAGGTGTGTACATGAATTGTCCGAACCTATGTCATTCGTTAACTAGGAACCGCGCATTAGCTTGCTCTCGTGTTGCTAGACCCACTTCTAGGCTAGAGGGATCGTCTGTCCGCGCAGAGGATTGTACTCTTACTC
This sequence comes from Pinus albicaulis, assembly GCA_034641835.2. NCBI lineage: Eukaryota > Viridiplantae > Streptophyta > Pinopsida > Pinales > Pinaceae > Pinus > Pinus albicaulis. The sequence continues at coordinate 121,763 of JAXQQM020059090.1, read as the reverse complement.
AAAACTATGTGTCAATCAGTGTACAATAATGATGCGGTCCTCGTGGGGAACATCATGATGCGAAAAGATCTGGTGAGGTTGTGGCGTACATGGCATACATATAACTCCACCCAAGGAATATATTGTAGTCCAAGTGAGCGTCCAAGACTTCAATGTCTATGTGGACCGTCTTTCCGGCTAAGCAGACTAAGACGTTTTGATAGAGGCCAACGAGGGTTGAAGGACGTTCGCCGTATGCTCTAAGCGTAATGACTGAGGGTTTTAGTTTGGGAGAACCTAAGTTCTACTAAACTTTTTTGGACATGATGCACATGGATGCACCCTCGTCTATGAAACATCAGTGAATTATGATATTTTGGACTGACATTGGCATCTGGAAGGTGACCATGGAAGCAAGCCTGGGGGTGGCTTTATCTAAGTCAAAAGTCATTAGGCGTGTATTGGCAGGGTCGATAAGGCCTAACGCTTAAAGTAGGGTCATTGTTTTGGGCATGATCCACATTTCCAAAGTTGACATAGAAGCGGGAGATTGTGCTAAGTTGTCTATGATACTATAATTATGGGCCGCTTTAGAGTAGTTTCTTGCTCGCATATTGGGTCCCTTCGCCATTTTTTGCAATGGTTCGATAGGCATCTTTGAAATGGTCAAAGGTGCAGTCGATGCACTGGTACTTGCCCCTGACACATTAGTGTCTAGTGGGGTGTTGTAATTGTGATTTCGTGTTTAGAAAAACATCTCTTCGCCAGTCATGTAAATTTCATGGCTGCTTTTCCCGGAGTCGTATGTATTTTGCTGTTGAGTGCTTACTGTCCCTTGATGGTGGAGAGGTTGTTTCCATCATAACTAGTTATGCCGGGAAGATCCTCCTGCTCCGGTTACTCCGTAGCTCTTTAGCTCGGGAGATTGGGACAGGCAGAGCATAGTGGCTATACTCACCACACATCGAACAAGAATGGCTTATTCGAAGAGGTGGCCTTTTGCTCGCCATCGGGGCGTTGCTTGGTTCTTGCTTCCTGATTTCGTGTTGATACTTCCAACCTGGGATCACGATGGGCATTGCCGGTTGCTTCTATCCAGTGGTTCCTTTGGCTTCTTGTTTTTTTCCTTTTTCTTCACCACGTTAGGAGGGTAGTTCTTGTGGTTGTATTGGTGTGGTTGGTTTGGGGATGGTCAAGACAGTTCACCTATGCATGGGTTTGCAGTAGTGGCTCAGCTGGATTGAGAATGCAGTCCTTGTGTCTCACACTTGGCGCCGAGGGAGCCGTTTCTCGTTGTTTCTTCGCGTACTAGGTCCCCTAAGCTGGAGGATAAGGTCCTCCCTGGTGATACGCTTGTGCCCTATTGGTCAAATTTTGCTGAGGCATATGATGAATTTGAAAACCGGGTTGAGGTACGTTCTGGGTAGAAATGTATGTGTAACCAGGGTTTTGACTGCTGCTACAAATCCTCAGTTGTTCCGAGGGGTGATTGCTTCATCAACGGTACTCCACTTCCTATGGCGCCTATACCTCTGCTTATCATGCTCTAGTTCACTCTGCCTTTGCTTATGGGTAAACCACGAGTGCTACTTCAATTGCTTCAACATGTGTCGCTTAAACCAATGCCTAGGTAACCTTGGGTCAATGACACAATTAGTCTGTCACAGAGTTTGACACGCCCGGGACAATTTCCGTATAAGTTTGCAAAGTGGGGCATTAGGCAGATGTTGTAAATGTATCCCGACTCACGATAAATCAGCCTCAAGTTGATGGGCTTCTGGTTGATGGCGTCCTCTTTGGATGTGGGCTTTTGCTGCGCCACATCCTTGAAATCTTCACATAATGTCTTAGAACAGTTCCAAGAGAACCCGATCATCGGAAGTTTAGCTTTACATAAACTACGATGCTGCCTCCATTCATGGAGATGGTCCGAGATATGGACGATGGGGTTTGTCTAAATGTGTTAGTAATTTATTCCAATTGGGGTGAATGGGGTGGTACCCAAAATATGTTAGGAACGCGGTGGTGAGGAAGCAAAAGGTTCCATGTGAAGCTGAGGGTTGCTCCACATACCACTTCATGGCTACTCCTGTCATAGTGCATTGAAATAGTCTCAATCAAATAGTGTCATCAATGATACTATTCGATGAACACCATAGGTGGAAGGTCATGGCATGATTACTTGGGTCTTCCGCTGTTTCTCTTCACTTTGGAAATATCCAAAGGGAGCTTCGGCATGGAGGCCATGTAGGTTGTGTGCGATGGGGTCATTCGGTGTATCTGAGCAACCGAGAAGATCCAACAAAGATAATAAAGGTGATTGGGAGGTTGAAGCCATTGCAATGTGAAAACACAAAGTTTTGGTTATGAAGAGGGTTGGCTCACGTGTTTACACCAGCACAGGTATTCGGTTGGCTTCTCGAATGGGGACACACTCCTCCTCGCCCCTAGGGGTCAGGAGGAGTGGTCTATGGTGTGGTGTTGGGAGATCTCACTAAGGTTCCCAACTGTATGATGCCTCAATAAAGGACGAACCAATAATGGTGCGCTCGTCTGCCTTCGATGCCCAACCAAGCGAAAGACGTGGAACCTCCCTATGGGGAGGTCCAAAAGATGCCTGGGACGACGAGGTCCTATTGGGTCCATTCGGTGTTGACCAAGTTTGTCTTGGAAACTTTTGAGAGGATAGAGTCTGTGGATTAAGTGAAATTCTTTATTACATACATAAAACAAAGCTAAAATAAAATAGATTTTTCCCTTTAAATTAATCTATGTGATCACAATCAAAAATTTGGTTTTTTGTTTGTTTGTGTATGATACTCAAAATCATAGAAGACCTACACACTCAAATGTAACTCGGGACTTGAGAAGAGTTATCTTTATAGTGTCAGGCACAACGTCCCGTAAGAGCCGGCGACACCCCAAATAACAATAGCAAATCCACCAAGATAAGGGTAGAGGGTCTGCGCTTGCCTACACCATCACCTATAGGAAAAGGGTTCCTAGTTTTGGTCACTAAGTACCACCGTCCCACATGAGAGTTCAAGTCTTGGCTTTTCAGAAAGTCAGCTAATAGTTTTGAGACAACAATGTAGCCCCAATCGATATCGCACACACTACGCTTAAGCCTAACTCTAAACGGTCTCTACCGCGTCAAAGTTTTCTTTTCTCGTGGGTTGATAAGTGGATTTTAAGCTCCCTAAAACAATCAACTTATATGTTTCAAGATTAAGAATGATCAAGGTGGCCTATTGGATGCCTAATTTTGATCCGAACCTGTGTTTAAAAATCTTTTACCCCGTGGGGAGAATTTAAGGAGTTTGCTAAGTTAGTTTTAGGTGTCTTTGCTTTACTTAGTGAGTGGATGTGTGTGAGAAAAAGTGGACAAGCACATAGTTTGAATGTGTGCATATTCGATGATCCTTTTCAAACCCCTATTTAAACTATGTTGTATTGTTCTGCTCGAAGAAAACATGTGCGGCTAAGGGCCGCTGTTTTTTCTTAGCATCTATGTGATCAACTATAGGGAGATGACGAGTTAGAATAGAGAGCGCCATATGCTTAAGGATCATCGAAGGGTGCAAAGGTAGCAAAGATTACTTTCTTCCATAAACAATTCAACTTAGTCCCAAAATCCTAAAGGCAAAAATTGAACTAAACCAATAATTTTTACACTAGAAAAAAAAGAAACTACTACGCATGTGTGGGTCCCGGGCGACGATTTTGGCTAGTTATCTAGGTGTGTTGTACCAAAATTCTGCAAACATAATTTTTTTTCGGAATGCAAGTTATTTTCCCCCCTACTAAAACTATGTGTGAACTTTTGCAAAATCATAACTTGAAATAAACCTACACTAAGCCTACAAAATAGCTAAGAGTGAGCTTTAGCAAGTTACGAGGTACCACAACCAAGGCCGGTGCGTATTAGGGGCTGCCGAGCACCCCATACAGAAAGATAGAAATAAGGGATAATTTTCTTTCTCGTCTTTTTGCGGCGGGCGAAATGTTGATGTCTGTAGGCATGGCCCAACAAGCGTTCTGGCACCAGCTTATGGAAGAAAAAGTGCGCAAAGTCCTAAAAATTTAATTTTTGGAGTTGTTCTCGTTTCCGTCCGTCACTTGGGATGAACTAGGGACAAAGAAGAGAACTTGGGGAAATTCACTCCACTCCCATAAACATTTGCATAAAGGTCTTTGCAAAAAGTCACAAACTACAAACTTGGTAATAAACGCAAGGGAGTCACCAATCCCCGTTTCGAGGTGATCGGTGCAAGTATGTACGAAATCACACCAACGCAAGGGGTGTGTTCTACCCACTTAAGTTATCATCGCTGTGAAAAAAGAAGTGGAGTCGCAGTGCTAGAACAAGCTAGAATCGTTATACTAGATAGAGAAATAGCATGCATATATAAACTAAAACTAGTTCTAAGTCCCGATGCAAGGATGTTTACCCCAAGTCAGTTTCTGCAAAAGTCTCCTCTCTTCTACCGTGGTGGACCTAACTTGTTGATGGCCAACAATTGAGTCCCCTCTATCTTCGGGCCCGATCACACACCGTTGGTACTTTGGCAATTATGGCGCATAACAATGTTCAAGCAAGTTCCTCATCTCATGGTGGCCTTATATAGGAGAATTTAAATTTCTACATTGGGGACAGGAATTTTAAGAGAGGGGTATGATTCCTTTTGTGTGCTCCAAATATTCCATTGTGTGCTCACTTGATGTTTAAGGAGGCGTTGGTATCATTCCTTAGGGCGGCCTAAGTGAGGAATCACTTATCCTATGCTTTGCGTGGTCCCAAAAAGTGACATTTCGCCACTCCCAGGATTGCGCCCATTTCGGGTCATAAGGCACACAAAGGTGCTCTTCACAACGAATAATGCACGCAAAAGCATTTATGACTTGCTCAAATTTGATTTCCTCATACCTTAGATATTTTTAAATACTTTCCGTATCTCCGTAATGTCTTCCACTCGTAAATCCTTCTCGTTTGACATTAAATAATGTCTTCTGCCAGGGATGATTTTCCAATGTTAAAACCCATATTAGTTTGAGGAATTTACAGCCTGCAAGTGCGAGGCGAGGCGCAGCATGTGGCACCTGTGAACTTTGGGATCGGAGGAGGAAGAGGCAAAAGGAGGAACAGAGGCTGAGGCGAGGTATATGTGGTCGAGGTGGTAGAGAGGAACCAAAACCTTTGTATTTCCAACCTTCGACGAAGATTCTACGCCCACAATGAAAAATCTCACCGTTGAGAGTCAACAAGAAGATTCAACATCTACAACTAGTGCATTAAGCACCCGTGACTAGTGGTGGGGCCCACAATGTTATTTTTGGGTGCATGTATATTTTTATTATCCCTAAATTTAGATGGACATTAAACTGTAATCTATTCTCAATGTGGAATTGAATGAGTTAACCGAAAGTGATAAATTCAAGCCATCTAGTGGATTTTGAGTTAGAGGTTGGTTGAGGGTCATGCAGAGTAATTCTAATTGTCAGAGTTTGAAGTGTAGTGGTGCATGAGTTGGTGCAAGTTGCAAATGCTTTAACTCAACTAAGTGAGTTAAAACTAAGTTGTGCTAGTTGTAACTAAAAATACACTAGTGAGAGATCTAGTGAATTAACTATTAATTAATTCACAATCAAGATCTCACATGCAACTTAGATTTACTATTATTACTGCATGCATGTTAGATCCAAGGAGACCCATTGAGTTCTCAGTGAAAGGGAGGTTGATCATCGGGCCAGGGATTATTTGCTTCTGGTAAACATGCAGAAAAACACCCATTGGAGAATGTTAGATATTTGGTATCAGCCAAGGTGCAAGAATTCCTATCTTTTAGGGATCTTTACCATCAGGGGGAGGCTGATAATTGGCTATGTGTTGGTTAGTTTTGCATATGACCATGTGAGTATATTAGCTAATGTACTGAGGGCTCTTGTGAGAAGACTTTGTATATAATTGTTTCATGATCCATGCTTAATATACAATAGAATATAATGGTTTTTTTAGCTGTAAGCTTTCGCTGGGAAATTATCTCTGTTGTGTGTGATTTATCTTTCTTCATGTTCATGTGATTAGCGATTGTGTTTTTAATTCCGCAAAATATTTGTAGAAGAAATTCAATATTTAACTTTAGTACATTGTTAGATCTAAGGAATTCCAAGATATACATGCTTGTTTTATAATTTATACATGGTATCAAAGCATAGAAGATTGCGTATGAAGTAGAGCCGAGTTTGTGACTAGATAGAATCTGTAAATTGGTGTAAAAAGACTTTTCTGGTGCTACAAATGATTCAAGATCGAATGTCTTTCAATGGCTTGAGGTTATATTATGCACTCAAGGGCAACTCAAACTACATTTCTCGTAATGATGAGGGGAAGCGCATTCGAAGACAATGGCTTGAAGGAATTCATTAACAAAGATGTTCCTAAGCGATATAGATGCCGCTAATCTTGATGCATGGCAAAAGAAAGTGAAAGCGAGGAGGATCTCGTTGAGGAGGCATGAGACCACATTGTCTCCGTTTATCCCCGGGAAAGCCACACCATATGTTATGTGGAAGGCTTTGATGTATCTATTCCAAAGCAACAATGACCAGGAAATTGGTCTGGCTCTCAAAGATAAACTCAAGAAGATCAAGATGGGTATAAAGGAAGCACTATTCCAAAATATCTCACGAAGTTAGTCCACTGGATGAACTGGCGAAGTGTGAATAACAAATACGATGATGATTTGGTGAGCTTGGAAGTTCTCCTAGGACTTCCTAAGAGTTGGCACAGCTTATCAAGACTCGTCAATGGAAGGGAAAAATTGCCAAATTGGGAACGACCGTGGTCGGATTTGGTGCAGGAGGAGTTTCGACGGAACACCGTAATCTTCATCTAAGAATGAGGATGAAGAGGATCAGAGCTAGCTGCCACCAAGGTGAGGAAAGGGAAGGGGAAGGGGAAGAAATTCCCTTCAAAACCTAAGTCCAAGAATGGAAAGAAGCAAGGATATGTACAAGGTGAAGTGTTTTCACTCGTCACGAACATGGGCATTTGCTACTAATTGTCCATAAAAGAAGAAGAACAAGAAGGTTATTGGACTCCGCACTGGGTGAGGCCCTTCTCGCAATTTGATCTTGAATTCTCGTTGATCGCATGCATGGTGTTTAGTGCATTGAATCTATGTGGTATCTAGATAGTGGTGCTTCCTTTCACAGACAAGAGATGAGAACTTTTCGTGACTTGGAGGAGAAATATATCCGTATGCATATTGAGATGGGCGATGACGAATCGTATAGTGCTAATGGGATTGGTACCATTACCTTTCAGAGGGAGTCGTGTAAACCATTTCAATTAAAAGATGTAATGCATAAAATTTGTGTCCGAAGAAAATTTGGTCTCGGGCCGCAATGTTTGAGGACAAGAGGCTATGATGTTGTTTTTTGTGATGAAAAAGCTTTCCTATGACATAAAACAAAGTCAAGCCAAGAGGATAGGATTTGATTTAAGAATCTCTTACAAGATGGAGGTAGATGGCCGCATTGCCATGATGTGGCAAGGCAGAAAAAGTGGTGAGCCGTGATGAGAGAAAATTAAGTAAGAAGAAAGAAATCGTGGGCCATCTTCATCATGGAGCCTTGAAAGTCATGCAACAAATTTCTACCGGACTTCCAATGGGGAACACTTGCTTAGTTAGATCCTTGCAAGGGTTGCACCATGGGGAAGTACGTAAAGTCCACCTTCATGAGAAGGAGAATCGAGCTTCGGGAATCCTTGAGAGAGTTCACACGCATGTGTGTGGACTATTCTCGCTGTTTAACAATAAAACATAAGTAATATGTAATCTTTGTTGATGAATTTTCTTGTAAATGCTAGATCTTATTCATGCAAGAAAGATCAAACATTTCTAAGTTCTGGTGAGTTTTAGGCATTGGTGGAGAAAGAGTTGGGGAAGTAAGTGAAGGCTCTTAGAGCAATAATGGTGGAGAATACATCAATAATGGTGGAGGAATACATCTCTAATGAATTCAAGAACTTTTGCAAAGAAAGAAGGAATTCAAAAATAACTCATAACGCTCATAACCCATGCCAGAATGGGGTCGAGAGAGGGAAGAAATAAGAACGATCGCTAGTGCAAGACGCAGCGATGTTGCATGATCAGTGGCCTACCAATGCATTTGTAAGTGGAAGCATGCACATCACAGGTCATGTGCAAAACTTTGTCCTCGTAGAGCACTTGGCATGAGTACACCTAAAGAGGCTTTCACCGGGTAAGAAACTCCGTGTCAGCACTTAAGATTTTTGCCCTATCCGTTTATGTATGACTAAGGACGCAGAAGAAGTTGGAACCGAATGCCGAGGTTGGGATTTTTGTGGGGTATAAAGAAACCCTCATAATTATCGTGTGTATTTGACAAAACATTGGGGAATGATTGTTGTGTGATGACATCAAATTTGATGAGGGGAAAGCGCGTGCTTGTCCTTCAGAGGGAGTTGACTTCCGTATGCAGAGGGAGGAACTAGTGGTTCCAAGGATGAGTCTCAAGATGTGGATCAACCACATGAGGAGGTTCATGGAGTGGAGAAATCACTCATGTAGAGTAATCCATCGTAAATGGCAGAAGGCGCACCACACAGAGCCGATAGCCGAGACTCGATGTTGCACAAGATGTAGAAGCCCCTACTCATAGTGCAAACAGAGACAGCCTCATGACCGATTTATCGGATACATGGCTTCGTGAGAAATGTATTGTGATTGAACCATCTTCCTTTCAGAAGTAGTGCGAAGAGTTTGTTTAGCGATGCAATGGGGAGAGTATGGATCCGTTGTAAAAATAATGCATGGGAGATAGTCCCAAGACCGGCTGATAACCGGCGTTGCAGGTTTGAGATGGATCTACAAGGTAAAGCAAGTTGTTGATGGGAGAGTGGAGAAATACAAGGCCATATTTGTGGCCTCGGGTTTCTCACAGATTGAGGGGATAGATTATGATGAGACTTTTGCGCTTGTCGCAAGGTACTCTTGCAGAAGATCCATCCTTGCATTCTCAACGCAAGGGCCGGCATATCTACCGGGGATGGATGTGAAAATCGTGTTTCTCAATGGGATCATTGAGGAAGAGGTGTACATGGGGAGAAGCATGAAGGTTTCGAATCTTCAATGGAGATTTCATGTGCAAGATCAAAAGAGCATTGTATGGCCGAAGCAAGCACCCCATACATGGTATAGCTGAGTGATAGCCTATTTCATCGGGATCAAGCCACCAAAAGTGAAGGTAGATGCAAACCTGTACTAGATTGTGGTTGAGGGTAAGCTATTGATCATTGTTCTTTATGTTGATTATCTAATTTGATCGTGGAGCACTGATATACTCATGTAAGTGAGTATTCTGGGTATGAGTTTGAAATGAAGGATATGGGCCTCCTTATTATTTGCTTGGATTGGAAATATGGCAGCTAGATGGTGAACTTTTTGTGTCTCAAGGAAATAATATGCAAAGGACATACTGGGTAAGTTTAACATGGAGCGCTCGCAAATCCATGGATACTCCTCTTCCAGAAACCTAGAGGAAAGAGGATGCTACTGGAGAGGTAGATGCCATCGTCTATCGATAGTTAGTGGATTCACTAATGTATCTAGTGAACAGAAGACCGTACATTTGCTACGTAGCTTAGCCAGCCGAGTCAAGCTATGGTTAAGCCTACCAAACTCTTTTGGAAGGCGAGAAGCATGTCCGAGATACCGAGGGAACATCACAAGATGGTATATGGTACAAATGGACGAATGAGTGAAGCTTTCGCATGGCTTCACAAATGCAAGATTGGGGTGGAAGTCCATCATACATAAAGAGTACATCGTGGCGGTCTTTAGCATTGATCATCAACAATTTCCCGTACAACAGAAATGATTATCCATGGCACTCGCCTAAAGGGAAGTGTAATACATGGCGTAAGTCAAGCTACATGTGAGGCTATTATCCGGATGAGAAAGATCTGTCAAGTTGGTTTATTTCTCAAATGGATCTGACAACGATTCATTGTGATAATCAGAGTTGCATTAAACTCTTGATTAATCTTGTGTTTCATGATAGGTCCAAGCATATAGATATCTAGTACCATCATCTTAGAGATCAGGTGCGTAGGAGGATTATGTTATTTCTCAAGTATATTCCTATGGAAGATTAGGATGCGTATATTATGAAGAAGGCGCTACCGTGACCAAATTCGAATACCATAGAGACATGATCTAGGTGAAGGATAATCCCTTTCTTGTTGAGAGGGGAGCGTTGAGATTCAACAAGAAGAATCAACACCCACACCTAGTGCATTAAGCACCTGCATCACGCGTGGTGCCCACAAGCATATTTTTGGGTGCATGTATATTTTAATTCATCCTGACTATGGACATTATACCGTGATCTATTCTCAATGTGATTCTAATGAGTTAACCGAAAGATAAATTCAGTTAGCTAGTGGATTTCGAGTTAGAGGTTGGTCAGGGACATGTAGAGTAATTCTAGTTGTAACCGAGTTTGAAGTGCAAGGGTTCATGAGGTTGCAGTTGTAAATAGTTTAACTCTATTAAGTGAGTTAAACTCAGTTGTGCTAGTTGTAACCGAAGATACACTAGTGAGAGATCTAGTGAATTAAATATTAATTAATTCACAATCGTTGATCTCACATGAAATCCAGGATTTACTATTATTAGTTGTATGCATGTCGTATCTGAGACCTGTTGAGTTCTAGGAAAGCGGGAGGTTGACTATCGCCTGTAGGATGATCACTTGCACACATGAAAACACCCATTGGAGTGCCCATGATAATTGCTATCAAGGTAGGCAAGAATTCCTATCTTTAGGATCTTTACCATCGTGTGATTGCGCAAGCAAGGCAAGTTGTTTGGAGGCCGATAATTGGCTAGGTGTTGGTCATTTCGCATATGATAGTGTGAGACAATTAGCCGATGTATTGAGGGATTTTGTACGAAGATTTTTGTATGTAATTGTTTCATGATCCATGCTTAATATACAATATAAGATAGTGGGGAAGGTGGAATAGCTTTCGCTGAGAAATTTTCTGTGTTGTGTGTGATTTATCTTTCTTCATGTTCATTTGATTAGCGATTGTGTTTTTAATTCTGCAAAAGATTTGTAGAAGCGATTTAGTATTTAACTTTATTACATTGTTAGATTGGGTGAATCCAAGATATACATGCTTGTTGTATAATTTGTACATCACCCTAGATTCTCTCTAATTTCCATGGTTTAAGACATGAGGACCCCCGAAACATTTTTAGCTTAGCAAGTTTTGTGTAGATCTTATGACTACCTACTTGATCCTCAAAATTTGAAATTATTTCAAGCCTACTCTTAAAGATGAAGTACTTAAATGGCTTGGTGATAAGGAACACATTCAATTATAACATGGGGACATGAAACATGTGTTCTTAGACAACATAAGGATTATTATATGCCCTATAACCTTAAAGATGAAGTCTTTAAAATGATGTAGAAAGAGGATGAAAGTCTCGAAGACTTAGTTGAAATATTTCCACACAACATTAAAAGGGCCAAGATGTATAATCTATATGCTATGAGGACACTTTGAAAGATATTTTATAAAATCTGTTAAATATGAGTGGATTGATCTCCTCAATTTAATGGGAAAAGGATACATTTCTCAATCATTTAGAGAAATTTGTGGATCAAAAGGCTATATCAAGGGTAATGCTAGAACCGAGAAAAAATACAAGAGGTCATGTTATGTCCAGACTAATAAATCTGCAACTAGAAATAATAAGTAGAGCTAAAATAAGCACCGCTTGACAATTTCAAAACATATATTCTATAGATTCTAGCAACAATTGAGATAACTTAAGATACAAAATAAGGCAAGATGAAAATGTTGTATTATCTATCTTTTGTCCTTATGTAGGAATAAGCACATGCCTTAATATAATGTCCCCTTGATAGTGTAGAAATTTGTGTCATATGTGTCAAATCATAATACTAAGGAGTGTCCTTCGATACCTGGCCTGTGCTTAGGATGATGTAGTTGACAAGCCAAGCCTAATCTCTTTATTTTGTTTCGCTAAAATACCATGGCAAAATCAACAACCAAATATCCTCAATATCCTCAATTCCAACAACCATATACTTATTTTCCACCACAAGATATCCCACTTCAACCAACTAACCCCCTCAATTTCAAAATCCAATTCAACAACTTCTTCTATTATCAAAATCCAAACCAACTACCTACTCAACCACTCCCTAACTCCAAATAATAAAATCAACAAGCTATTTATAATGTTGAAGGACAAAATTTTCAAGATTGTATGATAACCCCATTAGGTATAAATATGTCCAACTTGTAATTGTGCAGTATTTTAAAATAAGTCACTAAATATCTACATCCAAATTCTAAAGAGGATGAGATTCATAAAAATTATGAAAGTCTTGATCAAGAAAGTATTCCTCTAGGGGAAGATGTTCCTATACAATCAAAGGATGAACAAATAAAACAAGCTCCCACGGTTCCTCTAGTTGAACAACCTTATATTTCTTTAAAAGATCCATATTTTTGTGAGACTTAAAATCAATAAAGGAATAGAAAGGCAAATTGTTTTTTATCAAATTATGATATGCTAGATGAACTTAAGAATGTTTGCATTAAAATTCTTTTACTTCACGCCATAAAGGAAATACCAATATTTGAAAAAGTCAATTAAGGAGCTGGTGTATCATAAAACCAAGAAGAAAAAGAAAAAAACATGAAAAAGATTCAATTGGTAGGGAAAATTACTAAGATAAGATAGAGAAAACTATTGTCTAAAAATATTTAGATCCAGGAAGCTCCACTGTTAAAATCCACATCAATGGTATTGAGATCCCAAACACTTTAATCGACCTAGAGCAACCATTAATATCATGAGTAAAACAAACAATGGAGAAACTTAAGCTTCCTAATCTTCAATATACTAAAACATTATTAAAATTAACAAATAGATATGTTATTAAACTAGATGGAGTATTAGAAGATATAACTGCTTTAGATTTTTGGGAATATCCCTAGACTTCCATGATTTTAACTCCCAAGAATAATTTAGGAGGCCATCCATTAATCCTTGGCAGATCTAAGCAGTTGTAGTCGATGCATTCATAAGTTGTATATCGTGATAAATATATATCTCATGGAAATTTAATGAGAAATTCACATTGTATCCTTCCGCAAAACAACCACCGAAGTAGAAAGTGAATGGATAATGATGATGATGAGAAATTTGATAATATGCAATCGCTTTATAATTTTTTCACAAGTAGATGAAGAAAATCAATTAATAAATTATCAATGATTCTTCTTCTTATCAGAGAAAAATAAAAAAATTCAAGAGAAACGTAATATTGAATATCTATCAACTCATCAATTTGTCTTTACATTCTATGGAGAAGTTTGCACCTCAAGTAATTTTTTTTCGAGGCAAACCATTAAATATCAATAATAATTTGGAAGGATTTCAAAAGAGAAAATTAATAAATATGCTATAGAAACATTCATTTTCTTATGCATGGGAATATACCGACATGAAAGAATTAGATCCTTCTAAACTTGTATGCATCATATTTATATTCATGAAAATGTCAAACCGGTTAGGCAACCGCAAGAGGAGAATGAATCCAACCGTAGGAAATTGTTAAAGAAGAACTACGAAATTTGAATGTGAATTTCATTTATCCTATAATGAGTTGATGTCGTCATCAGTGTGATTGTTCCAAAGAAGAATGGGAAATGGAGAGTATGTATTGATTACAGAGAATTGGAACAATCCACTTTGAAATATCATTTTCCACTACCCTTTATAGATCAAGTATTAGATACCTTGGCACTCTAAAGATGTATTTTTCATTTTGAGATGGTTTTAGTGGATACAATCAAATCTAACTAGCACTAGAAGATCAAGAAAAACTACTTTTACATGTCCTTGGGGAATGTATGCCTATAGGGTACTTCCATTTGGATTATGTAATTTGCACTTCATATTTACTTGAGAGGGAAAATTTTAGGATATTCTAATCTAATTCATGATTGCGTGGAAGTATACATGGATGATTTTAACGTGTACGGAGACACTTTCGAAGAAGCTATGGGAAATTTAGAAAAAAATCTTATTAGATGTAAAGAAGCAAATCTTTCATTAAGCCATGAAAATGTTTTATGTTGTTCAATGAAAGGATTGTTTCAAGAGACCATATTTTAGGTGATGGAATTAAGGTGGACACATATAAGGCATAAGTAATTTCTAAACTTTAATTCCCCGTTTCTCACAAAGAGATGTTAGTAATTTTCTACTATTTAATGGATAATATAGGCGATTCATGTAAAACTTCACAAAAATAGCCTCTCCACTTTTCAAACTTCTACAAAAGATTTGAATTTCAAAGGAATCATGATTACAAAAGTACTAAACATTAAACAAAGAATTACCGAAGCGCTAATTCTAAGAGGACCAAATTGGTCTCACAATTTTCACATTTCTACCGATACTTCATATACAACTTTAGGGTTTGTATTGGGACAAAAATATTTAACTCCTTATGCTATTTATTATACGAATAAAAAATTGGACTCCAAAGAGAGGTTGGAATTATACCGTGATCAAAAAGGAGTTTTTAGATGTCGTTCGTGCCATTAATAAATTTGGTCACTATGTCACCGGGTTATGTGTTGACACCTAATCCTATGGGATGGGTGTGCACATGTAATATTGTATATTATTTAATATTAGGAAATAAGGAAGGCCAAGAGTCATTGGGAGATGAATCCCAATAGCCTCTACCCATGTATAAATACATATGCATTCTTCATGGCCTAATGTATTCCCGATTTAAGGAGTTACTCGGTTTGACATGGATTGAGCTACTCCCATTATTAAATTATTGTGGTAACTCCCTTTCCTTTGCTCGCCTCGCTTTTAATAGTTTTTGTTGCTCCTACTTATTGCTATACTATTATTCCGCATTTTTTTTTAGCTCCGACATTTGCGCTCCCGCAAACTTCCCGAAGATTCTCAAGAATCATGTAGTTCGAAACACCGCAAATTGCGGTCCCTCCATCGCTTCATATACTCACGCCTCACTTCTATCTCTCCCTGTATTCCCACATCAATCACATCCCCCACCCCATTCACTACGCCCTCCTCTCGCGCATAATCCCCACACAACCCGCGCCCTTCTCCGCGATCTCTCCAACGCGTAATCGGCCGCAACACCTCCCATTGTTATATCTATTCAACACTGCTCTGCCGTATAATAAAAACGCTCGCTCCAGATTAAAATGCCCCTCCATCTTCGATCGACTAGGCTGCGTCGTGCCGCATCGACCCAGTCTGTACCTTCGACTCCCTCTCGGTGTTAGCACAGTCAAAGTTTACACGCCGTCTTATATCCTCTTATCCCAAGGAACCTCCCACGCCCCGTTATATTATATACGTATTGATATAGATGTTTAATAAGATGTTTGTTTATAATAACCATTCCACGTCGTTTACATTCCTCACATCCCTCACCGCAATGAATATGCTTCCACCTGGCTTATTGATGAGTGGGAGATAACGCGTCTCTCTCCATAACATTACCGCCCTATTTAATACGCCATCCATATTGTAATACTCCTCTCCTCCAAAGGTTCGTCATTTAATAATACCGCCCTTCCTAACATTCAATACCACCCTCTCGTCTAATAATAATGCCCCTCTATCCTCATATATAATATTACCGCCCCATTCATATTCAATAATTTCTCCACCATTTTTTCATATAATTTTTTTTTCTTCCAAAAAAAATATATACATATATTTTTGTAGCAGACCAGATGCAAAGAAAGAGTTTGTGTCCTTTTTAAATTCAGACATTTTACCGCAAAGATTTGTCTTTATAACTGGAAATCTCGAATGAAAGTTTTCTATAATTATTTTTCTCTCGGTAGAATTTTTCCAGCAACTTATTTACTCCCTCTCATCTCTATGATGTTCTTCCCAAAGAGAATGATTCAATGTCCTGTAAGATTAACACACACTCATTTTTAATGAGTCATGGGAGAGGAATCAGAAGGACAAGAAGGAAATCCACCAAAGAAGCCTACTTCGTACAAAGAGCCTGCCATTTGGGAAAACAAGAACCGCAAGGCCTATGCCTTGGATTGCGCCCTTCCGTAAATGAAGAGGTGAGTCGCCACATTTCATCATTCTCAAATGCCTATGATGCCTTGAGAAAGCTAAAAGAACTCTATGACTCACATTCAGACTGGGGAAATGTTCAATTGATGATTAAGTTGTTCAAATTTTGAAATGAAGAATGATGATCCCTTTGCCTTATCAGTAGTTAGACTGACTATGCATGATATTGATAGCACCGGTGTAAAAATGGAAATACCTCTCATAGCATATGTTAAGGCATTATATCCGACTACTCACATTATCTTGAGTCTTGGCAAGCAAGTGGGAACCCGAGCATATCACCTTTGATACACTTGAGAAAAAGTTTGCGTAAAGAGAGAAAGCTGGGGAAGACGACAACTTCCTTCATCTTCCTGGCCGTACATTTGGCACATAGAGAAAAGAGTCATGCTCCAAATTCATCCAAGAGGAAGAGGTAGAAGAGGTGAAGAGGAAGAAGAAACTTCGCTTAAAGGGGGGCGTATTAACCGACAACTAATCTATCGCACATCATGTAACAGAGATGGACATGATGCATCCAAATGCAGAACACCTTGGGAGAAAATTGAGAAAGAAAAGGAACTGGCATAAAGGTGTATACCTAACTCGCTGTCGAGGTTCTTTAGGTACAGACAAATAATGAGAATCTAAGAATTGTTTGATGTTTCATTTACTTCATGGAGAGACGATTGGCTGCTAGATTCAGGAGCAACATGTCACATGACATTTAAAAAAGATTTTTTGAAGAATTCACCGACAAAGTTGATGGAGCTATGATATTTCCGCGGAGAACGAAACTCAAGCCACATCGGGCTTGGCATAGTCAGGCGAAATCAGCAAGGGTTCTCCGTATCATATCCTACATGAGGTTCTATACCTCCTTGAGTTGAAGAGAAACTTGTTGTCCCCGGTCGAAATCCAAAGAAGAAGGACACTCAATTCACTTGTTCGATGGCAAGGGTAGGTCATAAAAGCATCGCATCACTCACTGGTTGCGGAGGGAATAAGAAGGGAGATTCTTGGAAGCCGAAAGGTTCATCGCCTCATGCTCAAAACTTTGCATTCAGCTTCACATCATGATGAAGGTACATTCATCAAGTCTTTTATGGCATGCTAGATTTGGACACTTAAACTATGAAAGCTCTCGTTTGTTGAAGAAAAATGGTGTTAATGGACTCACTTACAATTCCTGTGAAACCTGAAGAATGGAGTGTTTAGATTTTCTAGGAAAGTAGCAAACAACCATTTCATGATTCACACCTGTGAGCACATAGAAAACTGAGCTGTTTCATTTAGATTTATGTGTCTATGCCTATCGTATTCGCAAATGGAAATAAATACATGATGACATTTATTTAGATGACTACACCCGAATGTTGGATTTACTTATTGAAGAATAAGTTTGATGCTTTTCAAATCTTTTACAATTTTATGGATTTGAAATGATGCACAAAGATATTATTTCAATAGATTTCGATAATGGAAAAAGAATACACTTCAAAAGAATTTGAAAATTATCTTCGTCAACATGGAATCAAACATCAAACAATCAAAAATTGCTATAATCGTCAGAATGTGTAGCCGAAAGAATGAACAAAACTATTTTAAATATGGGATTCAGCTTCTCCATGTTATTTTTCAAGAATGTGAAATTGATGTTTTGGGTCAGATGTGCAACATTTCTATGTTGTTTACATAAAGAATAGGTGTCTCAAGTTTAATTAGAAACAAAACTCCTTTCGAAAATGTGGCATGGCCACATTCCTTCTCGGTAAAGCATTTCAGTGGTCTTTGTCCACTCTTATTATGCCTTGATACCCAAGGGTCAAAGGAACAAACTTGGTGCTAGAAGTCACAAATGTATCTTCTTGGGATACTCCAATACCTCCAAAGGATATCGTCTTCTATGATGAAGCAAATAAGAAGTTTGTGATAGCAAGAGATGTCATATCTTGAATCTTCCAAGAGTGACAAGGTTGTCAGGCGGCAACTTGACGTCTGATAGGACTGGCATGGCGGTAAAGTCCTTCCTAAGAATTTGAGAAGCAAGATTCCACATCTCTTTTCGAAGGGGGGATTCCGATATTGAATCAAACTCGTGGAATCATGTCCCCGAAGCACTCTCTCCCCACATGAAGAAACAACCACGATGACACATTGAGATGATTGACAAGAATTGGGAGATTGAATCTTGAATCAATCCCAACTCCGCTCAAGTGAAATTTCCGGGCCATCTCGGTAGTTGTCCTCCTAAAATGGCCGACAAAGACACCGGAGAACACCATCCCGATGAGGTTGGAAAATAGAAAACGCAAGTTCTACTCCAACAAATCTCAAGGGTGATGGTATACTGTGATTCCCCCGTTGGATATGGATAGTTGCTTATAACTCCGTGAATTGAGTTTGTCTACGTATCATGAACCAACTTCCTTCAAAGAAGCCGCTTCTCATGATTAATGGAAAGAAGCGATGCGATGAGTATGATGCTCGATAAAGAATGGCACTTGGAAGTTGGTTGATCCGGCTTCTTAGAACAAAACCAATTGGTCGTAAGTGGTCTACAAGAACAAGTACAAAGCGTATGGCTCACTCTACAAGCACAAGGCCGACTGTGGCAAAAGGTTTGCACAAAAAAGAAGGAGTCGATTATGAAGAAATTTTTCTCCCACAAAGAAATGGACCACCATCCCACCCTTTGCCTTAGGCAAAATGTATCGGATGGAAAGTCCATCAAATGGATATAAAAACAACTTTTTGAATGGAGATCTAAAGGAGAAAGTTTATATGTCCCAAATTTAAGGATTTGTCGTAAAGGGTCAAGAATTAGTGCTTGCAAGCTTATAAAATCCTCGTATGGCCTCAAGCAAGCACCACGAGCTCCGGGTATGAGAAATCAATCGAGCATCTTCCGAAATCACTTCAAACATTTGATCTTGATGATGCAATCATTGCTTAAGAAAGTTGGAAAAACAAATTGTATATCTTGTGGTATATGTAGATGATCTTTGATAAATGGGTGAAACAATGAGAGCTATATTGCATCCATGAAGAAAGAGTTTAAGAAAGGTTTTGAAATAAGACTGATTTGGGTCATGTTCATTAATATTTGGGTATTGAAGTAATTCAACATCCTAAATTCATATTTATTTCTCAAAAAAAGAAGTACATTGGAGATCTCTTGAACAAATTTGGCATGGATGACCGTAATCCCTTAACCACTCCAATGGAACAAAATTGAAGCTCACATCTATTGAAGGGAAGGAATTTGAGGATGCAACACATATGTTTTGTAGGAAGTCTTATCACTCCTCGACCACCACTGCACTGACATTTCATTTGTTGTTGGAATCCTCTCAAGGTTCATGCAAAACTTCAGAAGGACATTTATTCATACAATAAAAGAGTGTTAAGGTACTTAAGGACCTAAGATTCTAGACTCAAATATGGGCACAGTAGGCGACTTCACTTGATCTGGACATACCTTATCTGCATTCTTATGGCGACAAAGAAATTGTGGTATCTACTACAGGTTACACCATGAGTCTTGATCGTATCGTCTCATGGAGATCACGCAAATGCTCGCTTCCAAATAGAGCTCCACGACCGAGTGCGTAATATGTGTATGTTGTACCGAAGCAACAAAGAAATGTGGTTCTAAAATCCCCGGAAGATTTGCGTATGAAACAAATGCACTCCACACCACTCATGATCGACAACACTTCGCAATAAAGTTGGCCAAGAACCCAAAGTTCCATGATCGAACAAAGCACATCAATACAAAGTACCATCTAATTTGACATCATGTTCCGTGCCAAAACCATCCATCTACATCATTGTTCCACAAATGAGCAAACTCGTTGATATCTTCACCAAAGCACTTGGAAGAGAAAAGTTTGAAAAAAGTTTAGATCGTTGCTTGGACTCACCAAATATCCCTTCGTGATTAAAGGGGGAATGTTGACAATTTAATCCTATGGGATGGGTGTGCACATGTAATATTGTATATTATTTACTAGGAAATAAGGAATAATAGTCATTGGGAGATGAATCAATAGCCTCACCTCCATGTATAAATACATATGCATTCTTTAGCTAATAGACATTTCTCCCGATTTGAGGAGTACCTTGGTTGATGACTATGAAACTTTTATTCATACAAATCATTTTTCCATTGATAATGAATAAATAAACTAATTACTAATGGAATAATTACAATATGGTTGTTATTACGTGACTTCAACATCACTATTCTTGATAGACAAGGGAAAGAAATGCAATGATGATTTCCTTTCCATAATACAAACAATAATGTTGACGTTCCCGTAAAATATAATTTCCATGTTGAGTATCTTTACAGTATCTACTAAATTGCCTAGGTTTGCGCATATTTCCAATTGTTAGCTACATGGAAATTTCCACCACAATTGTGAGAAAGAGAAAAAGAAAAAAATTATCAAAAACCAAGGCATCTTATTCTTCGATAGATGGATAATTATACAAATTGGACATGATTTTATCATTTGAAGATGTGTTCGAGAAGACATGAAGCACCGTAAATTATAAAAGCTTGCCATGATGAGCCATGTGGGAGGGGTATTTTGCCGATAAAAGAATTGTATACAAAATCCTTATTTTGGGATATTATTGGCCATATATTTTCAAAGATGCTATATTGCGTCAAAAGATGTGCGATACTTGTTATGCAATGGGAAAACCGTTGTCATAAGATGAAATGTTCTACAACCACATGTGTACTTGTGGAACCTTTCAAAACTCGGGCTTTAGATTTTATGACTTATAAATCCTCCATCAAAATAGAAAAGGTACATACTTGTTCGCATAGATTGTGTCACAAAATGGGTAGAATTTAAACTTTTTTATTTGCAACAACTAGAAATGTTGTAGTTACGTAATTGGGACTCGAGCCATCGTGGCTCAAAATCAAAGACTAGCACACAATGGAATGAGCTTGATGAAATTCGACAATATGTTATTCATAGGACTATAATAGTGCAATAACAAAGATAAAAATGGCATGATGTTCTAATGTGCTTAAAAAGTTCAGACAAGGTGATTGGACTCTTCTTTTTTATTCCAAGTTTAAAGATTTTCAAGGAAATTTTCAAACTCATTGGCTTGGTCCTTATGAGATTGATACTATTTTTGACAATGGAGTATACAAAAATCAAGACTATCGATGATGAACAAATTGATTTCGTTAATGATTATAGATTAATATTATATCATAAACCACTAACAAGGGAGGAATTTGTTAAACATTTGCAAGAAAATTCCGAATTTAAGTTTACCAAGAAAGGAGATGTTTCTCCTACTCTTCAACTTCATTTGCATAAATTATGAAAACCAATTATGTTGGCATGTTTATACATAAATTCTTAATTGAAAACCAAGATCTCTTTCCCAAACTTTAGATTTTAAAAAAAAACCCCTCTTTTCGTCTCCTATATCCTTTTATCCTTCTTTTTCTTTTAATAAATTTCTAGGTGGTTAGCTACAATCATGGGATCACGCTTACCGATTATTCACAACAACAATAACAACAATAGAGAAGTATTTTCCGGATTAAAGTCCTAAAGATGACAAGCACAAACAAAATTCCCATCATTCTCGTAGTTAATTTGCAGCTTCGCAACCAAGATCGAATTCTACAACAAGAAGAACATCAAAGGAAACATGAAAATAAAGTTATATAAGAATGCTAAAGTTGTATTTCATATGAGAACTTAGATTTAACAGGATTAACATATAAAAAGGTTCAATACTCGTGAATTTGTTATATAATCGTTATTCCATATCCCCTCATCATTACACACCACTAATCACATCAAAAGTCTCATAAGGAATTGAACACATAACACCCGTCCTTGAACGTATATGGGAGATTGTGAAGGTAATAAACACGTATTTCTTCTATAACCACCTTATCGTGCCATAATTTAAAACTATCTCATCTCCATTTCAACCATTCAAATTCATATTTCACTTACTCCTCCTTTCAAAGTTTACTCCTCCATTAACCCTATCAAAAAGGCTGGCCGAGGCTGAGACTTCTTCGCACCATGGGGACGCTTGTTCGTTTAGAACCAAATGGAGTAAAATTCCCAGTATATCCAAGAGTGAAATAACAACTACAACAAAGGGGATGGATCCAAATTTTTCAGAAATTTAAGGTTTGAAATGAAATCAATTAAAGCCTTCGCCCGAGCTGATGGAGGGGAAGCAGAGATAGGAGACATAAAGATCATCCTCAGCGTAATCCATCAGAGTAGAGGCAATGAGACTACCTAGAAACAACATATGATGGTTCAAAAAATAGAAAAATAAAAGAGAATGATCAGTTTACTTTAAAAGAAACCAAGTATGGACTTGTCCAATTTTAAGAAAGGTATTTGTTACACGTCATTTTGTCACCATGACATTTGATTATTCATATGGGTCTATTACCATCCATATCATGTTCCCCAGAGGTCAAAATAGTGATGTTCTGATCAAGTCTTGGAAATTGGAGAAAAGCTTGTAAAAACCCTAAAATCGGCTTACGTGGTTTTACTAGCCTTTCCTTGCATGAGCCGATGATCCTTCCATTACCTCGCGTGATCACGTAATCGGCTTCGTCACTAAAACCCGCACACCCCCGTGAAAAGCAAGTAAAATAAAAGTAACTTCTAGAAGCCTAGTTGGTCGAATATTCTCCCAACCGGGAAGCCTCTACAGCCGTGCGCTCGAGCTTTATCCCTCCACTCATGGAGCTTATCCTTGTCCAAGGAACTCAAATAACTTGCGGGGAGGAACGTAACTTCTTGAACTCGAAAATACTTCAATCTCCCTATAAATTAAGCTCAAGTTTCAGGTTCAAGGGTAGATTATGAATAATAGAAATTGATCTATATAGTTTGTAAGTTGGAGAGAGTTCATAGAGTGCATACTTCTTATACTAGTGAGTTGTTGTTGACACACTCGAAGACCACATTTGTGCCCATAACTTCATGATCGTTATTATAGAGAGGAAGGCTTATCGTGATCGAAGGAGAATAATTGTTCTTGACCTGGGGAGGAATCAGACAAGATCAAGGCATCCGATTGTAAGATTGCTCTTTCTAATTTATGATAATACATATGGATATCTTTTTCTCATTGTATTGAGCCTGGTCTATGGGAATAATGTCATTACTTAGATTCCTTGATCACTAAGTTGGATTAGCAATTTTTTATTATTATATATTGCGTATGATTTGATTATTTGTCTTGTCTTTGATTGGAGGTGTTCTATCATCATTCGGGAGAACTAATTGGAGTGATATAACAAAGGGCTACATCGTATGTTTGGATTTGAAGGTAGGAGCATGTCCTCTCTACTTTACCGTTATAATGATCTTAAAATACAAATAATCTAGAGAAAGAGGTATTCAAATGGATATTTGTTTCTAGTTACTCGTTGGAGTACTAGGGAGATCACTCTTGTCTGCAAGAGAGATTAACTGCAAAAAATTAGTGACTATACTAGGACTACAACTTGGGTTTTCTTTGTTTGTGTCTGCTTTGAAACTTTAGTTTTTGATTTTGACTTCTCTAAGTGCGGTTGGGTAGATAAATTTTAGAATCTTTGAGAAAGAAAAAAAAACTTATATTTTTTTCCAACTTTTCCTTTGCCCTCGCATGGTTATCTTTGGAAGACGAGACAACTTTGACAACTCGTTAGTTCAATCCAAAGGTGCATGCGCACTTAATACACTGATTAATCGCGCACTCCTCAGAAAATTTTGGTAAAAACACAGATTTCTCTATTTCGAGCCATATAACCAAATTCTTCAAGTTTTCTCTGACCATTCTGGCCGTCGTATCCTCAGGAGAGAACTCCTCGGAGGTTTTCGAGTCTAGTGTGATTTGTATAGAATTCTTTCAAAAGAATAATCACATTCAAATGAACTTTTTGACGCGTTTCGAACTAACCAAGGTGGTTCATCATCAGACTAGGTTTTAAAATTGTATAGAATGCTGTAATAATCACATTCAAATGAACTTATTTTAATTGCTGAACCAACCAAAGGTGGTTCAACACCTAGTCCTCGATGATGAACCACACCGGTTGGTTCGAAACGCTTCGACAAAGTTCATTTGAATGATTATTACCGAAAGAATTCTATACAATTTTAAGATGGATCACATAAGCCAAAATTCGAAAAATATCTTGTGTGATTATCATCCCGTTTTCATTTTACAAGTTAGGGTTTGCTCGGTTTAATGCTGTTTTGTATGGAAGCTACTCTTTGTTTGCCTCAACTCATCGGTTTTATGATTTTGTCTTCTTGAGCCACCAGATTGTAGCCAACCTTAATTTTATGAATATTTGTTCCTTATTCATTCGCAAACCCAAAAGCTTATAGGTCACTAAAGCCCGATTCAACACTAAGTACCGTTGAATGATTTTATTTCGTCGAGATAAGTAGAAACATTCTTAGTCTAATCACAACTAACATAAGTCATCTACAAAACATTCATAGGTATCCTAATTAGGATCTCGAATTAGAATTTTGTTTTGAATTTGAGATTTATATTTTTAGGCTTTTTAGGAATTGTTTACTTTGGGAATTGATTGATTGTTGAAATTGTAGTTTTGACTTGGATGTCAATGGAATTTTATTCAAAAAGAGGAATTGACCAAGATTTAGAAATTTAGTTCGTTGAGGCCTCGAAATTCGCTTCCACAACATCGAGGAAAACCAACGGGCCGAACTTGTATAACTCCTTTTCCGTTTGGTGTCGTGGCTACGACCGGGGATAGTGGGACCACTTCTTCTTAATAAGGATTATTTTGAGGGTGTGTTTTGATTATAAAACATGCAATGGAAATATGATTCTAATTTATCACATGCATCTATTTAACACTATTTAATTCTACTATATTCCCTGTGGTGTTCTTCCTTTTATGCGATCTAAAGAGATATCCTTCAACTACTATTTATTTAATTTACCATACTTAAGAAGTTCTTCATATCTAAAGAGATATCCTTCAACTATTATTAATGTAGATAATTTAATAGTCAAAAGAGATGAAAATTATGTAAGATGATTCTTCTAACAAAATAGTTTGATTTGAAGAATGTAAAAGAGATTGTAGCCATATGTATGATTATATATCCAATAAGAAATCACAGAGATATATGAGTATAGAACCGCATTTAACATTAATCTATAATGACGTTTCAAATATATAATGCATAAAATATGTCTCACAATCTAGAAAGTAAGACTTAATACAAGTGAATAGAAGTACCATATGTACGAAGTTATACTCATGTAACTGACAAGAGATATCCTGCTTCCTCTTCACTTGTATAAATTAGAGAGTTCATATGCAACATCAACACTAACTTCAAATGTCAAAAGATAACAGATCGTGTTCCAATAATTCATCAAAGATTAACAACTTATAGTATGTATTCTTTAGTTGGAATATTTTATGCATTTCAGACCTTAAATGCATGAGGGCTAATGGATTTATATTAACTATATTTCATAAATAGATTACATAAAAAAATAGAGGAGGTTTCAAACAACTATCCTCGTAAGAAAAAAATTTAACCACAATCTAGGAAAATAAAGTAACAATATGACTATGAATTCACTCTTTCATTTTGATGCGATTCGAAGTCAACAAATATCTAGCATGGGCTTGAGCCGAGATGGTTGCGAAATCCTCGATCTAACCTATCCCATGAATAATGACTAGGGGAGGTTACTGGATTCTTTGTTGAATCTATTAAAGATCATAGAACTTGCATTGATGATAAGGTTTGATAAAATTCAATAAGTTTCTCAATCAAACTTATTTATTTTTTTAATCCTTCCATCTTGCAATTTCTTCCCTTGTTTTCTACTGTTTCCAAATTGTTTGATCTCCGAGGATTCTATTAATGCAATGTTTGATAAGTTCTAATTTTAAAAGTTGTTAACATACAGGTTTTGTAATCTCCTTGTCAACCTCGATGCCTTCGTCGTCGTTTTCTCTCGCTTGCTTTATATGTGCTTTCAATCCTTGAATAAGATATCCTTGTGGAATTTATCTAGCCGAGGTAGATCATCTTTCTTGCCCGAGTCTAATGTTTGCCATTGAATGTGTTCATTAATTTTCTTCTTTGACTTTCACATCAGCTTATGGATAACCAGGAGGTTGATATTTACTGAGTCACAATAAGAGCTAGTGATAGAAGTTTGTTGAAAAATATTTCTTGTTGTTGCTTTAATTTAGCGTTTACATCCAATGCTTCCTTTATGAATTTCTCTAATCAGTATTAGCTTTGTAGTCTTTTTATTGCTGCTTCTAGCAGTTTTCATTTTGAGAGTTGGGACTAATGCTGCAATTAAGATTTTCAAAATCCTTTAAAATTAATATCTTGATCTATTTTTCAGTTATTAGATTTTTCTGTTCTAATAACAAATTTCCTTAATTAATTTGTTCTATTTTCTTGCTACTTCCGCAAAATTTTAACCTTAGCATTTTATCAGTGGGAAGTAGCATATGCACATGCAAATTGTGATAGTTTGTTGTAATGTTCGCAGGGATCACTTAGAGGATCCTTCCATAAAACATTAACAGATTCACTTGTAATATTTGAGACTGTATCATCAATTCTTCTCCTTTTTCTTCTCTTGACTACAAACTTATGACTAGGACTGTAGAAGACATATAGTGAAGGGATTTCCTCAACTTGTAACACTATGTATTCTGTAGGATAATCTGGAATGATCTCTCGATCATGAGTTTCAGGAACTTGTTGTAGTGGAGTAACAATTTCTACTAACTTCTGACAATGTCCCCAGTGTCCGAGAACCGATATAGCTTGATCGCATTGGGATTTATTTGAGGAGTTTTTATTGCTTTGTGAAAACCCATCCCATTCACTCCTTAAGTCCTTTCGTCGATATATTTCGACCGGAGGTATGCATTCTGAATGTGTTGAACTTCTTGGGAAGATGACTGCTCCATTACTTCCTCCTTTCTCTTGCATCTCAACTTTGATTACTTAGTTGATTACCTTTTCTGCCTTAATTTCTGTTTTCTTCGGATTCATTTTATGAATACCGAATTCCGAGATTGATGTTTTGATTTCCCCCGACTCATCTTCGACATGTCTTCACTTCATTATCTAAGCTAATGCTTGGAGTAGGTCTCGTTGACATCTTCTAATGGTGTCGAATAAACTAAAGGAATCCTTTCCGCCCCAAGCCTAGATGCTTGGAAGGCTTCCAAGTCATCTTGGGATTGAGTTGATCGGGATGAAAACTTAAGTACATCCGAAAATTTCAATACCTTGAAAGAAATCATCAAATCTATCTATTCTTTCACAAAAGGCTTTACTTTGAGCTCTGATGTAATTTTTAATCACATCATTGGGGTCATATGGCTACTTTTGGCATGATCAAGAAATTCAATAGATTAACATTCGAAACTTCCCCGTAGGCATGACTAATATAAAAAAGGCATCGTATTGTAAAGGAAAATTAGGCCAAATGGCCTTCTTAACATCTTTAAGCCGTTTAGAAATACCATTTACAATTCCAGCCGGTAGGAAATTTTTCTTGCATGTAAGTTATCGCAGCGATAATGGTGGTAGGACATGAGGAGAAGACAACTACCAAAAACTCGACACAGTGAAACTTTCCTTCCATAAACTATCTATGAACTAGAAAAATGTTTGTACTAGCTCTTTTGGAAACTCTAGGGATTTCTCATTGAATATAATCCGGTACATAGCAAATATGAATTTATGGCAAATTTGTAAAACTACAAACATGGAAGTCCGATTCTGAAGGGCCTTGAGGTAAATGTGGATTGGATAGGTCTTGGTCGGCCCATTTCATCCCATAGTAGGAAAACTAGAAGAAAAAAAATTGCGTCCATGACATAGGCACTCATGTAAAAGGGGGGTATTTCTCTAGATGAAACACTTCTTTTACTCCTGTAATCCATGATGTTTCTGGCTAAATTATCAGATAGCATATTTTCCCAATTCATAATTAAGGAATTGAAAATTGCATCAATTAATGGGACCCAATCTACCAAAAACCTAGTGGTATCACGTTTTGCATATAATCTACATAACATACCGGCAGCGTAACAGTAAGAGGAAGGAATTTGTGCTATTGGGTACGTACCGAGTTTATCTTGTTTAAGCTTGCCTTGCCTTCTTCCATTTCGATGACTTACATCAAATCAGATAAGTTTTGCTCTAAGCTTAAGAAAAAGCTTTGCTATAGTTCTCGTTGCGAGATTGATATGGTACATTGTCCTCAAATCTTCTTCCCCGAACGAACCGACATTCTCGCCTTGAATCCTTTGGAATGTTCTATATTCCCACGTTCAAGTGGTCAATTACCCACTTAACTATATCCGTATAGGAGACTCTTTGGCCTGGTCATACCTTATGGATGAATGAACATGAAACGTTGAAATAGGTCGTGATCTCAAGGAATCGATGCGCCTATTGTAGCAACTCCGATTATTACCCTTGGCTTTTCATCCTTGAAAACTTGTACATTGCCTCCACGAAGAAATTCCACATTCCTTGGTTGGAGGTGGTGTCCGAGAATAGGGGAGACATATCTCGAGTCTTCAGATGATGCTTCGGGGTACCTTTTCGTTTTCGTCATTTCTATTTTCCGTTTCGTTAAGTGGTTTCCCGATTTCAAGCAACAAAGAGCCAACATTAAAAATATAGAGAATGGGAGAGGCGAAATTTTAATTAAACAAATTTGACGTTCAATCACTTCAAAACATTCTAAGCAGATAAGAATCTATCAAAACCTTATTTCTATTAAATGTTGTTAATCACTGATAATATTTTTTCATTCAAATCTCTTACACCTTGACTTGAAATGTCTATATATCAATTTAAGACATTGGATCTAATATTCAGTTTGATTTGACATGAGTCATTTCGCATGCTTGAGCAATTAACTACTAGTTCATCACACATCGCAACTTATAATTATTTCCATTTGTGATGTTACCCATAAGTCTTGTGAAATGCGATCTTCACAAATCACACATCGCAATTTTTATGAGGTAATGAGTTTTCTTTTTAGTTATGTCTTGCGAAATGCGAAATTTTCTTTAAGAAACGATATGCCGCCTACATGTATTTCCGATCTTTGGAGTTTTATGTTTATTTCTTTTATTGGTTTTATGGGGGAATCCGTTTTTATCGAACTTTAACCTAATCGTTTATGTTGATCGTTTTATTAGGCGCGATGCGATTTTGGTTTATAATGGTGTTTAAAGCATTTGCAATAAGATTTTAATATGACTTTGGAAAGGCTTTAGCGCATATCACTACCCACATGACTTAGTGGATTTTAATTCATTTAAGCTTGTAAGCTATGCAAATTGCGATGTGCACTAAGGAATGAAAGCGGAAAAGCAAAAGAAACTTTATTTATTAAAGTTTTTTTACTTTAAGCTAAAAATTAAATAAAATAAATTTCGCAGATCGCAACCTACATGACTTAGTGGATTTTAAGTCATTTAAGCTTGTAAGCTATGCAAACTACGATGCGCACTAAGGAATGAAAGAAGAAAAGCAAAAGAAACTTTATTTCCAAAAGTTTTTTTACTTTAAGCTAAAAAATTAAATAAAATAAATTTCCTATTTATTTTTAAAGGGTCCTTATTTAGTATAAATAAATGGGGGTTGTTGTATAGCACAACAATTGGCGATTCACTTGGGAGAACCAACTATCTCTGACTAAATTTTTTGAAATAAAAATAGTTGTAGGAATTAATTTCAAACAAATAATATTGCACTAAGCAACATAATCTCTCTTAATTACAATTCATAAGAATTCCTGTTTTAAAAATAAAAGTATGAGAATCCATATCACCTTTACTCACTAAAACTAAAGGTGGCTCTTTCGACTAGATTTATAAATATTTACTCTTTTATCACAGGTAGAGCCTCTGATCCAATAAGCAATTCAAGCTCTTGGCAGGGTTACCTTTTACCCAGCAATGATTCATTGTTCCATCCAGTTTTTCTTACAATTTCCAAAAATACATTCCAACTTAATACACTTGATCTTTTTTGAAACTTATTTTTCTTTTTTTTGTGTCATATTTCTATCTACTTAAAATCCATCATTCTCAGTTTGTAACCAAATAATGACAATGCCATTCACTAGCCGTAATTAAAACTCATCAAGCTAGCTTCCTTAATGAGACCCTTGTCTTCTTGAAATAACTTTGTCATTACCGTGTTTTGGTAGGCGTATTGGTAATGCCTGGCCCAACTATTTCCTATAGAACATGGTAAACAAACTCGTGATGAGACTTATTATATTTTAAGTTTTTCTAGTATAACAATATTTTTTGAATTTTTCAAAATGATAAGTTTTCTCGATGTGGGGTGAATCATTGGAACTTTTTGAGGATTTTGGATGATAATTTTGAGTTTTAGATTAAGCTTATGTAAAAGAGTCTTTACTATGTTAAAGATTCTTTTCGGGTTGATACCAGAATAACTATGCTTTATAAAGATAGAGTTCATCAGAATAAATAACTTTAGTGAAATTGCATCTTTCAATGAAATAGAAATTTTATTTGTTTCTTCAAATCTTTCGATTATTTCCCCTTAACATTTCTTATTTCTATAAGCGATAAATCAAAAGGGGATCATCCGAGATGCTTATTTGAAAGCCAAAAATTATACTATGTAACTTTTATTTTCCTAAGTAAAAGAGTATGTAGTATACAAATGAATAGAAGGGGTTTACCTCTTATGAAAAGTGATTTTCTTTTAAACGTCCCATTAATGTGCAAATAATCTCTTTGCCCGATAGATCTTGCAATAAGAATGTTTGTGGGCTTATTTCTTCAATTATTTGAAATGGACCTAGCTAGAGTTTTTGAAACCCTGTGTTTACCTTTTTCATGCACTTTGTCCCATTTGAATACCGCATCACCAATTTGAAAGTTTTATAATATATGAATCAAATGAGGCTATTATCTCCTGATGATGCATATATCTTCTTTATTTTTTCTTCTTTCTTATTCTAGCTTGAGAATTTGTCTTAGTTATAATGAAGAAGAAGGAGATTCATTAATGAATTGAACTAAGGTAAGAGAATGATGAATGAATGTAGAAGAACAACTTCTTTTCCATAAACAAGATTGAATGGAGAAGTACAAATAGAAGCTTTATGAGTTATTCTCGCTCTACCCAAAGAGCAAAGATTAATGACTTATGCAAATTTTGTTGGTTTTGGTCAATAGTTCGTTTCATAATTTAATAAGGTTTTTGTTCATGGATTCGGCTAAACCATTTCTTGTAGATAATAATTTGCGTATCATTTCTAAGTTTAAAGGTTTCGATTGCAAAATCTATCATATAAGTTCCCGAGAAGTAATAAAGTTATCAAACATTAAAGCAGTAGGTAAACCAAGCCTAGTAATGATATATTGGTCAATGAAATCACAGATACTCTCGTGAGTATACTTAATGGAATTGCTTCCACCCATTTAGTAGAATAATCTGAGTCATGAGAATATATCTATGTTGTCTGGAAGAGTTAGAACGATCTCATCGATTATATCTAATCCCTATTGTTCAAGTTGTTGTTCGATATTAACTGCTATAATGGGATTGCTAGTTTCCTTTGTCTTCCGTATGCACTTTAATACACTTCGCATTTTCTTGCATATTCATGAGTATCTTTGAAAAGTGCAGGACAATAGTAACCCGCATGCGGGATTTTGTGTAAGTATCGTATTTCCTCCAAAAATGTCCTCTAGTTGGCCCATCATGGAGTTCCTACAAGAATTTCTATGCTTTAGATTTTCTTGCATCTTAATAGTACAAAATCACAAATTCTCCTAAACAATACATCGTTGATTAATTCATATTTCTTGGCCTTTAATATTAAAGCACGTTTCGCTTTATAATTTAGTTGGGTTGTGCATATCCATTTTTGAAATAAAATATGAGATCAATGTATTGAGATTGCACATATTTGAGGTTTACCTCTAATATTTCATACATTGTTATCCGAATATTCTCTCTCGATGATAAATGCAATATCCCAAAATGGGAAAATCCCAAGAACACATGTATAAAAAATGAATTTTCGTAAAACCGTGCTATAAAAAATAAAATCAGACCATGGATCCACTAGATTTGACATCATAACACTTAGATCCCGTAGGAGATCAGAAATGAATCATGATAGGGGAGTTAAACAAGTCTCCCACACATAAAATAGTTCAAAAACACCGAAACTAAACTATTGCAACATAAAATTACTACATAAAGAGACAACGCAAGCCTAGTGAGGGTTTATACTCATAAATTGTAGAGACAATTAGATCTTATATTATATTAATCAATAATTCTCAAAATGAGAGATCTAGTCTCCTCTTTATACAATCTCCAAGAGACCCGAGAAGTGCTTCTAGGAATACACCCAAATACAATGGTGATCTACACCAAGAACTCGCAAAATCAATGCAAATTGAAGCACATGAAGATAGGAGGTTGAAATAAGAAAGATACGATGCAAATCCACTCCAAGGTATCCTCCAATAAAAGGTTGAACCCTTCAATCACAGAAAAACACTCAAACAAAGATTACAAGATCTCAATGTCGCCCAAAATAACGCAATTCTAGACTAAAATTACACCGTAGGTGATGGAAATATATTGGCCCGATGCCAAGATTTGAAATGTTCTCAAGAACCCTACAACCCATCTCCTCTAGAAGAAGGAAACCTTCATGGAAAACTAGCTCGAAAGTGGGTTTCTCAACCCCTCCACCGCAACACTCCGCAACACAACACAATATTCGTTAAAATTGTGTCAGAGCCGAAGACCGGCTTCTCCGTAATGCCGAATGTGGAATGATATGTTAGGGCTCTCCCAAGAATGGCTGTAGAGATAAATTCTCCTAAACAGAAATCCTTGTGCTAAACAACACCAACAACAACTTAGCTAAATAGTCAAGAGAGCAAAAGTCTAAATAGACATATCAAAATATAATTCATAAGCTAACCCCATATGGCTGCCATCCTATTCCTTATAAAAAATGTGAGCCTTCTCACCTTGGGTCCCACTCATTAGGGTTTCCACCATCACACAATCAATCTCCCTCCAAAACCGCGTTGTACTCATCAATGCCACTCCCTCCATAACAATGTTTGCTGATTCGGGTCAAGGTTGACTCTTCAACCTCGCTCCAACCATTTTCACACCAGGTCTTCAATCCACTTGGGAGAAGCCGTCTAAACTATTCCACATTCATATTGAGCTGCCTTTATCGATGATCTACTCCTCCCACATTAGTGTTGTTGACTTGGTCAAACTTGACTTTGTCCACATCCATTAGTCCTTGTTCACACATGAAGGTGCTAGATCCAGTTTATTATAATGATCCCTTTTCACATCAAGAGGGATTTTAGGCTTATTCAAGATAAGCATGTAGTCTCTTCCATTTATTCATCTAATCTTAGTGCTAAAAAAAGAAAATCAATATTCCTATTACCGCATGCTAATTTAGGAATATTAGAGTCCTCCTCCCAAATGTTGCTTTTCCTCAAGCAAATAAGCAAGGATAGAACCGGCGTTGTTCTCTCCTCCTCTTGTAAGCATCCTCATGGGATAATCTTCTCCAAGAAACAAGATGTTGTTTCATCAATAAATCTCCAAGCGTTCCCTTTCTGTGATATGCAAGCTAGCTTTTGATGAGCATCCCAAATAGCTATCATCATGAAGAAATAAAAAACCCATGGAGGCAAAAATGTGTTGTCTGTGAGGCCTTTGGAGGCATGAGATCCGATATATGTTGGGAACTATCATCCCCATGTGAATCTCCATCCCCAAGCGACTATCCATAATTAAAATGAGCTACCCTCCAAATGGTAACTCATGAAAATATCCTCCACCTTTGGCTCCCCCCGAAATGTAGGTGGGCTCAAGATAACCGAACATGGTGTATTAAAATGGCCTACCCCACACTATCTCTCTCTCCACTTATGAGCAAGTGTAGAGTAGTCGCTGATTTTGGGCCGCAAATAATGCTGCTCCCCCAAGAGGCAAGAAGAAGACTAGATCTCCAAAGATCCTCTCAATATCATCATGAATCAAGCCGACCCAATCCATCCCATACAAAGTTAATGGTACATAATCACCATATGTAGCCCAAATCTAAAATGCTGAAGGGTTATATGCAAGTTTGGATGGTCCCAATGGTGTTTCCAGTGGGATACAACACAATTTTTCCAACTGCTTTAGAACATCATGTATAAAGTTGTCCTTCAACAAGCACAATTGCATGTTACTATTCATTACAGTAGTAAGTAAAATATATATCAAATGAGCATAATAAGAATAACAACATACGTGCCTAAATTCATGCAAAGAAGGATTATCTCCATCACAAATGTTGGTCCTAGAATGACTATAAAACCCATAAATAATATTACCCTCTGTGGAGAAATGCACTATACATAGATGGTGAGATAATGCAACTACTCAATGAAAAATCAATAAGTACAAGGCATTTTTACCATGTTTAGTGAGTAAGCTGAAAGTGAAGTCCATGGATGAGTCCTCCCATGTGAATCTCCTCATAAAGGTCAGTAAAGTGAAGGGATGCATACTCCTCGAACACTCAATCAATAGAAACATACTCCCCAAGTGACAATGCTTCGTTGGCCTTAGTGATAAGGCTCTTTTCACTCCATGACTTACTCCTTTGACATGCCACATGCCAAAGTCATCCACCATCATGCCGCTATTTGAGGCAATCTCCTTCCTATGGGAGTACCTCCTCATCCTCCAATGCTGAAGAGTAGCCTCTTTGCACTTTGATTGTGCCATCCCTTTCTCCGGAAATATCATGCCAAGTATGGGAAAAATTTTGCCCATACTTCCCCATGAGTAGCCAAAGCAACAATAATTCTTGTTGCTCCCTCACACCTCCATCATACAAATCATGAGGTGAAGATATGATGATTGACATGAAGAATGTCATGCCAACATAATGCATCCAAACTCATTGCTGCCATATGATGCAAGTGTCATGCCAAGTTTCCTCCACCCACATACCCTTTGAAGAAGAGTATGTCACATGATGGCCAAAATCTTTCAAGAGTAGCCAACGCAGCCTTGCCTCCTATTTCCTTGTGTCATAGATTTGAAAGTAGCTTTCCAACCTTTTGCTCACCATCCACACCCACTCATCCAACTGTGGGTTCCTCCCACCATGCTCCAACTTGGTACTCTTCCAATGAAGACTACCATCCTCCCAAATCAGATTTCTTCCTTTGCATTTCATGGGATGTTCAAATGCAACCCCTTGGAGATCTTCTAGAGAAGATCCCACACCAATGACCCTATTGAATCCATAAATATCCAAGTGTGCTGAAGGCAAAACCTCCTCATAGGCCCGCACAATGCTCATCCCAATAGATCCATCACAATGATGAAAGAAAAGTGTCTTCTAATACTAATCCGCCTATCTAATCTCATACAAGTGTAATGGTCATCAGAATGCTCTAATGATAGCTGGGTCCCCAACTCCTTGTAGAAATTTGAATAATTGATATATTATTCACCGATATTATCCTGATCACACACTATTTTATCTTCATGCACAATACAGAATCTCTTCTACCATTGATCATTACATGCGGAAATAAAATCAATTGCATGCACACATTAAAACCATAAACAATCACACATATGAACACAATATTTCATGGGGAAAGCTTAAAGCCGAAAACCCCGACTATCTCAGATATTATATGTCATAGAGACTATGTAACAATCATTGTAAAATCTCCTCACAAGCTCTCGAAAGACAACCTCCAATTGCTGCATTAATCAAGCTAGATCTTAGCAAAACACATGCTCCAATATCTCGCCACCCGATAGCCAAACAAATTTCTATTACATAATCAATGTGCCGTAGAATGGTTCATAAATAACTTCGAACCACCCGGCTTGTACCGTGCAACTTCCTCATTGGCTTCTCCAATCACTCGGTTGTTGCAAATATGCAACAATATAGTCACAACTTTTAGTTAACCCGCTCTTTCACCTATCTCCGCACCGGTCTCCACCGAAATCATTCCATGCAATCGAAGTTAACTGATATATTCTTTAGTTGATTAATGAGTTTATAATTAGTGAATTAATTAATAATTAATTCACACGTACCTTCACTAGCGTTGTATTAATCAAGCTAGACTAAATACAACTAGCTCAACTATGTTTAGATTAGTTAAACCGAACACAACTCCATTGACTCAATCAACTCCACCAAACTCGTCAAGCATGAGTCTTCAACTAAAGTATCCATGCAATAGCTCCACATAACCCCAGGAATAGCGTAATCTCTTTCCGTCGGCCTCAAAAGCCACATTTGTGCACTTAATCGAAGTGCTCCAAGAGTAATGTTTATAGTCCAAATATTGCTATGGAGCATAATAATATTCGACATATCTATTTTTAGACTGCTAATATAAAAATAGATTCCGCCTAATATGTCTAAAATAGAAGTCGATCTATTTTTTCCAACTTGACCAACCATCCACAACAAGATCCCGCAACTCATAGAACATGATCCATATGTCTAAAAATGTGGCTACAGTCTAAAAAATAGACTTTGCACCAAAAATAGCCCGCGAGCCCACTTAGTGAACGCGACTTCTCTCCCGTGTCTCCTCCAACGAAAGGATGAACCCTTCAATCACAGGAAACACCAAACAGCCACAAGATCCTCATCAAGCCGCTCCAAAATACGGCAATTCCGCATTGAAATTATGTTGTAGTGATGGAAATATATTGGCCTGATGCCAAAGATCTGAAATGTGCTCAAGAACCCTCCAAAACCGATCTCCCAAAATAAGGAAACCTCCCTCCCGTGAAAAACTAGCTCAGAATTTAAGCCAACCTCCACTCAGTAACACCGCAACACAACACAATATTATGCGTAAAATCGCGTGAGGAAATGGGGATCAAGTCAACAATGCTGATGTG
The DNA here is from genome assembly GCA_034641835.2 of Pinus albicaulis. Lineage (NCBI taxonomy): Eukaryota > Viridiplantae > Streptophyta > Pinopsida > Pinales > Pinaceae > Pinus > Pinus albicaulis. Next base: position 84,523 of record JAXQQM020059090.1, on the reverse strand, counting down.
TGGAACGATAGATCGTGCTCTCCCAAGAAATTTCAAGAAAAGAGATGGAATTCTCCAACAGAAACTTAATAAACAACACTCATCAATCTTAGCTAAAAACTTAAGAGAGAAAAAGTCTAAACATACATATCAAAATCTAATTCATAAGCTAACCATATGATCGCCATCTCTTCTTATAAACAATGTGAGCCTTCTCACCTTGGGTCCCACTCATTAGGGTTTCCACCATCACACAATAAATCTCCTCCAAACTATGTTGTACCTTCATCAATACCACTCCCCACATGAACGTCGTTTTGATTTGGTCAAGGTTGACCCGTTCAGCTTCTCCACCCCTCTTTCACACTTAAGGGTCTTCAATCCACTCTTAGATAGTCAAGCCAAAACTATTTGACATTCATATTGAGCTACCTTTATTGATGATCTACTCTCCCACATTAGTGCTGTTGACTTGGTCAAACTTGATCTGTCCATCCATTAGTCCTTGTCACACAAGGAAGGTGCAGATCCAATTATTATAATGATCCCTTTTCACATCAAGAGGGATTTTTATGCTTATTCAAGATAAGTATGGGTCTCCTTCCCCATTTATTCATCTAACTATGTGCTAAAAGAAAAATCAATATTCCTATTAGCTGCATGCTAATTTAGTAATAATACAATAAATGGGATGCTCCGTTACCATTATGCAAAAACCTTGGACTCTAACAATTTTAGAGGGCTTGACTTCTATATCATATTCTTGTGCTGTATCCCGGGGCTTAGCCCTTTCTCTCCTAATTCTCTTTGCATTAATAGTTGTCTCACCGTAGGAACTGCAACTATGATTTTCGTGTGAGTTTTCTAGGAGAAAGGTCCGAAATGCTTTATAGCCTTAAAGACAACAAATGCTTGCTTCTCAATAGATAAATAATTTAGTTTCGCACTTTGCAAATTAGAACTGAAAATGATATTTCAGAAGCTCAATTTGTTGGTCATTCACCGTGTTAAAACAAATAAGTTGATATGATGTATCCGATGAAAAAGTATATAAAGTAAAAGAATTAGGTAATTGTGTATCTAAGAATGGAGCATTGATAAAATGGATTGTTTGATCAAATCAAATGATTCTCTTTCATTATGTCCCCGTTTAAAGACTCGAATTTTTCTTAATCATGTTTTGTAATGGTATAAATATTTGTGAAAAAGTCAGACAAACTTTTAATTAAAATTAATTTTTTCAAGAAATGATCGAATAGATTTCTTGTTATGAAAGAAAAGGAATTCTTTAATCTCTTCTACTTTTCGATTCAATATAGATACCTTTTACATAACGAATCCTAAAAGTTTTCCTTCATCTAAAGCAAAAAGTGATTTTTGCTTAATGAGATCCCATAGCTTTTACATTGTCAAGACTTGCTTTAGGTCATTAACATGATTGTTACTTTTTTAGAAAAGATCAGAATGTCATCTTAAATAAATAACCACCGATTTATTTATGAGCTCTAAAGCCGTGTCCATAACTCTGAAAAGTGGCCCTCGTATTAATTAGAATCAAATATATCTTTGACATTGCCAGTGTTCCCCACTTAGTCCTCAATGTCTTGGGAGGTCGTCTGATGTACGAGAATTTGGTTATATCCCGAGAATCCATCTAGGAAAGGACATGTCGTGAATGCTTGGCTGTTTGTAGTACTTGTTACATGGTTGGTAATGGAAAGTTGTCCTTTTGACATGCTTTGTTTAAATTCCTAAAATCAATAAATTCTAATATCACCATTTTTCTTCCCGAAGGGAACTAAATTTCAAAACCCATTTAGAATGTCTAACTGGAAATATGATCTTGCTTTGGAGGAGTTTGTTTAGTTTAGTTTTGATTTGATTTTCAAGATTCGGTGAATCTTCTTCAATTGTTATAGATTTCTCATCTAAAATCATAAGATTTGTGTGTTTAATCACATACATCATATGTTTTAAGAGCAAGCAGTAATCCAAAGAAAAAAACTTTTTTACATTCTAAACAACCTAATAAATGATAATCTTTCATCGAGATAAATCCAAGACTTGATTGACATTTTTAGGTCGACGTTAGTTCCAAGATTGACTAACTCAAATCTTAAGGCAAAACTTTGAGTTTTTGAGTTAGTAACCTTTTTAAACCTATATTTCAGATCATGGAGGTCTTCTAGCTTGACAACCGACTTAGGAATTCATTGAATTTGCATCTTGTTCTTCCTTAATCAATGTCATGTTCATTTTCATCCAAAATTTGACTATCATAAGATCCTTGATGTTAAGAAATCTATGATATCTCAACTACATTAATACTCTCCAATCGTAATATTGCCGCAACAGATGGTCTAAAAATTAATTCAATGGAAAATCTATCGTGACTAAACTCTTGAGATGGAATTAACTTGATGCTACATTAGCTAGTAGATCTACACTAGCATTCGTGATTCTAGGCAATCTAAGAAATATTGAAGGCTAAGAAATGAATGGTCAATTCTTGGACTAATGGTTGGTAATGTTTTAAATGTCTAGAATTACAATGAATGGTATTTACCCGTATAATAATGAATTCGGAATTTCCAGACTTTCAGATATTTATGTTAAGATCAATGGCTTTGTACAAACCTTGAACTAATGCTTCATATTTAGCTATATTGTTCCCAGTAATTTAATTCAATTTTATGGGCGAATATGGTTTTTCTCTTTCAAGCAGTATTAAAATACAACTAAATTTCTTGCACCATCTTCGTATTTAGTGTAATATTCCCAATTAGCTTTAAGCTAGTTGGAATATTAACTTGGGCTAGAAGAATAAGAGGGTATGGAGACCTATAAATCTCCTTAGTAGGAATAAAATCACTCATAATGTAAATGGAGATCATATTAGTAGTTTCGATTAAGCACTTGTGTGTGAAAAGGGGTTGGAGCATGCACTAGGTCAACTTTGACCAAATTAAATAGTGTTGGTATGGAAGGAGTGGCATTCATTGAGGAACAACACAGCTTTTGAGGGAGACTCCATGCATGGAAGTAGTGGCTTAATTAGAGGGAGCCTACAGAGGAAGCTCACCAAGCATATAAGGAAGGGGATGCATGTACCATAAGGCATGTTTTGATTATTATTTTTTCTATGGTCCGTATTTTTTCAGCCGTTTAGCTGAGGACGGCAAGGTCGTTTAGCACAAGGGTGTTCCCGAGCGGGAATCCCACCTTCATCCCCTGGGACTTCGAGTGCCCACTGTGAGAAAGGAGCTGACTATATTTCCACATTCGCACGTCAAGCTCTATCTTTCTTCTACAACGTAGTTTCAGAGGCCAGGCCGTGTTGTAGGGTGCAAAGAAGGAGAGTACATTTAGGTCAGCTTCCAGCTTATTTTCGGGATGGCTAGCTTCTTCCACGGAGGCTAGGAAATAAGGCCCTTGAGCTTTATCGTTAAAGATTTGGCACCAAACATCTGCTATTATTAGCCCTTACAACGTAGTTTTAGTCTTGAATTGCGTTATTTTAGGAGGAGTTGTAGGGTGGTTTCAAGACACCATTTGGGGAGATGGTTTTCCAAGAAGGGATCACCACCTCGGAGTATATTGGGATGAGGCTTCATTATATGCTACATCAGATCAGCCACATCTTTCCAAATTATTTATTTGCGTTGAATCTTCACCTTCAAGGCTTTACCAACCAGATATTGGTGTATTTTCTCCGGAACCCTTTGGTTCTATTTGGAAAATATATAGCCCGGATCTTTATGTATAGCATCTCTTAAGGCATATATCAATATTTTATTATTGTATGTCCCATAGTATGTATATCTACTTTGATAGATGTAGCAGCCCGACATTTTGTATAGTAATAACACCTTATTTTTAGAGGGGTTTATTCATTGAGGCTTGTTAGCTTATGTTGTATGATTTGTGCCCAATTATATTACACTTATGTGTCGTCATATTATTAATAAAATGGCTCCATATTGGTCACTTATATTTGTACATTGATCTTCACCGATACTTTCCATTTTGATGTCTTATATTACAAAGCATATATGAGCATAATCTTGGCTCAAATTTCGTGCATCTAGTTTGTTATAAATAGTTAGTAAGGAGATCCTCTCACGTAAAGAGAGAAGAGGTATCTCAGAAGAAGCCGCAGATATGATTATACAAGATGATAGATAAGACAAGGGTAAAACCCCTTTATCGTAGAGGAGATGAAAAGATTGAGTTCTAAGCTTCTTATTCGAAATTCGTAACCTCGTGAAATTTGTTACACCGAAATTCCTTTGCCGTATGTTTGATATGCCCAAAGTGCCGAAAAGAGCATGGTATGCCAATTCGACTATGAATTCCAATGATTTTATTGATCATGGTGGACGAAAAATTTATTAATCGCTTCAACTAAACCATTGCTCCGTGGACAATATGGTGTAGAATCGGCTATAGTGCAGACAAGTTGGTCTATTAACTTGGTCATCATGATATTTCAAAATGGCTCCGTGATTAGTAATTATCGCTAGGTTTTACTCCCTTTTCAACTAGTTTACGGTTTCGAAGCGGCATACCTATCAATGCGAGATACCGTCACTCCAACTTAGCCATAGAGTTATTACCAGTATTAATTTCCGAAGAGGGAGAACGTTTTTTATACTTCTCAATTAGATGAGAATCAATGTACCGCCGCATTAGCTACCGAGGCTCATGTGAAAAGAATGAAAGCTCGTATGATAGAAGTGTTACCCCTTGTAATTTTTCGTATGAGACATAGCTTTGATTTATGATCAGTTTGTTTGAGGAACACGTTTTCAGAAATTTGAACCCATGTGGCATGGTCCTTACTGTCAAGTGATAGCTTGCAAAAAGGGGCCTATGAATTGATTGATTTAGTTTTCAAACCTGAAATGGATTACTTGAAGAGATATTACGCTGACTTCTGTGAGATCTTCTCTCGTATATTATTACTTTTTAAATATGTGCTATAGATTAGAAGCGTGGTGCCTAACGGTGAAGTGTGCTCTTACTATTATTCCCACTTATCTAGATACTTTTGATATCGCATGTCGACATCTCTTTCAGTCAGTATTGTTTTATTTATAGCGTCATTGTGATTAATACGTAACATCTCTTCCACATCTTGGGTTATTTACTCACCCACCGATGAGTTAGTATCGATGCATGGGTAAGTCTCACAAACGACGAACAATATTGCCAAATATAAAGTGCTTATTGAATTATTATCTAATCCATTTCATTTAGAATTTGGAGTTTGATCAAAATAAGTGATTCTCGAACTTGTTGTTTTACAAAGAATTGAGTATATGTCATTAGAAATCCAAGATTATTAAGATTATTTTTAAGGGTTCGTCTTTGGAACAAAGTTTGATTATATTGAATATCAACATTATTTCAAGAGATTTAAATACATTGAAGTGTATTATACCATTTAATGTTATATATAGACATTTGTGATAACAAAGTAACAAATCAAAAATTCCATAACATGATTGGAATGTAAACCGGAAATAATAGTATATCATAGTATAAAATGTAGTGTTCGAAAAATAATACATCGTCTTCAACAGCAGGCCCAAAATGCCTTATGATCGGAAAAAGTGGGATACAAAAATGAGTCTACAAGTCAATCATCCACTATCCGTGGTGATGATCATGATAATATACTAATCGCTCATGCCCCCCTAGTAAAAAAAAACCTCTTGAATGACCAGAACACTCATGACATATCTCCGTAATGAGCGCCGATATCATCGAGTAGTAGCCTCGTGAATATCTAGTGAGCCGTCCCGCATGGTGCTCTAAGTTAGTCAGATCTCATAGCCCGATCTTGTGGGGGTGGTGGTGGTGGAGGATACATCTCGCTTCTGGCCAAAGGGGCGGAGAATGGCCGGTCGAGTTGGACCCACATCTCGCATTTGAAATTTTTTGTTATCAGCCTTGCAAAAATTAAAAAGAACAAAATAAAAATTAAAAATTAGAAAATGTCAAAAGATATTTTTAACCTTACTCGTCCCACCGAGCTCCGGAGGAAGGGGTATCTCCGTCACCACGAAAGTCCATTCCAAAGATAAGGAAAATCCTCTCTATAAAAAAAAGTTGGCGTTCCTACCCAACACAATGTAGAGGGAAATCTCACAAATTTCCCCACCCTCACCGTGGCGGGCCATCAAAGCAACCCAACAAACCATCCTAGGCTCTCAAGGTCGACCAACATTAACAGAATATACACAGTAATAACATGGGGATCCTCTCTGTGAGCAAAAGGTTACTACAATGGACCCATATCCAAAGTATTAGCTTCATTCTTTGCCTCGTGTTGGCCTTTCACATTTGACAACACTCTGTCAGCATCAGCTTGAATATGGTGCCTTCAAAGAATCTACTATGTGCATCTCGTAAACTGGGTGACAGCATGCAAGGCTATAGTTCAAAGTGACTTATCCATTCAAAAAATGGTGATTCATAATTAAATGCTATAAAGGTTTAACGATCTTACCTTTAATCCAACGCTTGTTTGTAGTAGTAGTCCTTCCCCGCAGGCCCGAAAAAAGTTATCTTCATAGATCCGCAATCACAAAGAAAGAAACATCAAATAGCACTGCATAGCATATATTCATAAATCATATCCATTATGGTGATCAAGGAACTATAAAATAAACCAATCAATTAACAACTTATTGAGAAAAACAACATTTATTCGTATTAACTTTAAATAAGGAAGAGCCTTACAACCGTGTCCACCTTGATGTCATACAAGCTCTTTAGGCTGAACAAAGGCTTTTACTTTGATCAGCCTTGCACTCTTCCGATCGGGAGATATATTGGCTGTGTATGTAATCCTTCCCACATGAATCTCAAACAGTGTTTAAGTTTCAACAACACTTCGCCTCCAAATACTAAAACTTCAACTCATCAATTGCACCTCGAGGGCCGCCTTACGTTCTTTTATATGGAAAGAAAGAGGAGGTTGCGCTCCATACAAGAAGAGATAGAATCCTTCAAAGGGATTAGTTCCTTACATCAAGGGGCTAGCTCCTTATTGATGGGATGCATGAACATGAAAGGGAGCGTACTTTCCATCGCAGGAAGGTTTCTATAAGTTTCCAAAAGTGACTTTATTTGAGCTTCTAGATTTTACTTGCGCCTTTTATAATATTTTAAGGGTCCACACTTTTAATGAATAGAAAGGCGCTTGGCTACGCATGATTTATAGCCAAAAAGTGCGGGATGCAAGGCATAAAACTAGAGAAAGGTAATTGGGTGCTAAGTGCTTTTTATGAGCTTTTCTCTTGCTCTTCAAGGCTTGACTTTGGGAGAACTGATATTGCGTACTCAAGGAGTACTAAATTTCATGACAATTTTGGGTTGTAATAAATTTCCCCTAAAGTGCGAAATCCGAGAATATTCGAAGAGGATGTGCTTTATCATTTCAAGGATTAGCCCGTGGACACCTCCAAATTAACCCCCGTAAAACATTCAACGAATACACACATATATATATATCATCGCCGTAGGTAGGTATCTCTATTACCCAGATCAAAATTAACTAAACTCGTTCGATACGTAAATGATTTTAATATTACATCAATATTGTAGACACAACATGGAAACAACCATCCGTAATGAATCGTCTACCGCATAACGAATAAAACTCTCGCACCGGATAGTGGAAACTAGGATCCAGGTTCTGAGATTATCGTTCTCAACTAGTACGATTCTATCCATGCGATTAAATGTGTTGTCGATATATAGAAAACCACGGACACGGAATAATGAGGGAACGTTAACAAGTGTGAGAGAAACCACCAATAATGACAATGGTTCTCAAAGTACTCAAGATGAATCACGAAATGAGAATATGTGATTTGAAGTTGAACATTTCATGAATCGTTCGATCACAAGGTCAATGATGTAACTGTCAGCCGAAGGCGAGAAACTGGCCATTAATGCATGCGCATTCCAAGGTATCGACGGATTCTAGATCAACCCTAGATGATGAGCCGTCGTCGATAGAAAGTGATCCGTCGTAAGCAAGCTCACGACACGAAACCATGTATCAAGCTGAAGAAATTTTTTTGCAAGGATCGACTTCCAGGGATGTAGTCAACACAAATGGAGACAAGTGTTGTAGATGAATGGTTTGTTCGATCGTCCTCTTGAAAACATAATGACACCGCATATGGTTTGGTGACAACGCTGTCTCTGCTTTCAATACCCGTGAACCGCCGAAGATCTTTTAATGTGGTTTGATTAACTATAGTAGGCAAAGGATTTCCCCAACCTGTGGAAGTGCTTACGTAAAGTGTTGTGTTCAAGAGTGGTATAATGCTTACAAATCAAAGTGTAACAAATCAATCGATTTTTTTCTCTTTTCCCACCATTTCGGCAAGTACCTCTTATTTTTGACAAGCTTGAGGAGGATAATACTGCTGAGTTTATAAGCTCGAGTCCTTCGATGAGTCCAACTTAGTTTAAAATCGAACCGTAAGAAGGAGTGGTCCGTTCGTTTAGAACGATGTCCTTATTGTTAAATTTTAATCTAGTCCAAGATAGGAGAAACTTGGTGTTTTTTCATTTTAGGGAGTCGTGAAGAAAAAACTTAAGAAAATCCCACGTTGTTCTTTTTCGTAAATTTAGTCTCTCAGTTCCGAAAAAGGATAAAATAATGCAAGAGAGAAATCCCCACACCATGATTAGTCAACATATACATTTTTCATAAATAGTCCATTTCATTCCGGAAAAGGGTAAACTTATACCGAAGGGACACCGTTCATTTACTTTAATGAGTTCGAATAGTCAAGTACTCAACATCTTTTTCATTTTTAGAGAGTCTCGAAAGGGCTTAAAAGAGGACGATGGTTTCGCTTTTTTCGTAAAATTTAAAGAGCACGAAAAGTGATAAAAGTTTACTCTTCGTCAAAAATGACCATTTTTCCGAAAAATTCATTATTCTCGCACAAAAACTCGAAAAAATTAAACATACCTATTTCAATAATAAAAATATTTTGAAAAACTACCTTTAAAGTGAAAATAAACAAATTTAAAAAATCTGCAGAAACTTTTGAAATTTGTTACACCGAAATTTGTCACCATGACATTTTAGTACTACCTTGAAAGTCTACAATATCAAAGTTCCCAAAGTCAAGCTCTGAAACTAAGAGAAAATCTCATAAAAGCCTTTAAAACTTTGGTAATTACATTTCTTTCCTAGTTTCATTTCGTGGTCCCGCACTTTTTGGCTATAAATCATGCGTAGCCAAGTAAGACTCTTCGTTCATTAAAAGTGCGGACCTCGTAAAATATTAGAAAGGCACAAGCAAAATCTAGAAGCCTTACGAAAGTCATTTTTGGAAACTTATAGAAACATTCCTACGGTGGAAAGTACGCTTCTTTCATGTTCATGCATTCCATCCAATGTATGAGCTAACCTCGATGTAAGGAACTAATCCCTTTCAAGGAGGATTCTATCCCTTCTTGTATGGAGTTGTAACCTCCTCTTTCACTATAAAAGAGGCATAGGGCAAACAAGGGGTTACCAATTGATGAGTTGAAGTTTTAGTATTGTTGAAGGCGAAGTGTTGCTGAAACTTAGACCCTTTTAGCCGAGATTTCAAGGGAAGGATTACATATCTGTATGTATCTCAGTTGGAAGAGTGCAAGGCTGATCGTAGTAAAGGAATCGCCTGTTTGGACTCGTGAAGGCATGGGTGACATCAAGTGCGTACATGGTTGTAAGGGTCTTCCTTATTTAAGTTAATACAAATAAATCGTTTTTTTCAATACGTCACATTAATCAGTTTGGTTTATTTTATGGATTCCTTTGATCACCATAATGGATATGATTTATGAATATATGCTATGCAAAGTATTTCGATGTTTGTTTGTTTGTGATCGCAGATCTTTGAAGATAACTCTTTCAGCGACCGAAGGACTACTACAAACAAGCGTTAGATTAAAGATAAGATCGTTAAACCTTTATAGCATTTAGACTATGAATCAAATATATCTAGAGAAAGATAGTTTTGTTTGTCCATTTGTCGCTACCGTCCGTAGGACACTTGGGAGGTCCGTCTTGTCCGCAAGAACGACTTATCCGTCCATAAAAATGGCGACTCCGCCGGGGAAAGATTTGAGCTTTGATTTCTTTTACTTTTGATTTATGAACTTATGTTTCTTGATTTAATTGATTTATACCGTTTCGTTGGGTAGTTAATCCCTCAGAGAATCCCCGAGAAATCTTGAGAATTTTTGTTTTTTCTCGCTTTTGTGTCCGCTTTTTTCCTTTTGAGATGTTAAGGGTAGTTCCGCACTTTTCGTACCCACAAAGGCGGGACCGCACCGTATTGCAAATAAACTCGCGGACCCTATAAAATTTTTTGGAAAATATTAAAATATTCTTTCTCGATTAGTTTTTTAGGTTTTCGGTGAATTACCCGTACTCAGATTCTATCGAAAGCCTTGGTTAAGATTTGTTTTGCATTTTATTTTTGATTGATTTTCCGAAAGATTTGCATGTTATAATGATTTTTGCTTTGTCTTACATCCTCAGCGCTCAAAGATTAGAAACCTTGGTATGCCTTTTAGATCACCGGTATCTTCTTGTTTTCTTACCGAGTCCGACATCATAAAGAAAATTGTTTATGAGTTTTAGATCCTATTTTTCTCATTTGCAAATCGTTTAAACTTTTGTTAATGAGTTTAAATTACTTAAAAACGAAATTGATGTTTTTTCGAGTCTCCTCTAATTGAAGCAAAGAATTTCTTAGTTAGATCACAAGATAAGTAAGACATCCTTAAAATATTTGAAGTTTTAATTCGCATTTAGTCTTAGAATTTTTAGATCTCAAATAGTGTTTTTAGCTTTCAAAGTAGTTTTTTTGCTAGAAATTATAGTGTCTTTTGAAGAAAAACTTAGTTTTACAGCTTCGATCTTGAACAAAAAAGGATTTTTTTATTAAGCATAGATCATTTTGAGTTCTCATTGAAATTATATTTCTTTTCATTTATTCTTTGCTGTATGAAATATTGGTTTTTAAAAGATTTCATTTCTCAACTCTTCCTTTAGCTAGAATGATGAAAGAAAATGATTGTTTCTCATTGTAGATGCATTTTTTAGTATGATTTGAGTTGGGTCACTTCACATCATCAATTTCACTTTCACACCTATTGTCTTAAGAAATGTACTTTATAAAATCAATGCTTAAATTAAATTTAATCTAGTAACTTTTATATTTCTAGGCTCTTTTTCACCATATAGCTTAAGCTAGTGTCTTGGAGTAGGAGTAACAACTTTCCAAGACAGTTTAAAACAAACAAGTAGTTAATCTTGTGGTAGGAAAATCCAATAGTCGCTTGTATGCTCTAGGAAGCTCCTCTTAAAGGAGTCAAGCACGGGGTCATATCTTAACTAGTGGGATAATCAATTTCATCTCATTTGGAACGATAGAGAAGATTTGCGCGTATTAACAATCTAAAAGAATCTTCGGATAGACCATTGTCGGTGAGCCCTGGGTCACTTGTTCGTATACCTTGGATTATGTCAAGGAGCCTTCAAGGGATTGAGCTTGTTGTTTCTGTCTCTCGTGCGTATGTCGGGATCGTAGACTGCTCCCCTGTGTATATTAGTCTCCGTTGCAATCATAGTGACCATAATCTTACTAAGTGCTTCCTAATGACGAAGAAATATCCCACTGTGACTGAGCAGACAAGCGACTAGACTCACTTAGACTCGATATTATCTTCACTCGAGATGGTTTAAGTGGAGAACTTGCACCGGTCTCGTTTCATTACAAAGGTTCTGTAATCGTTCCAACTACCCTTCTCGCATTAAATACTACAATGTTGGATTTCATCACCAACTAGTGTTTTTAATGTAGGAAGTTACTGCTTGTGTGTGGTTTGATCTCCTAGATTTTTAAGCGTGTGATTCATTTTTTTTGTTTTCTTAGTGACTCTTAGGAGTTTTCATTGAAATTTTCATTTGATTGCGTGTTGATTAATAATTTTTAATCGTGGCTGAATTACCAAGACAATCGCATAGACTTCAGGGGAAGCCCCCTGAGTATACACCAAGCCAACTTGAAGGGCTGCGAGCTCTAGTATCGCCTACTGATAGTATAATTAGATCAACAGAAGTAGGAGAGTCATCTGTAGTTGTTCATCTTGATTATCAATTACAAACAACAGAACATATTTAAGAGTCGATTTCAGTTTCTGAACTTACTGGTAGTATTTCTCCTTCCAATGAATTAGCTGAAAAACCTAAAATTTCTGAACCTGATACTGAACCTACTATTTTGGAACCATCGTCGGGATTTGCTAATCCGACTTCTAATGATCCTAGTTCACCTAGGGTAAGACATATCATTACTGAAAATCTTCCTTCTGACCTCATTTCCATTGAAGAACTTGTCGGTCTAGACGAAGAAGTAACTCTTCCCGAAACCCAACAGAATTTAAATCTTAGGGAGTGTGAATCTATATTCTACAGTCCTTTTAGAAGTGATGCTTGGTATTTATCATTGACAGATTTTTAAGAAAACCCAGGTCTTAGTTTTTCACCACCCCGAATTCCTTTTCATCCTACACCAAGAGGTTATTATCCTTCATCAATTATGTCAGGTGAGTCATCTATGTTTTCCCAATCACCGGAAACATTTTTATATAGTGGTCCTTCTGTTCCTTCGGGGTACTAGTCACTCTCTCGTACTTTCTCAGGAGCAACTCCTCGACCAACTGAACAAGTGTTATCAACTAGTATAAATGGAACTAAAACTGAAACGTTAAATGTAGAGAAAATTTTTATGATGTATGGTAATATTCCAAATCCTCAACCTCAAGGTAGTTAGTTACCACCTGGGGGGGAAACTCAAGGTAATTTTTTACCAGGACAAACTGTAAGACAATTTTATTTACCTGGAGAACAACCTCAAGAACAGTACATACCCCAAGGTCAACCCTAGACTCAGTATATTCCTTAGGGTCCTTATCAACCCCAGATTCAATACATGCCTCAAGGTTATCAACCTCAAGGTTAGTACCCAGCTCAAGGTTTCCAACCACCTTCTGTTCAGTCATTTTTATAAAGAGCTGGAAATTTACCACTTAATTATCAACCCTACATTCAACCAGGCTATGGTCCTTCATATGCACAACCTTCTATGGGTCAATACGCCAGAATGAACATGGTGTGGAATCCACCGCAAATTCAACAGACTATGCAACCAAATGTGCAGTTACCTAATCAACTTGGAAAGCCTTTAGTTTATGGTCCAACCCAGCAACCTGTCCAGCCTACTGTTCAAATCCCTACTCCTGGTTCTGTTCATCAGCCTAGGCCTAGTACACCTCAGACTCCACCTTAGACTGCTGCAGCTACTGCAACTTCTGTTCAACCTACAACACCTATTTCTCGAGTATCTGTAGCTCTGGTTTCTTCTATCCCTACATCAGTGCAAATTCCTCAAGCCTTTGTACCACAGTCAGGACCTAAAATTTAGACTATAGTCCAAATGCCTACACGACAAGATGGTACTAGTATGATTGTCTCTAGTCAACCACGGTTTACTTGTCAACCGTACTAGGGATAGTATCAAATTGGTCAAGCTACGCAAAACCCAGCATATCAGTATCAGTAGTACCCTGGGTATACTTATCAAATACCTCAACAACCCCAGTATGGTCCAGTTAATCCTAGTTACCTAGGAGGTTTCACGATTCCAAATGCACATTCAATTCCAGGGTATCTTGGCTATCCTCCTCCTGGCACTGGTTTGATCACTCAAGGTTATCAAGCCCCTAGCCATCGGTTACCATTTATAGCAAATTTAGATTTATCGGATCTGTCGTGCCTTATGAACGATCCCATTTTTTTATCTTCCATATTGGTCGTTGATGCCTAACAAGTTGCCCAGTGATATTTTGAAATTTGAAGGTAAGTCAGGAGAGGACCCATCTAATCATGTTATGACTTATCACCTCTGGTGCGCATCAAATTCACTAGTCGATGATTCGATTCGATTACGTCTTTTTCAGAGAACTCTCATTGGTCTAGCTGCCAAATGGTACATTGAGTTACCATGCGGCTCTTTTAATAATTTTAATGTGCTAGCTACTGCTTTCTTAACCCATTTTTAGTTTCTTGTCAGATATGACAATGGCATAGAATTGCTGACTTCATTGAAACAGTCTATGTCTATGTACATATCTGATCACATTCATGAATGGAGATGTAGAAGGCGTTTAGTGAAAGTCTTTATTACTGATCAAATTTTTGCTAAATGGTTTATTAAATCGTTATTTCCCAAAATTACTGAAGATGTGTCCAAAGGAGGCGTTGTTACGGAAGAGAAAGTCATTTCTCAGGCTAAGTACCTTGACCTTGTGTATACTCAGTAAGGTACTTTGTATGATAAAATCCCCAATTTACCAAGTCCTGGTCAGTTAACTACAATTCCTTCTCATTCTTATGCCGCTAATGGTGTAATTGGTTATGTTAGTACTGTTAAAAGTAAGAAGAAGTCTTCCAAGACTACTTCTCCTATTATCACTATACCCGATTCACCCAAAGGAGATTCGTCCCTAGAAAATTCCACCGATATCCATGTTGTGGAGACATCTATGAAAAAATCTAAAACTGGTGGTAAGAAGAAAGGTAAGAATAAAAAGAAAAAGTATTTAAAAGAGAAAATTGATAAAACTGAACCAACTGACAAAAAACACAAACCTTGATATCCTTGTCTCATCTGTGACCAGGATCATTTTACAAAAGAGTGACCACATAGAGCCGAGGTATCAAAATTTGTTAAGGGTTCACCTATACCTGTTGTCTTGAAGGATCCCTTTCCAACTCAAGATAGTAACATGGTTGGATCTTCCTCCAATCCGGTTGAGGATATTTTCATGGTTGCGACGTGATCGCAAGATTACGGTAGTAAAAATACTGATAAAGAAACAGAAACATCCAATTCTACATCGAATACGCCTCCCTCAGTTTCTGATCCATTACAGATTGAGAAAAAAAATCCTGACTTAGTGATTAAACCACCTGCAAAAAGTGTACTTCGTAAATAAGCTTTCAATCCACATGCGAGAGTTGCTCAAAATTACAATATTGTTGAATATTTGACAATTTCTCCTTCAGCAATGTCGGCTTTGGAAGTATTGCAATCATGCCCAACCTAAAGAAAAATTCTTTTGTCAGCCTTAGGAGTTGTAGATCTCTAGGATTCGAACCTCATGATCTTCAATTTAGAGAAATTTACGCCCTGCCTACCTCATCAAATGGCTTTTCAGATTCCGGTAATAGTAAAAAACAAATGTATATTTCATACTGTTGTTGATGAAGGGGCTTCTATGTGTATAATGTCATTAAAATGTTGGAAATCACTTGGTTCTCCGACTATTAACCAATCACCAACTATTCTCAAAGCTTTTGATGGAAGAGGTTTTCAGACATAAGGTATCTTACAAGATCTACCAATAGAGGTCAAAGGAAAAATGGTTAATCTAGATGTGGAGGTGGTTGATGCCCCTCTAGATTACAACCTTCTCCTGGGTCGCAGTTGGTCTTATGCCATGACTGCTGTTGTATCATCGATCTTTCGTCTCATCATGTTTCCTCATAAAGGAAAGATCATTAAGATAGATCAGCTCTCATATTATTCATCTGACCCAGCCTCTACTGATAGCATCCAACATATCAGAAAATTGATTATCCCATATGAAAATGTCGGAGTAGGTTTGATTAAAGATTCAGCTTTACTGGGAAATTTTTACCTACCTCCTCCCAACATACAAACTCCTATTGCAAATATCAATATGATTACATCAAGTACTATTTCCTTTGATGATCCTTGGATAGTACCTTCAGAATCAGAATTGGATTCTTTCGATGGCCCAATGCCTTTGAGTCCTTTTGAGTTAGCATATCAACATGTACAGTCATTTTCTGATACTCCTTCAACTGAGTCTGATTCAGTGAATGTAATCAATCATGAGTCATTTTCAATATCGAGTTTAGCTTCGACACCAATTCCAGATCTTTCTCAACAAGTATTCAATATTGATGAACATATTCGTGAATTCTTGTTGGTAGATGAGTTACCATGGGAATATCTTCATCATAAGTCTTCGTTTTTACCTGATCTCGGTCATTTTGAGAATGTTTTTTCCTCCATTTTTACTATTGGTTACATCAAAGAACCTCAGAATCCTCTCTCACATTCTGATTCTGAATTAAATTTAGAAAATATTTCTACGACAGTTCCTCTTGACATTTCAGTAAAACTTGGAATTGTTGAAAACGTTCACATAGGTGCTTCTTGTACGCCTGAAGAAATTCAAGCATATAAAGCCCTGTTTCAGGAATTCCACGAAATTTTTGCCTGGTCATATGAAGAAATGCCAGGAATCAATCTTTCGATTATTTTTCATGAAATTAAGACATACTCGGATGTTAAACACGTTAGACAGAAATTACGTCAGATTCATCCGAGAAAAGCTGCTGCTATCAAAGAAAAAGTTGAAAAATTACTTCGTGTAGGATTTATTTATCCGATACCGTTAGCAAACTGGGTATCTAATATTGTTCTGGTCAATAATAAAAAAGGAACAATAAGAGTATGTATCGATTATAGGGATATAAATTGAGCTTGTCCAAAAGACAATTATCTAACCCCTTAAATCGATCAAATTATTGACGATTGTACTGGAAGTGAAATGTTCTCATTCATGGATGGATTTTCCGGCTACAATCAAATCAACATACTCCCTGCAGGTCAACCTAAAACAAAATTCATTTGTCCATGGGGGAATTTTTCTTATCGCAAATTACCTTTTGGCCTTAAGAATGCTGGCGCCACTTTTCAAAGGGCCATGTCTTATGCATTTCATGACATTAAGAACATTGTGCAACCCTACCTCGATGATTTTCCTACTCATTATTCACGCAGAGCAGATCATATTACTCATTTACAAGCCATTTTTATACGATTTAGGCACTATAAGATTCGTTTGGATCCTCACAAATGTGTTTTCTGCATATAATCTGGATGATTATTGGGATTTATTATATCAAAGGCAGGCATTCGTGTCGACCCATCTAAGGTTGAGGCAATCATCAATTTACCTCCTCCTTCTACTCTTCCCCAACTCCAAAATTTGCAAGGGAAAGAAATTTTTTTACGTAGATTCATTCCTAACTATGCTGAGTTAACGAAAGGTTTCACTAGGTTGTTGAAATAGAATATTCCTTTATTTTGGGACGAGGTCGCTGATAGATCTTTTGATGCTTTGAAAAACGAATTGACCCATGCACCATTACTGCATCCTCCCAACTACAACCAAGATTACTTTTTGTACCTCTCCACTTCCGATTCCATGATAGGGATGGTTTTAGTTCAGGAAGATTAATTCCATAGTGAACATGTGATTTACTATCTTAGTCAAAATTTGCATCCGACTGAGATCAAATATTCACATGTGGAGAAATTGGCCTTTGCAGCTGCTCAAGCTGTCCAACGTTTTCGTCACTACATACTTTTACGCAAAATGATAGTGATCTCTGATTGTAACCCTGTGATGTACATCTTAACCAAACAATTGCTAGGGGGAAATACTCTAAATGGATTGTTATCCTACAGGAGTTTGATTTGGAATTTGAAAAATCCAAATCTAAGAGATCATTGATATTTGCTGAACTTATGTGTGATTTCCCACATACTGATACAGAAAATGTGGCGGAATCACGGATGAATCCTTGTTTCTTATTAGTACCATTGATCCTTGGTATGGAGATATTATTGTTTATCTTCAGACCCAATATTTTCGGCCTGAGCTTTCACGGTCGCAACAACAAAAAAATCGTTTCCAGTATCAACAATATCATATTGTTGGTGACACACTGTACCATTGTGGTGCGGACTCAGTTTTTTGACGTTGTCTAACTCATGACGAAGCCAAAAAGGTTTTAAATGACTATCACTCTAGATCATGTGGCAGTCATATGTCTGGGTATGCCACATCCCAAAAGATATTGTGTGCAGGTTATTTCTGTCCATCCTTGTTTAAAGATTGTATTTACGCGGTTTGAACATGTCATAATTGTCAAGTCTTTGATCGAAAAATGCGTGCACTACCTGCTCCTCTTCACCCTATAATTTTTGTTGGTCTTTTTGCAAAATGGGGCATTGATTTCATTACATACAACCCTCACTCGGCTGGGGGGCATGGTTACTATTATTCCCGCTTATCTGGATACTTTTGATATCGTAGATGTCGACGTCCTTTCAAACGTTTATTGGTTTTGTTGATGGCGCTTGTCGTAGTACACGGAACATTTCTTCCGCAGCTTGGGTTATTTACTCACCCACTGACGAGTTAGTATCGATGCATGGGGTAAGTCTCTGTCAAACGACGAACAATATTACCGAATATAGTGCAGTTATTGAATTATTATCGGAATCCATTTCATTTGGAATTCGGAGTTTGATCGTTAGGTTAGATTCTGAGCTCGTTGTATTACAGTTAAATCGACTATATTCCATTAGAAATCCAGTATTATTAAGATTATTTTTAAGGGTTCGTCTCTTGGAATGAGAGTTCGATTATATTGAATATCAACACATTCCAAGAAGTTTAAATACATTAGTACATGCAATTTCTTCTAATGTTATAAATAGACATTTGCGATAACAAAGTAACAAATCAACATTCCATAACATGATTGAACAGGTAACTAGAAGTAATAGTATATCATAGTATAGATGTAATGTTCAAAACATAGTACATCGTCTTCGATCATAGGCCCAAAATGCCTTATGATTGAAAAAATGTGATACAAAAATAAGTATACAAGTTAATCATCCACTATCTATGGTGATGATCACGATAATGCACTACTGCTCGTGCCACGCTAGTCAAAATTCTCCTGAATGGTCGAGGAACACCAATCACATATCTTCTTAGATGAAGCGAGATATCATCTATGGTGGTCTCAGGAATATCTATAGTGAGTCGCTCCAGATGGTGCTCTAAATTAGTTAGGATCCATGTAGTCTGATCCTATGGAGGTGGTGTTGCTGCTGCTGCATCCCTTTGCCTTTGGTCAAAGGGGCAGAGAATGGCTGGTCGACTTGGACCCACATCTGCATTTGAAATTTTTGTTATTAGTTTTGGACAATTTAAAAAAAACAAAATAAAAATTAGAAATTAGAACATGTCAAAAGAGATTTTTTACCTGACTCATCCCACTGAGCTCTTGGAGGAAGGGGTATTTCCTGATCGCCACGAAAATCCATGCCAGTATAAGGAAAATCCTCTATAACAAAAATTTGGCGTTCCAGCCAACGAAAATATGTCGAGGGAAATTGAACAATCTCCCCACCCTCGCTGTGGCGAGCCATAAAAGTAACCCAAAAAACCATCCTAGGCTCTCGAGGTCGACCAGCATCAATAGGAATATGTTGCAGGGCTAACATGGGGATCCTCTCTAGAGAAAATGTGACTACAATGGACCCATATATGAAGTTGTTAAGCTTCCCATTCTTTGCTCTGGTAAGTTGGCCTTTCACATTTTCCAACACTGCCTCACACCAGTTGAATATGGTGCCTCGAAAGCAATCTACTGCTATGCGCATCTGAGATCCAGTGGCTACATGCAAATCTGCACTTCCGCACAACTTAAAAACGGTAAAAGTGATCACTTTTAGCTCGATATGGATGATAGTTTTTATGTCAATCTATTTGTCTCGGGGATTGGCTTCATCATTATAGAACTCTAATTATAGGCTGGCAACAGACTGGCCACCTATCTTAGCCCCAAATAGAAATAGTGGTTCGCTTCTCCTGGACAAACCAGTCAAAAAATAGATGTATTCTAGCTCAATCTTGAGCCGGTGACCTTCGATCATGAAACACTAGTCCTGGACATCCCATTTACTTACCAGCCAAGTAAGATGACCCACTTGAGATCTCATGCCACTGATAGCCTAAAATTTGTAAAGCCCGCATGCTCTTAAAGCTTGAAAAGTTGGTTGATGAATTATTGCTGCTTCATCTACCTCCTCATGTTCCTGTTCTCGCCAAATGAACATAGTAGATATCCTACAATAAATAAAATGAAGTGTTAAAATGATTTTGAAGCAAAAAAATTGGGTAATTTAGGAGGAAGATGTGTTTCTAAATTCCTTACGATGCCCCTGCACTTTACACTCAGATACAGTGAGTAGTTCCGCACGTGCTATGTGTTAAAAGTGTGGGGCCCTGACATTTTCCTTTGTGAGAAAATGTCGGGGTCTGCAGGTTCCTAGTGTCCTACCTGCGGACCCCCGAGGGCGAATTTTTGAACCTATTTTCCTCCCAAAAATGAAATTTTGACCCTAAATTAAAAATTTGAAAGATGAAAAGCAACATAAGGAGGTTGTAGATTACCTGAAACAGATGGTTTTTGATTCCGACGGTCGGTTTTCCCAGAATCTTCTCCGAAGCGTTTTTTGCCAAGAGCTCTAAAAACTTCACTCCAAACTCAAACAGTAAAAATGAACTTGAAAAAATATTTTTTATAAGTTTTTTCGAATAGATGAATTTTAAATTTGTTTATTTTTCACTTTAAAAAGTTGGTTTTTCAAAATATTTTTATTATTGAAATAGGTATGTTTAATTTTTCGAGTTTTTGTGCAGAATAATGGATTTTTCAAGCAAAATGGTCATTTTTGACAAAGAGTAAACTTTTATCACTTTTTTGGACTCTTTAAAAATTTACGAAAAAGCAAAACCATGGAGTCCTCTTTTAAGCCCTTTTCAGACTCTCTAAAAATGAAAATATTGTCGAGTACTTGACTATTCGAACTCGTTAAAGTAAATGAACGGTCATCCCTTCACTATAAGTTTACCCCTTTTCTGGACTGAAATGGACTATTTACGAAAAAGGTATACGTTGACTAATCATGGTCAATAGAGTTCTCTCTTGCATTATTTTATCCTTTTTCGAGCCTGAGAGACTAAATTTACAAAAAAGAACACCCATGCAGTTTTCTTAAGTTTTTTCTTCTGACTCCCTAAAAATGAAAAAAACTGAGTTTCTCCTATACTGGACTCATTAAAATTTAACAGTAAAGGACCTATCGATTACAAAAAAGAACGGACCACTCCTTCTTAGGGTTTTATTTTAAACTAAGTTGGACTCATCAGAAGGATGAACTTATAAACAAGCAAATGTTATCCTCCTCAAGCTTGTCAAAAATAAAGAGGTACTTGCCAGAAATGGTGGGGGAAAAGAGAGAAAAATAGATTCGTTTGTTACACTTTGATTTTTAAAAATCGTTACACCACTCTTGAACATGACACTTTTTGTCACACTTCCACCTGTGTTGGGAAATCCTTTGCCTATCAGTTGAAAAAACCACATTGAAAGTCTTCAACTTGTTTCTGGGTATTAGCTTAGGGCAAATGTCACCAAACCATCTGCAGTGTCGTTATGTGTTCAAGAGACCAGTCAAATAAACCATTCATCTTCAAACACTTGTCTCCATTCGCGTTGACCATCCTTGAGTCAGTCCTTGCAAAACATTTCTTCAAAACTTGATCTATGGTTTCGTATCGTGAGCTTGCTTACGACGGATCACTTTCTATCGATGACAGCTCATCATCTAGGAATTTAATCTAGAATCCATCAGTACCTTGAAATCTACATGCCTTAATGGCAGGTTTCTCGTGTTCGATGATAGTTTACATCATTGACCTTCGATCGAACGATTCTGTGAAATGTTCGACTTCAGATCACTTATTCACATTTCGTGGATTGTACTAAGCACTTTTAGAGCCATTTTCATTATTGGTGGTTTCTCTCACACTTGTTAACAGTTCACATCATTGACTGGTAATCAAGTGGTTTCTACCATGCTCGACTTCAACACATTTAATCACATGGATAGAATCGTACTAGTTCGAGAAGCATAAATCAAGACCCTAGATCTAGTTTCCACCATCCAGGCTGCGTGGAGTTTTATTATTCATTTTGCAGTAGATTATTCATTACAGATGGCTGCGCCCATGTCGTGTCTACATTATTGATGAAATATTAAAACCATTTATGTATCAGAACAAGTTTATTTAGTTTTGGTCTGAGTATGGGAATGCCTACCTTAGCGATGATATATATATATATATATATCTATCTATATATTGATGTGTGTGTGTGTTGCATTGAATTTTTT
The DNA here is from genome assembly GCA_034641835.2 of Pinus albicaulis. Classification (NCBI taxonomy): domain Eukaryota; kingdom Viridiplantae; phylum Streptophyta; class Pinopsida; order Pinales; family Pinaceae; genus Pinus; species Pinus albicaulis. The sequence continues at coordinate 62,312 of JAXQQM020059090.1, read as the reverse complement.
TCAGGGTTCCCACTGGGGTGTCCATAGGATGATCCTTGAAATGATAAAGCACACCACTCTTCGAATATTCTCAGATTTCGCACTTTAGGGGGAAATTTGTTACACTGAAATTTGTCACCTTGACATTTTAGTACTCCCTTAGAAGTCTACAATATCAAAGTTCCTAAATTCAAGCCTTGAAATTAAGAAAAAATCTCATAAAAGTCTTTAAAACTCTAGTACTGCACCTTCTCTTAGTTTTGCCTACGGTGCCACACCTTTTGGCTATAAATCCTGCAGAGCTGAACGTACTGTTTATTCATTAAGGGTGTGGACCCATGTAAAAGATTAAAAAGGCGAAATTAAAATCTAGAAGCTCAGTTTGAGTCATTTTTGGAAGCTTCTAGAAACATTCATGCGGTGGAAAGTCCGCTCTTTTCAGGTTCATCTATCCCATCCATTAAGGAGCTAACCCCTTGATGTAAGGAACTAATCCCTTTGAAGGAGGATTCTATCCCTTCTTGTATGGAGTTGTAACTTCCTCTATTTCACTATAAAAAGAGGCATAGGGCAGCCTCAAGGGGTTGACAATTGATGAGTTGAAGTTTTAGTATTGTTGGAGGGAAAGTGTTGTTGAAACTTAGACCCTTTTAGCTGAGATTTCATATGGGAAAGATTACATACCTGTATGTATCTAGGTTGGAAGAGTGAAAGGCTAGTCAGAGTAAAGGAAACACCTATTTCGGACCCCAGGAAGACCTATATGACATCAAGGAAGACACGGTTGTAAGGCTCTTCCTTATTTAAGTTAATACAAATAAATCTGTTTTTCTCAATAAGCTGTCAATTGATTGGTTTATTTTATGGATTCCTTGATCACCATAATAGATATGATTTATGAATATATGCTATGCAGGTGCTATTTGATGTTTGTTTGTTTATGATTGCAGATCTTCAAAGATAACTCTTTCGGGCGACTGAAGGACTACTACTACAAACAAGCCTTGGATCAAAGGTAAGATCGTTAAACCTTCATAGCATTTAATTATGAATCGCAATATATCTATAGAAAGATAGTTTTGTTTGTCCGTTTGTTGCTAGCTGTCCGTAGGAAACTTGGGAGGTATGTCTTGTCCACAAGAGTGACTTATCCATCCAATAGTAAATAAGAAGAAAAATACTCTCGGATTGTGCATTGATTACATTAAGATAAATAAAGTGACTATCAAGAACATATATCCATTGTCGTGGATTGATTATTTGTTTGATCAACTGAAGATAGTTGTAGTGTTTTCAAATTTTGATTTGATATCAGGTTATCATCAAGTGCGCACTGAATAAAAAGACATCTACAAGACTTCATTTCATGCAAGGTATGGGCATTATGAGTTTTTGGTGGTTCCTTTTGGTCTTAATAACGCTCCAACCACCTTGATGTGTTTGATGATCAACATGTTATGTCCTTATCTAGATGAGTTTTTGATAGTATTTGTTGATGATATATTTTCATATTCAAATAATGAGGAGGAGCATGCAAAGAACCTGGAAGTGGTATTGATATTGTTGAGAGAGAATCAGTTATATGCTAAGCTCAACAAGTGCAGTTTTTTCAGACTCAAATTCATTACTTGGGACATGTCGTTCCCAAGGAAGGGATAGTAGTAGACCCAGAAATTATTAAGGCTACCATGGAGTTGCAAAATCCACGGAATGTGTATGAGGTTATATCATTCATGGGAATAGTAGGTTATTACAGGTAGTTCATCAGGAAATTCTCTAAGATTAGTTATCCTATCAAATCCTTACAAAGGAAAGGGAAAAATTTGGAATGGACAGATGAATGTCAAGCATTAGAGAAAAAATGAGGTATGAAATGGGACTCAAAATACAAATGTACAACCAAAATAAACTTGATAATAATGAATAGGATTCAAGATTTTGATGTCAACCACAGGGGATGATTCACCATTTTTGGAGTAAAAAAGTTAAAAAAAAATAAAAAATAAAAAAATAAGAAAACTACTTTTCAACTCATATTTAAACTTATCCCCTATATTTTTAGTCAAATTTCAAGTGGGGGAACTCATTGGATGTGAAATTTAATCTTCCATCCAAGGTGTACCCATGTTTCATACTTTCGATGGATCCTACTACATGAAAAATGAGAAATACATGAAAAATAGTGATTGCAATCATTTTTTTCATATATTTTTCATTTGTTGTGTAGTAGGGTCCATTGAAAGTATGAAACATGGGTACTTATTGGATTGGGGATTAAATTACACATCCAATGAGTGCTCCCCATTGAAATCTGAGTAAACTCGCAGGGATATAAGTTGAAAATATGAGCTAAAAATGTACTTTTTTCTTTTTTCCCTCGAACATTTGATGGTGTAATGTAATACTATTTTATTATCTCCACTATTATTTTATAATATTCCTTACGAGGTCCATGTTAGACCTCAAAATATCTCTAATTTTATTTTTGATCAACTGAAGCATTTTCTTACTAATGCTCTAGTTTCAAATATCGCAGATCCTGAGAGGGGGTTTATGGTTTGTACATATTCTTGCAAGGAAGGACTAGGTGAGGTCCTGATGTAGGAAGGACATGTTGTTTTCTATGAAACAGGGAAGTTGAATAAGCATGAGAAGAAATATGTGACTCATGTAATTTATTTGGTAGTTATCATTCATGCGTTGAAGATGTGGAGGTGTTATCTCCTTGGGAGGAGGTTTGTTTTGTTGAGTGATCATAGTGGACTCTGGTATCAGTTTTGTTAGCACTCAAATCTACCTCAGGCTGAAATGAAGTAAAACTCAAGGCTACATCAAACCACGCTCAGCCTCGTAGCTAGCCCTACGAGGACAGGAGAGGGCTCTCTCCGTCAATATCGAGAAAATAAGCAATAGGATGTGAGATGACTTACAATAAGAACTGATTTTAGGCTAGTAAAGAGATAGGTATGTTTGGTTTTTGGTTTTTTGGGTTTTCGCTAGAGAAATGGGAAAACAAATTTTAGGTCCGGGGATAAGGTCAGACCTTTGCAGAGTTCAAGCTGGGGCGAGGTAGGTGATGATCTTGATGCTTCGAATTAGATTTTATGGATAGATTAGACTGACGAGGAGCTGAAGAGGGCAAAGAAGAACTTGGATCCTCTCCAAACAGCTGAAAACATATAGAACTAACTGAATTCAAAGGCTAAGCACTGTAAACAATGGATTCAACCTTATTTCACTCATTCAATTTAGTTCAGAAGCATAATGAAAGGATGGCAACATTAAACATGAAGAAACTTACAATAAACAAAGGAGAAACATCATCAAGAACAGAACACCACAAGGATCCCAACAAGTGCCGCAAAACCCCTGATCTTTCCTTAGCCAAAATATGAAAAATATGTACAATGGTATCAAAAGTATCCCAAGAGTCCAACCTGTAGAATGCCTCAGAAATTACAATATATAGATCACTCTAACCCCTTTCCCCACCTCTAGGGGTCCAATTCCCTCTTCAGGGATCAGTTTCAACCAATTCTAATCATGGAACTACAATCTAGGCAGCTAACAACTTGCCTCTAAAAGAGTGGAAACTGATCCATTACATGATTTTTTACTCATTTGAGAGTGAATCTTCTAGAAGAGATAAAAATAAGCCAAAGTTACATACCAAACATGAATTTACATCATAAAAACCCAAGAATTCTATCCATAGGCAAAACTGGTCCAAAATAGGCGAAATACTGAGCTGGCAGCTGAAAACTCAAAAAAATCTCTAGGTGGGTCGCTCCTGAACTGCGTGGGTCGCTCATGTTCCAGGCTGATTTTGAGGTAGCTCCCGACATCCAAATTGATCTCATGATAGCTCGTTGGAAAGCCCTGGATGTCTACTTTCCAACCCAAGTGGAATTTCTGAATTTGGAGTTGATTTGACCCCTCAAAACTTCATTCTCCCATAGGTACTTCCTGCTGGTGCAAAAGGTGGCAGCAAGGTGTTTTTTATGGTGTTTTTGAGCTGTTTGACCATCCAGATTTTGTTGAAATGCTAAGTTGACTTCAGAGGATGCATATTTAACCATGAAAAATCCAAAAATCTAAAAATCTCCTCCAGCAAGTGCCTCAAAAAAATGCGAGCGCAAGAGCGCGCGACCCACCTAGCCACAAAACCTGTTTTTTAGACCAAAAATTTGGAAATGACAAAATTTTCTCCGAATTTGCCCAAATTCGGAGCGGAGGTCCTCCATCATGTGTCTTGCTCAGTCAATGAAGCTTCGGCCAAAATCCGAAGTGGATTAGGCCTTTTCCGCCGCCGAAGTGCCTTGCGCAACCTCCTCTTCATGATCCTCATCCTTGCTTTGCAAACATGCATGCGAGCCCAGTAATGGCCTTTCATGTGGCGAAGCATGTCTTTGTCGCGGTTGGCCTTCGCCAACAGCTTCTCCAAATGTATATTCACCCGCGTGAGTACAGTATCTCTGTCAGCTGGTGTCATGTCACCAGGCCTCTTTCGATTCCACTGCCTGTCCTCACGGATTTGGCGCACCTCATAAAATGTGAGCTCATCCTCGAACTGTTTGTTGCGCTGCTCCAAATAGTTAATCACCCACTGAGCCTTCTGCAATTGGTCTTTCAGCTGGTCATTCTCGGCCCTTTGCTCCTGGATGACTTCCCTCAGCTTCGAGCTAGGAGAGCCCGTATCAACATCAATGACTGTCATATCGGTGTCCCGGCCTCCTGATGGGCCCTCATCGTGCATGGGCCTCTTGCCCCTGTCTTGTACCTGTACCTGTACTGAAGAAGAAAGCGAGACCCTTTCCACATCACGTGGAGATAATACTCGTCGTGTCGATGAAGTCGGCAGGACCCCTTCCACCTCACGTGGAGATAGTACCCGCCGTGTCGCTGCAAATAAGGCCCTGTGGTCTCGCTGATATGTCTGAACCAAAGGAGTGATGATATGCTCAACCTCAAGCATGTCCGGCTGGTGTGAGGGCTCTCCTGCATCATGAACTGCCTCGGGAGGCTGCTGTGGCACTCTGAAAAAGTCTCTAGAAATGAAATCCTCCCAAGTGATGCCTTGCTCTGCCAACTGATGTGACACCAAGATTTTGATCAAAGCGAAATGATATATACTCCTGTACTGCTGCACTGGGCTCGTCTTCTTCTGCACAAATGTAACCATCTTCTCTATGTTGCGGTATATGAAATAAGGAATATTCATCATTCGTACCCTTGTGAAGTGCATCAGCAAACGAACATGATATGAGAAAAGGCGAGCATACCTGCCCTCACAACTGAAATACTGAATAATGAGCCTCATGAGTGGTGCATACTCATCTCTCAAGAATCTGAATGGAAAAACTCTGCTCAAGTAAGCCACATATCCAGTTTTAATGTATGGCTCATAGTGAAATTTCTCTAACTGCTTACCCTTGCTCCATTCCTCGCCTATGTTCGGTATACCAGTGGCTTGAGCAATGGTCAAAGGTGATACAATGAAATCAACCCCAGCAAGGCTTACCCGATCACCCTGTAAATGAAGAACAAACAGACGTGCTAATTCACGATGAGGCCGGGTTTGTGCAACCATCTCACAAAATCTGAAACATGACAAGAATCGAAAACAATCCATAGCTAATGGACATGCCTGCAACCGAGCCAAAGAAGTAGGCTCCTCTCTGCGATGATCACCACTTCTATTTTCTCTGCGGGAACCTCGTGGAACATTACCTTCAGCCACCGAATCACTGCCTGACCCTGGCTCATATTCTGACTCTGTCTCTGACATATCTCTGATCAAGTTTTTGGCAATGTGTACACTGATATGAATGCAGTGAAAGCAAAATTAGGATGTATGTTTAACACTCAATCAATATTCCCATCGTCAAAGCACTATCAAGGAATCAAATTATGGATAAAATCTCAGCTTTAAATGGACTGAAAAAGGCACCATCTCTGTTTTGAATGCAAATGAAATTTTGACCAAATAGGAGCAGGCAACCTTCAAAAGTTTGAACCCATCTAGTCAAAGGAGAGCATGGCATTAATAGTAATATGTTTGTCTATGAGTAATGACCATAAAGGTTTCAATGGGCCATTTAAAACAAAGACATGAGCATATTTTTACATTGGGCAATGTGATTCATTACAAACATGGGCAATGTGACTCAAAGGGTTTAAACATGGTATAACAATAGCAATGGTTGCAGTGGTATAATGGGTATGAGAGCAAATTGATCTTGATGTTATATGGAAGGCTGGCCATATCACTGCCTTAAGATAGCAAACACATTCTTTCCACCATTCATTTTCATTTCAAACCCTGAAAACAATAATACTATGACTGTGGGGTTTTAAATCCTTCATTTGAATATTGGAAACCACCCATGATGCCACAAATGCGTTGAAAAACATCAAACAATGGATAGAAACCTGTTTGAAGGTAGCTTGAGTTGATTCCAAGCCAAACTGGGCGCGCAAACTAAATTTCAAAACCCTGTGTCTGCGTGGGTCGCGCAGGCTCTGCGTGGGTCGCGCAGCCCAGGTGGGTCGTGCACCTGCAAACCTACACTGCTGAACTGACTCTGCGTGGGTCGCGCAGCCCAGGTGGGTCGCTCTCCCTCAACGTGGGTCGCTCACCCTCTTGCCACATAGTGCATTTTTCGAGAAGCTTTTCGAGGCCTTCCCGGTGTCCAAATCGGGCGTGTGATGGCTCGTTGGAAAGATATTGGAGTCTAATTTCCAACACAAGTGGAATTATGCAATTTGGATTCCATTTACCCTGTCAAAAATCAAATCTCCCAACACTAGTCAAAATGAGCAGAATGAGGCTGCCTCAAGGCAGAGCACTGTTGCAATCAACTTTTGAAGGTCTTCCTCAACTCCAAATTGAGCTCATGATAGCTCATTGGAAAGGTCTTTCTGTCTAGTTATCATTTGACTCATCAAGAAAGTCAGTTGGCCAAACATGCTAGGAGAAAACTTGATTTTCCCAAGGTCACTTCAGAGGTGCATTCAATTCTCCTGAGGCAACGGTATTTTTGACATTTCTCTAAAACCATGATACCTGTGTAAAACTTTAAGGATTTTTTGCTTCCTTGGCATGTTGTGGACAAAAACCTCTCTCAGTTTCCCAAATTTCATCTTTTATTGCTCTGAAACATCTTTTGAGTGAAACCGATCCCGATGTGTGGAACAAGGGATTTTGTCGAAATGAAGCGAAATGAAGGGGATAGGGAGCTTCTAAATTCTTGGGGAAATTTTTGGAAGTAGGGAGGGATGTTAGGAAGCAGGGGGAAGTGGAATCACAGAGATTGAGTGAGGGGAAGGGGTCCAAAAGGGAAAAACACAGGCCTAGCCTAGAAAATTGCCAAGTTGTGGCAAGAAACTAGGGTTTGTGCAAAAATGAGGAATTTGAGGGATCTCAGTGATGGGAAGTATTTAATAAGGTATATTAAGGATAGGGGAAGGTGTGTGAACATCAGGATACAATTTTTTTTGATGATTTGACCATCCAAGAGAAATTACCTCCAAAACCCTAGGAGAGGGAAATGGACCTTACCAAGGCACAACTGAAGCATGAACAATGTGTAAAATGACCCAATGGAACTTGACATGATGATGAAAACCCTCTGAATGATGGTACACTTAGCTGAATGGTGACATGGACTGACATTTGGACAAATTTGAAAAGAGTGAAAACCAACCCTAGACCTAATGCCTAGTGACCAAATTTTGCTTGAAGACTCTTTGAAATGACAACATTTGACCTTGACACTTTAAAATCACTTTGAAAGAGCATGTTTGATCACTGGAGGAAGGCTGCAAAGGCTGACTCTAACATTGGCTCCAATGGGGATGGTATCTCCTTGGAGGTGCCAAGAACGGCAGATCTTTGGGAGAGCAGACCAGTGCCTTCATCCATTGGGCGATGGAATCATTATTTGAACGGATAACCCAAAACATTTGACACATTTATTGAATGAAAACTTGACTGAAAACTGACTGAAACTTGACTCAAACCGACTCGATGGCAAACTGAAATAACTCGAAAAAAAATGACTCAACAGACCAAACACAAATGACTCATGACTGAATTAAAACAAAACTTTACCAAGCTTTTTGAGAAAGGCAGTAGTCCATCAAGATTTGGAATCATGATGACAACCACCTGCATACCAATGAAATATGTACAATCATGTATAATTGGCTTTCCAATGTAACCAGTCAAGCAGATGGCTACACCTCAAATTTCTGCTCTTACTCTTTTCAAGTAGGCAGAATGCTAAACCTGTAGGCAACTCAACACAATCACTGAAACCAAAGCTCATGAAAATAAACCAAGCAACATTTATCCTTTCTAATGCTTGCAGAAGAATGCTGAAGGGATCTTGAAAATCCTGAAGCACTGGCTTATCTGGAGATCTAGCTGCAAAAATACTAGTATTCACCTCACTCTGATCTGAAAGGACAATTGATTTCTGAGGGATAGAAATGCACAAATCTGCCATCTGAGTGTTGGCTGTAGGTTCCTTGACCATGAGCAATTCTGGCATATACTCTTCAATTTCATGATCTAGGTCATTCTTAAACAAAAAACAATCTTCAAGGTTATCAAACATGACAACCTTATCATCTTTGTGAAGGAAAAAATTATCTGTTTGCTGATCTACACAACTGATTACAAGACAGTCATCTTTTTCAAAAGAGGAAGAAGTTTCATCAACACTTTCCTGATTATGTGTGCACTGCAAATCTGCTGTAGCTTGGGCTGTAACAAGACCTTTCAAAAGCTGATCTATCTCATCTTCAGACAAAGGAGGCAATGCTTTTTGTTTTATTTTGCTCAAACAGTGATTATCTTCATATGACAAGGCATTCAAACTATCATTCATTACTGAGTTATTGAAAGGAGATTTATCACTTACTTGCACAAAGATCTCATTCTGATTTTCATGAACTGACTGAATCACCTCTTCATGAAGGCTGTGTTCTAATGATGAGCTGACAGTATGAATGAGAACATTTGGATCCATTACTGTGTCTTCTGCATCCCAGATGATTTCAACAGCAGAGTTCTCCTTGATGGGCTTCAACACAAGATATGCTTGGTCATCATGATCTGAATCTGAATCTGAAGTAGTTGTCTGGACATTATCACGATCTGCAATTACAACTGGACTTACTTGCATGCTGCTGTCTTCTGTGGGCAGATCTGAAATGACATTCTCCCTTTCATCATTTTCAGCCATATGGCCATCAACCTGCTGCAAAGTCTCCTGAGCACCTTGATAGGTATCCTTTAGGTTCTCTTCATGTTGTTGAAATGGATTCTCATATAGAGCCTCCATGATTTCATCATTTATGAAATTATCATCTTCATAATATCTCTCCAGGCTTTCAATAAAAGAATAAGCATGTTTGCAACAGTCATGAACTAAATTTAATGATGGATAAGATACTTGATATCTTTCAATGAACATAGCATGAAAATCCTCCAAACAATATATACAGGCCAGCGGCAAATTTTCATACCATGATTTGGCTTCACCTTCCAGAGTGGCCAGGAATATCTTCATCAAACAATCTTCAGGAAAAGCTACCTTCAACTTGCGAATACGCATGTGAAATCTAATCAGATGTAAAGCAACATCTTTCTTACCATCATCTTTAAACGTAGGCAGATTCCTTGACCAATCTACCTTGGGCATCTTATTCGGAAAACCTGGAATGTGGTCTCGGCTCATGGGAGCGTATCTTCTCGTGATTCGGTCCATTTTGAAAATCTCACAGCTACTGATCTCCCTGCAGTGAAATCACCATGAAGCATCGATTTCTGGATTGTTCAGTGAATGAAGTCGCCAGGTGAATGATTTCAGCCTTCTTATGTCTGACCGTTGTTCACCATCAACCATCAGATCTGAACTTGATACACGCACTGGGGCAATTTACAAGTTAAATACTACGATTACAAGTTATACCGGAGATCGACTGAAGCAGCGTTTATCTACTTCGCTGATGCATAGCAACAGCGTTTCGAAGGCTACCTGGCGTGACTTCAGACTCCGTCTATAACAAGCAAACGTTTTGAGTTTCTCCCCAGTATGGTCGCCACTATGTTTGACTGATTCACCTTCTCAGCTGATGACACTTTACTTGCTGCAGGGTCAATTGTCTCTTTCCCTCTTTTCTGTGGTATTGGTGAATCTGTTTTCGGTGCTGAAGCTTCCTTTCTTTTCTGAATGGGATTTATAGGCACATCTCGATTTCTCCATGAATACTGTTTCTGCTGAGCAGTCAATGCATTCAAATATCCTCTTTGGTATTCATCTGACTCTTCTTCTAAATCAGCATCATTTGTTAGGATAAAATCCTCATCTTTCTGAACAACTGAACTTTCACCATACTCCTCTTCCTCAGTAATATAAATAGGCAAATCATCAGGAGTGAAGAAATGATTTTGCTCACCTGACACATCATCATCATCATCGGAATCATGACTCACAAAATTCTGCAAAAGTGGAGTCTTAACCTACTGTTGGGCTGCTGGCTCTTGTCTTTGTTCACGCTGCTTAATTCTAAATTGTGGCTGCTGCTGGCCACGGAAATTTGGGTTCCGAAACTGTGTTTCTGCCTTGTCAAGATTCATTCTTCTTAAAGCCTTTTCCAACTCACGAGCTATGTGCTGTTCTGATATAGATGTAGAAGGCTCTTCCTTTATTGTCACTCTTTTCTCTGCTTTCAACAGTGCTCTTTTATCATTCAAATTTGCCTCAACACTAACAGCGACCTTCTGCATATCTTCTAAAGTAGGTGGATCTCTATCACGAAGGGAATAAGCCATCTCCGGATCAAAGCCATCCGGGAATTTAAGGAGAGCAGATTTTTTGGACGGTCTCAAATCATCAGGAATAGCATTATACATTGTATTGAATCTAATAATATAATCCTGAACCGACTCACCAGGATTACGTTTGAGATTTGTATATTCTGAAGTAATCTGCAGCGGATCCTTTTTCATCTCCCATCGGTCTAAAAACTGCCTCTGAAGTTCTGCCAATGTATCTATGCTTCTTTGTGGCAAGGCTCTGAACCATTTCCGTAATTCTCCTCCAAAGGTTTGCACAAAAAGCCTCATGGTCACATTTTCTTCATCAATCTCGAAACGATCAAAGAAATCTGCCATATTGTCTACATGCTGTTGTGCAGGAAGACTCTGTGGAGTACCATCAAATGTCGGGATCTTACTCTGATAGTCTGCGGGCATATCATCCAACTGCTGGGGTAACACAAGGGGTGCAAAACGAGCAGCCATAGCTCTTGGTGGATTGAAAACAATCTGTTGTCGATGAGATACAGGAGGAGTAGGAGTAGTAGGTCTATGAGATGTATTCAATGGAAACAGAGAAAATACTATTGATTGCGGATCAGAGAACTCAGGCTGAACCGGAATGGTAGGGACAAAAGGAGGTTCAGTAGGGATCCGTGAACTTGATGCAATTTCAGATGGGTCAAGAACTTGTGAAGCAGATTCAGTAAATTCAAAAGTATTAGTATCCTCAATAGAACTTTGCAGCTGCCTATCCAAGTACTGTGAGACAAATCTATATTGCAAATCTTCAGTAAAAAATGGATCTGGGACTAATCTTGACAATTCAGTTTCGGAAAAATTCACAAACAAAGATGTTTCAAACTGTGCATCAAAGGGGATTTCATCAACATATATGATTTTGACAGGACAAGATGCAGATCGGGTAAGTACTCTGGAACTCTCAAAACTCAATTGGATTTCTCTTTCAGAACTCTCTTGACTGCCTTGTTTTCTAAGGGTCCTTGGAATCAGATTCGGATTTTCGAAGATTGTTGGTGGATCAGGGTCAGGATTCGCCCTAGTATTTCTTCTTGAAGCCAGTGTATTGATCTTCTTGGAAAACAAAGATTACAAGGAACACAATCAATTACTTTCAGCCGTTCGAATTCTAGACTCAATCATCTAAAAGGTCTAGAACGAATAAGTACACTGGGGTGATTTACAAATCAAGTACTGAACACACAAGCTTACCGGAGATCGACTGAAGCAGCGTTTATCTACTTCCGCTTATGCATAACAAAAGCGTTTCGAAAGCTACCTGGCGTGACTTCAGACTCCGTCTAAGACTCGTGGAACAAACACATCAACAAGCAAACCATTGAGATTTTCCCCAGTATGGTCGCCACTAAGTCAATGTTAGAGTCAGCCTTTGCAGCCTTCCTCCAGTGATCAAACATGCTCTTTCAAAGTGATTTCAAAGTGTCAAGGTCAAATTTTGTCATTTCAATGAGTCTTCAAGCAAAATTTGATCACTAGGCATTAGGTCTAGGGTTGGTCTTCACTCTTTTCAAATTTTTCCAAATGTCAGTCCACGTCACCATTCAGCTGAGTGTATCATCATTCAGGGGGTTTCCGTCATCATGTCAAGTTCCATTGGGTCATTTTACACATTGTTCATGCTTCAGTTGTGCCTTGGTAAGGTCCATTTCCCTCTCCTAGGGTTTTGGAGGTGATTTCTCTTGGATGGTCAAATCGTCGGAAAAACTTGTATCCTGATGTTCAAACACCTTCCCCTATCCTTAATATACCTCGTTAAACACTTCCCATCACTGAGATCCCCCAAATTCCTCATTTTTGCACAAACCCTAGTTTCTAGCCAAAACTTGGCAATTTCCTAGGCTAGGCCTGTGTTTCGCCCTTTTGGACCCCTTCCCCTCACTCAATCTCTGTGATTCCACTTTCCCCTGCTTCCTAACATCCCTCCCTACTTCCCAAAATTTCCCCCAGAATTTAGAAGCCCCCTATCCCCTTCATTTCGCTTCATTTCGACAAAATCCCTTGTTCCACACATCGGGATCGGTTTCACTCAAAAGATGTTTCAGAGCAATCAAAGATGAAATTTGGGAAACTGAGAGAGGTTTTTGTCCACAACATGCCAAGGAAGCAAAAAATCCTTAAATTTTTACACAGGTATCATGGTTTTAGAGAAATGTCAAAAATACCGTTGCCTCAGGAGAATTGAATGCACCTCTGAAGTGACCTTGGGAAAATCAAGTTTTCTCCTAGCATGTTTGGCCAACTGACTTTCGTGATGAGTCAAATGATAACTAGACAGAAATACCTTTCTAATGAGCTATCATGAGCTTAATTTGTAGTTGAGGAAGACCTTCAAAAGTTGATTGCAACAGCGCTCTGCCTTGAGGCAGCCTCATTCTGCTCATTTTGACTAGTGTTGGGAGATTTGATTTTTGAAAGGGTAAATGGAATCCAAATTGCATAATTCCACTTGTGTTGGAAAGTAGACTCCAATAGCTTTCCAACGAGCCATCACACGCCCGATTTTGACACCGGGAAGGCCTCGAAAAGCTTCTCGCAAAATGCACTATGTGGCAAGAGGGTGCGCGACCCACGTTGAGGGAGAGCGACCCACCTGGGCTGCGCGACCCACGCAGAGTCAGTTCAGCAGTGTAGGTTTGCAGGTGCGCGACCCACCTGGGCTGCGCGACCCACGCAGACACAGGGTTTTGAAATTTAGTTTGCGCGCCCAGTTTGGCTTGGAATCGACTCAAGCTACCTTCAAACAGGTTTCTATCCATTGTTTGATGTTTTTCAACACATTTGTGGCATCATGGGTGGTTTCCAATATTCAAATGAAGGATTTAAAACCCCACAGTCATAGTATTATTGTTTTCAGGGTTTGAAATGAAAATGAATGGTGGAAAGAATGTGTTTGCTATCTTAAGGCAGTGATATGGCCAGCCTTCCATATAACATCAAAATCAATTTGCTCTCATACCCATTATACCACTGCAACCATTGCTATTGTTATACCATGTTCAAACCCTTTGAGTCACATTGCCCATGTTTGTAATGGGTCACATTGCCCAATGTAAAAATATGCTCATGTCTTTGTTTCAAATGGCCCATTGAAACCTTTATGGTCATTACTCATAGACAAACATATTACTATTAATGCCATGCTCTCCTTTGACTAGATGTGTTCAAACTTTTGAAGGTTGCCTTGCTCCTATTTGGTCAAAATTTCATTTGCATCCAAAACAGAGATGGCGCCTTTTTCAGTCCATTTAAAGCTGAGATTTTATCCATAATTTGATTCCTTGATAGTGCTTTGACGATGGGAATATTGGTTGAGTGTTAAACATACATCCTAATTTTGCTTTCACGGCATTCATATCAGTGTACACATTGCCAAAAACTTGATCAGAGATATGTCAGAGACAGAGTCAGAATATGAGCCAGAGTCAGGCAGTGATTCGGTGGCTGAAGGTAATGTGCCACGGGGTTCCCGCAGAGAAAATAGAAGTGGTGATCATCGCAGAGAGGAGCCTACTTCTTTGGCTCGGTTGCAGGCATGTCCATTAGCTATGGATTGTTTCGATTCTTGTCATGTTTCAGATTTTGTGAGATGGTTGTACAAACCCGACCTCATCGTGAATTAGCACGTCTGTTTGTTCTTCATTTACAGGGTGATCGGGTAAACCTTGCTGGGGTTGATTTCATTGTATCACCTTTGACTATTGCTCGAGCCACTGGCATACCGAACATAGGCGAGGAATGGAGCAAGGGTAAGCAGTTAGAGAAATTTCACTATGAGCCATACATTAAAACTGGATATGTGGCTTACTTAAGCAAAGTTTTTCCATTCAGATTCTTGAGAGATGAGTATGCACCACTCATGAGGCTCATCATTCAGTATTTTAGTTGTGAGGGCAGGTATGCTCGTCTTTTCTCATATCATGTTCGTTTGCTGATGCACTTCACAAGGGTGCGTATGATGAATATTCCGTATTTCATACACCGCATCATAGAGAGGATGGTGACATTTGTGCAGAAGAAGACGAGCCCAGTGCAGCAGTACAGGAGTATATATCATTTCGCTTTGATCAAAATCTTGGTGTCACATCAGTTGGCAGAACAGGGCATCACTTGGGAGGATTTCATTTCTAGAGACTTTTTCAGAGTGCCACAACAGCCTCCCGAGGCAGTTCATGATGCAGGAGAGCCCTCACACCAGCCGGACATGCTTGGGGTTGAGCATATCATCACTCCTTTGGTTCAGACATATCAGCGAGGCCACAGGGCCTTATTTGCAGCGACACGGCGGGTACTATCTCCACGTGAGGTGGAAGGGGTCCTGCCGACTTCATCGACACGGCGAGCATTATCTCCACGTGATGTGGAAAGGGTCTCGCTTTCTTCTCCAGTGCAGGTACAGGTACAAGACAGGGGCAAGAGGCCCATGCATGATGAGGGCCCATCAGGAGGCCGGGACACCGATATGACAGTCATTGATGTTGATACGGGCTCTCCTAGCTCGAAGCTGAGGGAAGTCATCTAGGAGAAAAGGGCTGAGAATGACCAGCTGAAAGACCAATTGCAGAAGGCTCAGTGGGTGATTAACTATTTGGAGCAGCGCAACAAACAGCTCGAGGATGAGCTCACATTTTATGAGGTGCGCCAAATTCGTGAGGACAGACAGTGGAATCGAAAGAGACCCGGTGACATGACACCAGCTGACAGAGATACTGTACTCACGCGGGTAAATATACATCTGGAGAAGCTGTTGGCGAAGGCCAATCGAGACAAAGACATGCTTCGCCACATGAAAGGCCATTACTGGGCTCGCATGCATGTTTGCAAAGCGAGGATGAGGATCATGAAGAGAAGGTTGCGCAAGGCACTTCAACGGCGAAAAAGGCCTAATCCACTTCGGATTTTGGCCGAAGCTTCATTGACTGAGCAAGACACATGATGGAGGACCTCCGCTCCGAATTTGGGCAAATTCGGAGAAAATTTTGTCATTTCCAAATTTTTGGTCTAAAAAACAGGTTTTGTGGCTAGGTGGGTCGCGCGCTCTTGCGCTCGCATTTTTTTGAGGCACTTGCTGGAGGATATTTTTACATTTTTGGATTTTTCATGGTTAAATATGCATCCTCTGAAGTCAACTTAGCATTTCAACAAAATCGGGATGGTCAAACAGCTCAAAAACACCATAAAAAACACCTTGCTGCCACCTTTTGCACCAGCAGGAAGTACCTCTGGGAGAATGAAGTTTTGAGGGGTCAAATCAACTCCAAATTCAGAAATTCCACTTGGGTTGGAAATTATACATCCAGGGCTTTCCAACGAGCTATCATGAGCTCAATTTGGATGTCGGGAGCTACCTCAAAATCAGCCTGAAACATGAGCGACCCACGCAGTTCAGGAGCGACCCACCTAGAGAATTTTTTGAGTTTTCAGCTGCCAGCTCAGTATTTCGCCTATTTTGGACCAGTTTTGCCTATGGATAGAATTCTTGGGTTTTTATGATGTAAATTCATGTTTGATATGTAACTTTGGCTTATCTTTATCTCTTCTAGAAGATTCACTCTCAAATGAGTAAAAAATCATGTAATGGATCAGTTTCCACTCTTTTAGAGGCAAGTTGTTAGTTGCCTAGATTGTAGTTCCATGATTAGAATTGGTTGAAACTGATCCCTGAAGAGGGAATTCGACCCCTAGAGGTGGGGAAAGGGGTTAGAGTGATCTATATATTGTAATTTCTGAGGCATTCTACGGGTTGGAGAGGTTGGACTCTTGGGATACTTTTGATACTATTGTACATACTTTTCATATTTTGGCTAAGGAAAGATCAGGGGTTTTGCGGCACTTGTTGGGATCCTTGTGGTGTTCTGTTCTTGATGATGTTTCTCCTTTGTTTACTGTAAGTTTCTTCATGTTTAATGTGTACCATCGTTTCATTATGCTTCTGAACTAAGTTGAATGAGTGATTAAGGTTGAATCCATTGTTTACAGTGCTTAGCCTTTGAATTCAGTTAGTTCTATATGTTTTCTGCTGTTTGGAGAGGATCCAAGTTCTTCTTTGCCCTCTTCAGCTCCTCGTCAGTCTAATCTATCCATAAAATCCAATTCGAAGCATCAAGATTATCACCTACCTCGCCCCAGCTTGATCTCTGCAAAGGTCTGACCTTATCCCCGGACCCAAAATTTTTGTTTTCCCATTACTCCAGCGAAAACCCAAAAACCAAAAACCAAACATACCTATCTCTTTACTAGCCTAAAATCAGTTCTTATTGTAAGTCATCTCGCATCCTATTGCTTATTTTCTCGAGATTGACGGAGAGAGCCCTCTCCTGTCCTCGTAGGGCTAGCTACGAGGCTGAGCGTGGTTTGATGTAGCCTTGAGTTTTACTTCATTTCAGCCTGAGGTAGATTTGAGTGCTAACAAGTTTGACGAATCCAATTTGAATGAAAGGAAAGTTAGATGGTTGAATACCCTAATTTATTTTGACTTTGAGATCACGTATAATAATGGCAAGGAGAGAAGAGTTGTATATGCTCTCAGTAGGAGAGTGTAGGTGAATCATATATCAATTGTGATATCTTATGGGATAGATTTGTAGGAGTGGATATTGTATGGAGGGAAACATGATGATAAGTAGTATTAGATAAACCATAGGTTTAAGAAGTAAGGTGAAGGTGATACGGATGATGAGTATCACCTCATGGCATATGGCTTGGTTATATTTATGAACATGATCTATGTTCTTGATAGTGGTGAGTTGAAGAATATTATCTAAATAGAGTTTTCTGTCAAGTTGTATTCACACCTCCCAAGACATCAAAAGAATTTGACACTTGTTAACAAGTTTAATAATTGGTTGAATTTTAAGAAATGGGTGGCTAATTTTTTTGTAAAGTGTTTGGACTATTAGGAGGTGAAATTTGAAAGCATGCATCCATCTAGTATATTGTAGCCTATTTCGATTCATTACAGGATTGTCGAGGACATTGAGGAAACATGATTCCATCATGGTTGTGGTTGACAGGTTGAGCAAGGTAGGTCACTTCATTGCAGTGATTCTACCAATTCAGTTAGTGATGTAGCTCAGATCTTCATTAGGGAGACAGTTAGGTTGCATGCAGTTCCCAAGAAGATTGTATCAAATTGAGATGCCAAGTTCACTTCCAAGTTTTCGAAGGAGTTGTTTGTAGGATTGGGAAAAAAGTTACCTTTAATTACAAGTTATCATCCACATAAAAATGGAAAGACATAGAGGGTTAATGTGATTATTGAGGATATGTTGAGGATGTATGTCATGAATCAATAAAGGAAGTGGGAGTAGTATATTCCACTGGTGGAGTTTATAATAAAAATGGGTATCAGGAATCCTTGAAGATGAGTCTATTTGAGGCTCTCTATGGGTAGAGTTGCAATACTCCTATTAGCTAGAGTGATCAAGTGAATAGGATGAATATTGGAATGAATATTTTGGTTGATATGGAGCTAGAGATGTAGGTTATCAAAAGGAACTTAAAGGAAACACAAGAAAGGCAGAAGTGTAATGCATATCAACATAGCACATTTAAGGAGTTTCAAGTTGGGGAGAATGTGTATTTGTGCATAAATCCTAAAAGGATCTCCTTGACGATTGGTTTATGTGCCAAGTTGGAATTTGAAGCCTCAGTATTGTGGGGCTTTTGAGATCCTTGAGAGGATTGGACCAATGGCCTACAAACTTTCACTACTTCCAATAGTGAGAGTTCGTGATTTTTTCCATGTTTCATTACTTAAGAGTTATGTGTCGGATGTTTATAATGTGATTGATTGGTCTATATTATAGGTGGAACTATAGGTAGAGTTCCAATTGGAGCAACAATGGATATTGTAGTGGAAACAGATCATGCTATGGAATAAAGCAATAGAGCAGGTTAAAGTACAGTGGAAGCACTTTGGGCCCAATGAAGCTACAAGGGAGGTGGATGATAAGATACAGGAATTATATGCTTATTTATTTGCTGATTGAAGAAAATGAGTTATATATGTATATATATATATATATATATATATATATATATATATATATATATATATATATATATATATATATATTTGAAAGAGTGGATCTTGCATATATGGAAACATGATGAGAAGTACCAACAAATAAAGAATAGGTTGCAGCAGCAGGGTGAAGGTGATAGGGATGACGAGTATCACCTCATGACATATGGCTTGGTTATATTTAAGAACAAGATCTATGTTCCCGACAATGGTGAGTTGAAGAATATTATATTGGGAGAGTTTCATGCAAGTTTTATTTAGGATGCCTAATATATCATAAGACTTTGATATTTGTTAAGAAGTTATATCATTGACCGACCATGAAGAAAGAGGTGGATAAGTTTTTTTCAAAGTGTTTGGACTATGTTGAACACTTAGTTAAATTGAGAAGGGGGGGGGGGTGAATCAGTTTAACACATTCATGGAATTTTAAAAAAAAATTCATTAACACTTGTTTACACCTTCATTTCATGTTCAACTTAACATGTGAGCAGCAAGCATTAATATAATGTAACAATATACTTAATATCAGAGCAACAAATATTAAGCAGTTGATATACACCAGATCAACACATAAAAATCATGCACAAAGACACCAGATATAAGTGGAAACCCATAAAGGGAGAAAACCACATCTTATTATTGTTGTGATGCAAAGGCAAGCTCCAACTCCCTCTCACCACTGTTTTCTGCAGGCACCAACCTACAGGAGGCTCTATCCTCAATTCTGCAAGCTACAACTTGCAAGGAAGCTTCAACTCCCATCAATTTTCTGCAGGCACCAACCTACAGGAGGCTCCAACCTCAGTCAGCTACAACTGACATTTTATCAAGCTACAACTTGATGTGGAAGCACCAAATCCCATCTATTTTCTGCAGGCACCAACCTACAGGAGGCTCCTACCTCAGTCAGCTACAACTGATATCTATCAAGCTACAACTTGATAGGGAAGCTCCAACTTCCTTACTCTTTCAAAAGAGAAACACTTGCTGATTTACCTTGGATATCAGCTCTGTTCTGTTCCATCTGCTCTGTTGTTCATCTATTCTCATATCTGCCCTGTATCATCTCTGCATCTTTTCAGATTCTCTATCAGCTTCTCCTTCTTCTCTGCTCAGCTCCTCCTTCTTCTCTGCTCAGCTCCTCTTTCTTCTCTGCTTCACTGCTTCATTTCTGCATTCTCTTCACTCACTCTCTAATCTCTTTGTGCATATCAATGTGATATTATATATAGAGTTCATCACATGACTCTTTACATTCCTCAAGGAATTTGAAGTGAATAGTCCTGACTTTTTTCCTTCTGCCTCCTTATTTCGTTTACCAGTTCATTAAAAAGATATAACAATATGTGTTAATTTCAATATTACAGTGGGATTATGTTTTCCTCCGGAGACTTGCCAATGCATCACAAACAATAAGAAATTAATTACAACATTTACATTCACATTTTCAGTTACACATTTCAATTTCACTCAGCTCCTTTTCTGGATTTGGCTTTACTGGATTTGTCTTCTCTACTGCTGTTAAGTAACTGATCTGCATACTTCTGTTCATCATGCCTACAAAATTCCCTGTGACTTTTTCAGTTCCTACATTCTTGGTTTACCTCTGTTAGGCTCACATTTTCATCCCTGTGTTTATTCACCTGTTTACTATACTTTTGTGCATCTGCTACATATATAACTGCTTTTCCAAGTTTATCCTCAAATCAATATAAATCTAGGCAATGTCTGTTCATTATTAATCTCTGTGCTCGGGCTACCTGCTTACACGCTCTCTGTCCATATAATATATTTTCAAATCAACCCCCTTCAGATTTTTTGGATCACTGTACATTTTTCTGCAACTGTCTCTCTCTTTTTCGTTGCAGTTGTGTAAATATTCCAAAGTCTTTTAATATAACTGTTGTGCAATTTCAGTACTTTTTAATTTCTACACTGGCAACTTGAATCAATGTTGAAGCTGCTCCATTAGAGGTTAGAGTCATTGTTGTAACCCAAATAATTGTACATCTGGGCAGAATATTTTCATTTCGGAAGCTCCTTAATGATTGGGCTACCCTCACTCTTCTGTTATATTGCACATTTAAAACACTCATCCAAATTTTTCAATGACTTTAAAATCCATTCAGCGCATATACAGTGTTCACTATATAACTCTTCATATTATTTGTTGGTCTATATTACATATAACAGCCCAACAATAAATTCTCACTTTTCACATTGTTAACATATACGACACTTTCAACATTATACTGAACCCTTTGGTTTTGTATTTAAATCCCTAGAGAATGCTTATATAATGTCTTCGAGCTCCATAGCATTTTGCACTTGTTTGTCACCTTGCTGCTTCATTCATGATCCAACGGTGGATAATTCATCACTTTTTCAACCTCTGATCCAACGGAAATCACGCGGTTAACTTGCACGAGGGTTAATATTCAATAGTTACGCGATGGACTGGGCCCCAGCGTTAACAGTCGTCTCCATCCGACGGTTGTTATCGCGTCGCGCTGCCTCATTTGATCGGACGAATATCGCTCGGCGAAGATGTGCGAACAATAACGCGCGATGGCGTGCAATGGAGGCAGTTTTCCCCGAACCTTTGGAGCCACGTGTCGGCCCTTCTATCGAATCGCTCCGAAATTTTCAATACCACTTTCGCTGCAAAGGTGGTGTGATAAAAACTGCTTCCAGCCTTAACCCGTGTTCACTGTTCATCCGCAAGGTTCCGCTCCTCTTCGGCACGCCAGGTTCCGCCTTCAAGGTTCCACTCACTCTTCAATGTATTATTATAATTAAACTCCGCTTCAATGTTTTGTTTTTCATTACAGTTCCATTGCTAAGTTTAATGCTTTGTTCACAATTTCGTTCTTGTATTTTAGTGATCCGGTTCCGTCTAGTACAACTCCATTAATCTGTGCCATCTCCCAACATTTCTATAGAGTTAAAGTGACTCTGTGGCTCCACCACGATTCTCCAACCACCGACTTCACCTTCTTACAAAATAAATGTGTGTCAACCTGTCTATGGGAAGTGCAGGCTCAAGGGTTCCGGGAATACACTTCCACACAGGATTTAACAGCCCTCACGCGGACCTTTCTTGCTCACTCCAAGGTCGAGTCATTGTGATATTAATTCCAACATATTCAATTGCTTCTGGTTCGACCACTGGCATTCATCCTTGTTACAATTACTCAACAACACCGAATTCCTTCTTGTATGCAGGGCATTTCCACGACCCTTCACACATAGTTTCTCAAGGGCGAGAGGGATATTTTACAGTCATCCTCTACACAGACTACGAGCACTTGCTATTAAACACAGAAATATAGGCCTTGCACAAAATTACTAATTCAACCAAGAACGCAGAATACATACTAACTCTCAGAATTCAACTATTCCCATGTAATTCGACCAAGAAGACATGAAGTCACACATGGAACTTATAAACAATTCTCCATAAACAGATATGTATATATATACAGGTGATCCATCTCAAAAGTAATCACTTACAATTTCATGGTTGGCTAGATATTCAATACAAAGGCCACTACCCTCCAGTCTGGATGCTATTCAAACTCCTTACAAATTACAAATCATTTTACATAACTCCTTTAATGACCTCTACTGGTATGTTCTGTGCATAAGAGGTAACTTTTCAACACTCTTTTTATACTTTCATAGACAACTTCAGCTGTCGATACATGTTTCCTTTTTGCCACAGAAACTCGAATGTTCCCACACTCAGAACTAGTTTCTCAAATAAAATACCTCTTCTCCTTGACTGATGCTGCTTCTTGCTCCTGAAGCTCCTCTGCTGCCTCTCCAGATCTCTAATCAACTGAACCTTCTAAAACTACCTTTGCTTCATGTAAAATGCTCTCTTTTCCTTGTTGCTATTCCAAGTGCTCCTCCTTTGTCATTTTCTTTGCCATCAATGACAACATTTCCAGCAGTCTCCCCCTTTGGCATTGATGGAAACCCATCCACCAATAATTCAATGCTTCCTCCAAGTCTTCCTCTGTCTGGCTTCTTTTAGAAGACCCTATCTTCTGTTACTTTATTTTCCTCCACCTTTGACATCAATGGAAAAGGGTTGCACATTTCCTACTGTGCTTTCTATCTCTTCATTTCCTCTTTCTGAGATGTGTTTAGGCCTTCATCTTCTGACTTTGTACCCTGCTGCTCCAAACTAGTGTATAAGAGTTGTTGAGAGAACACTTTGATTATTGAACTTGACTGTACACTATAAGTTAATACAAACCAAAGGCATAGACTTCTTTCACTTGTATAGAGCTGAAAGTGAAGATAATGACACTTCATAGAACACATTGTACCAGCCTTATCTAATCAGAGATGTATTATTGGATCAAAACTAAAATACTGAGAAGGCTTCAAATACACTTCAATCTCTAGTCTTATTTTCATAAAAAATATCTGTTGAGGAAGGTTGTAGATGGAATATGTCTTCTTCTGCAATACACATCTGCAGTACCACACCTGTTCAATTATGATAATGATGCCAATATATCTTTTATTGTTGTGTTACACCTTTCCTGCCTGTTGGTGATCATATGAGCTAGGATGCTAACAAGGATATTACTTTTAAAGACTGAGAGGTTCTTGTTGTTGATGTGAACAATGAATCAAGCCAGAGTTTACAACTTATTGTGATATTAGGCAACATCTTTCAATATGAGAGGCCGAATGAATTTTATTTCTTGCACATTGTATTTTCAAAATAAACCCTTCAATGTATTGGTCAATTTCACTCATTAACCATGCATTTTTATTTATGACATAATGGGGTATGTATGTCAATAATCAATCTCTCTTTAAAGGTGGATTACCAGCAAATCCTTTGTGCTGAAGTAGGATTAAAAAAAACTTTTGAGCTTTAGATGGTAATCACAGCTACTCCTTTATTCTTCAGACACTTTGAATGTTCTATCAGAATGAGCTTCCAAAAAAGCATATTCAAGATGTTTAATTGAAAACTCAGCAAACAGACTTCACACAGTTTTGTAACCGATTTTAAGAAAGAGGCCTTGAAGATATACATGTACCAACTTTAGGAAGGCATGAAATTATATATAGAAAAATATATTACTTCAGTGCTCTATATACTACTTCAAGTGTAAGCAAGATAATGTTATTTTTGCTCTGCTACTGACCTTTTCATGCTGAATGCAGATAATACTGGGAATATTACCTTGAGGTTCTTTTGCTATAATCCTTTGATCCTGAGGACCTGTACCATAGCTCTGCTCCCCTGATAACACTTGATATTCAGTTGATAAGCATGTTTCTTGCACCAAGTACCAAATGATATTACCTTGATAAAATATGCAGAGATTTCACTTTAGCTTGCACATTTACCCATAATTAAGACATCCTTCATAAATTCTACTATTGAGCTTTCCACTGTTCACACCAATAGTCATCAATATCCTGAAACTGATCTTATCATTATTAACCATTTTCTTATTCTGTCATTCTGGTCAAAGGAAAGCCATTACATGTATCTTTCTAGAACTGTTCCAGAATCATTGCTGCTTTATAATCAATTCAACTATTCTAATATAAAGATCTTTGGGGAGGCATATTCAATTTGTCTACTTGGAATCTTCATGGGCATATCACTCAGATATTTATCACTTAACTGCACTCCTCCAAGGGAACTTTTCATAGATGAAGGATGTAATTACATAATCATGATAGGCACTCCTCTTACTCATCCTTCTTAATGTGATTCACTGTTAGTTCTACAGGTTCATGGCTGATGTTCTCTCTACTACCATGGTTGCTTGCTACCTTATCTTCTTTCATCAATCTGTCAGCTAAATATTCTTCTTCCTCTATAGCTATTTGTTAGAGGAATTTTTCTTTTCCCTTCCTGATCTTATAGCCATTCTCATTCTAAGGTGCTCTTCTTAGACTACTTTCGTGGGGTCTATATATGAACTGCTCTCCCCCTGGGTTGTTGCTTCATATTTGTCACTGGATGGATTTTTTCTTTGATTCCTAGAGCAGTTGCCCCTGAGACTATGGAGGATTCATTATGTTATTGAGATAATAGGCTCCCCCTTTCTCTTTTCCTTCCATACTTTATTGGGGTTCTTCATAATGTCTGCACTTCTCTTAAATTCATAGTTTTGTTTGATTTGCTTTGTTTCCATCATCTGTCTAGAGTTCTTTAGTATATATGGCAGTTTACAGTCCTTTGCTTTGTGGCCAAGCTTGAGGCATACATAACATCTTGTTTTTTCAAAGTACATTTGAGCTGATGTATAATAATTTGTTTCCCTTCTTGAATACATTTTACAATCAACAATTTTATGTCCAAAATTATTGCAAGCATAACAGTAGCCATGGAAATGATTTGTGTACTTGGTGAAAGATTGTCTTTTCCATTTGCTTGCTTGAGGGATTCTTCTCTTTTACTGCATCCTTTGCTGGTTGGACTGGATTGGCTTTGTCTTACAATATGCTGCATTATGTCTTGGTTTATGACAAGAGAAAAATGTGCTATTTTTCATAGGAGGGAGAAACCTCCTTTGACATCTTTTGAATTTGTTCAATTCATCCTTAGGAGCATATGAGCCTTTAGCAGTTGATTGTTTCATCTTCTCATTCTCTGTCCTACCATGTTGCTTCTTGATTCTATTTGTTTCCTCAAAAATCTTGTTCTTGTTGGCTTCTATTTTTGTAGTAATCTGCTGAGCTGCTTCACTGTCCTTTACAGATTTTACAAAGATGATTTTATTGTTATCTTCTGCCTTGGACTTACTTTTTTCTCCTTCATATCCTAAGCCTGCCTTTATGAGAGGAGATCTTTGAGAATTTAGCATCTTGTCCAATTGTCCAGTGCTTTTCATTAGAGGTGTATTCATTAATAGTTCTATTTGGACTTTTTCTAAATTCTTTCTCAGGCTCACTACTTCTTCTTCCAATCTTTCACATTCCTAACTTTTCTCTCTCATTTGTTGCAGCAGAGTATCTTCAACTTTCCTTGCTTCTTCAAGGTGTGTCTTTAGGCCAACAATCTCTTTCTTATCTTCATACTCTTTCTCATCACAAATTTGCACCACTGTCTTAAGGTCTTTGTTTTCATTCTTTAGTCTTTCTATTTCAGTCAAGGCAGTGTCTAGTTTGGCCTTTTCTTCAGCTGAAATTTCTTCATGGTTCTTACTACCATTCACACTAGCAGGTACCTCATGTGTTTGAACATTTTCCTTTTGACATGAATTTTTCTTCTTCTTAATTTTCTTCTCCTTTTTGACAATGCAATCCTTAGTGTCTACTCCATGCATGAAATGCAGTTTGTCCCAGATCTCTTTTGCTGAAGTTAAATCCATTATTAACTCAAGATCCTTGTTATGAATATTGTTATATATCACACATTTTGCCTTGGAATTCCTCTGTTGTTCTTTCACCGTGGGTGAGTCTTTGCAGTAACCATCACATACAAGCTTCCATACCTCAGGTTCATAGGCCATTAAACCTGTTTTAACCTTATCTCTCCATTTATGAAAGTTTGTTATATTTAACACAGGTGCATTTTGATAGTCCATGACTCAACCAGATCTCCTTCAAGCTATTAAGCTTACACCAAAGGAACTTGGCTCTGATACCAATTGTTGAACCCTTAGTTAAACTGAGAGGTAGGGGGGGGGGGTGAATCAGTTTAACACATTCATGGAATTTTTAAAACTTTTTCATTAACACTTGTTTACACCTTCATTTCATGTTCAACTTAACATGTGAGTAATCTTAGAATGTGAGCAGCAAGCATTAATATAATGTAAAAATAGACTTAATATCATAGCAGCAAATATTAAGCAGATGATATACACCAGATCAACATATAAACATCATGCACAGAGACACCAGATATGAGTGGAAACCCATAAAGGGAGAAAACCACATCTTATTATTGTTGTGATGCAAAGGAAAGCTCCAACTCCCTCTCACCACTGATTTTCTGTAGGCACCAACCTACAGGAGGCTCCAACCTCCATTCTGCAAGCTACAACTTGCAAGGAAGCTTCAACTCCCATCAATTTTTTGCAGGCACCAACCTACAGGAGGCTCCAACCTCAGTCAGCTACAACTAAAATTTTATCAAGCTACAACTAGATGTGGAAGCACCAATTCCCATCTATTTTCTGTAGGCACCAACCTACAGGAGGCTCCAACCTCAGTCAGCTACAACTGACATCTATCAAGCTACAACTTCATAGGGAAGCTCCAACTTCCTTACTATTTCAAAAGAGAAACACTTGCTGATTTACCTTCGATATCAGCTCTGTTCTGTTCCATCTGCTCTGCTGTTCATCTATTCTCATATCTACCCTCTATCATCTCTGCATATTTTCATATTATCTATCAGCTTCTCCTTCTTCTCTGCTCATCTCCTCCTTCTTTTCTGCTTCACTGCTTCATTTCTGCATTCTCTTCACTCACTCTCTAATCTCTTTGTGCATATCAATGTGATATTATATATAGAGTTCAACACATGACTCTTTACATTCCTCAGGGAATTTGAAGTGAATAGTCCTGACTTTTTTCCTTCTACCTCCTTATTTCTTTTACCATCTCATTAAAAACATATAACAATATGTGTTAATTTCAATATTACAGTGGGATTATGTTTTCCTCCGGAGACTTGCCAATGCATCACAAACAATAAGAAATTAATTACAACATTTACATTCACATTTTCAGTTACACATTTCAATTTCACTTAGCTCCTTTTCTGGATTTTGGCTTTACTGGATTTGTCTTTTCTGCTGCTGTTAAATAACTGATCTGCATACTTCTGTTCATCATGCCTACAAAATTCCATATGACTTTTCCAGTTCCTACATTCTTTGTTTACCTCTGTTAGGCCCACATTTTCATCCCTATGTTTATTCACCTGTTTTCTGCACTTTTTTGCACCTGCTGCATATATAACTGCTTTTCCAAGTTTATCCTCAAATCAATATAAATCTAGGAAATGTCTATTCCTTATTAATCTCTGTTCTTGGGCTACCTACTTACACACTCTTTGTCCATATAGTATATTTTCAAATCAACGCCCTTCAAATTTTTTGGATCACTGTACATTTTTCTGTAGCTGTCTCTCTCTCTTTCGTTGCAGTTGTGTAAATATTCCAAAGTCTTTTAATATAACTGCTGTGCAATTTCAATACTTTTTATTTTTTGCACTGGCAATTTGAATCAATGTTGAAGCTGCTCCATTAGAGGTTAAAGTCATTGTTGTAACCAAAATAATTGTACATCTGGGCAGAATATTTTCATTTCAGAAGCTCCTTAATGATTGGGCTACCCTCACTATTCTGTTATATTGCACATTTAAAACACTCATCCAAATTTTTCAAAGACTTTAAAATCCATTCAGCGCATATACAATGTTCACTATATAACTCTTCATATTATTTGTTGGTCTATATTACATATAACAGCCCAACAATAAATTCTCACTTTTCACATTGTTAACATATACGACACTTTCAACATTACACTGAACCCTTTGGTTTTGTATTTAAATCTCCAGAGAACGCTTATATAATGTCTTCGAGCTCCATATCATTTCGCACTTGTTTGTCACCTTGTAGCTTCATTCATGATCCAACGGTGGATAATTCATCACTTTTTCAACCTCTGATCCAACTGAAATCACGCGGTTAACTTGCACGAGGGCTAATATTCAATAGTTGCACGATGGACTAGGCCCCAACGTTAACATTCGTCTCCATCCGACGGTTGTTATCGCATCGCGCCGCTTCATTTGATCGGACGAATATCACTCGATGAAGATGCGCGAACAATAATGCGCGATGGCGCACAATGGAGGTGGTTTTCCCCAAACCTTTGGAGCCACGTGCCGACCCTTCTATGGAATTGCTCTGAAATTTTCAATACCGCTTTCGCTGCAAAGGTGGTGTGATAAAAACCGCTTCCAGCCTTAACCCGCGTTCACTATTCATCCGCAAGGTTCCGCTCCTATTCGGCACGTGAGGTTCCGCCTTCAAGTTTCCGCTCACTCTTCAATTTATTATTATAATTAAACTCCGCTTCAATGTTTTTTTTTCATTACAGTTCCATTACTAAATTTAATGTTTTTTTCACGATTTTGTTCATTTCTTTTAGTGATCCGGTTCCGTCTAGTACAACTCCATTAATCTGCACCATCTCCGAAAATTTCGACAGAGTTAAAGTGACTCTGTGGCTCCACCACGATTCTCCAACCACCGACTTCACCTTCTTACAAAATAAATGTGTTTCAATCTGTGTACGGGAAGCGCAGGCTCAAGGGTTCCGGGAATACACTTCCACACAGGATTTAACAGCCCTCACGCGGACCTTTCTTGCTCACTCCAAGGTCGAGTCATTGTGATATTAATTCCAACATATTCAATTGCTTTTGGTTCAACCACTCGCATTCATCCTTGTTACAATTACTCAACAACACTGAATTCCTTCTTGTATGCAGGGCATTTCCATGACCCTTCACACACAGTTTCTCAAGGGTGAGAGGGATATTTTATATTCCTCCTCTACACAGAATATGAGCACTTGTTATTAAACACAGAAATATAGACCTTGCACAGAATTACTAATTCAACCAAGAACATAGAATCCATACTAACTCTCAGAATTCAACTATTCCCATGTAATTCGACCAAGAAGACATGAAGTCACACACGGAACTTATAAACAATTCTCCATAAAGATATATATATATACAGGTGATCCATCTCAAAAGTAATCACTTACAATTTCATGTCTGGCTAGATATTCAATACAAAGGCCACTACCCTCCAGTCTGGATGCTATTCAAACTCCATACAAATTACAAATCATTTTACATAACTCCTTTGATAACCTCTACTGGTATGGTCTGTGCATAAGAGGTAAATTTTCAACACTCTTTTTATACTTTCATAGACAATTTCAGCTGTCAATACATGTTTCATTTTTTCCACAGAACCTAGAATGTTCCCACACTCAGAACCAATTTCTCAAATCAAATGCCTATGCTCCTTGACTGATGTTTCTCCTTGCTCCTGAAGCTCCTCTGCTGCCTCTCCAGATCTCCAATCAACTGACCCTTCTAAAACTGCCTCTGCTTCATGTCTCATGCTCTCTTTGCCTTGTTGTTGTTTCAAGTGCTCCTCCTTTGTCATTTCCTTTGCCATCAATGACAACATTTCGAACAGGTTAACATGTTGTTGCGTGTTATGACATTAATACTTGGTCCTTCATCATGCGGTTCCGCTTAAACCCTCTATACATTCTGCGTAGTTGTCTATTGTTTTTCCTGCATTTTTGCTATCAGGAGTGGGAAATATTTAATCACATGATCCAATTGTCTAAAATATCGTCACGATTGGTGTGTAGGGTTTGTAAAGTCCCTTACGAAGTGCCCTATTTCCCCACAATTGTAACAAATCAATTTCCCTCTTTCCCAACCTGCGCCTCCACCCCTTGCCCCTCCCCTACCTCTTATTGGGGAGCCTCCTCTGCTTGAGGGGGATAGTGGTGAAGAAGAGTTAGCTTGTACCCTATATAGGTTCCCTAGGTCTATCATCAAATCATAGGTCTAGCAGTTATGCTCATCATGTCCCATCGAGGAGTAGAATCGACACCATTGTTGCTTCAATTATGGAACATACGCACCAAGACGAAGACAGTGGCCGGTATCGTGTAGTCCGACATTGTGACATTCATCACACCATAATTTTGGACCACTCGACCCTGCAGCTTCTTTAGGGCACAGTGGGTTGTATCCCCCAGCCTGCATGTACTCTGTGTTGGCCGGATAAATCGTTCTTGCGGACAAGACCGATCTCCCTAGTGTCAGAAAACAATATAGCAACAAACAAACAACTAAGTTTGTCTTTCTCTAGATATATTTGTTTTACAAATAAATGCTATGAAGGTGTCGATCATACCTTAGATCCAAATGCTTATTTGTGGTCGTAGTGCTTCCATTGCATCAATAATCCTTCGTCGCAACAAGAGCTCTTTTGTCGCAAGAAAGTATCATCTTTTGTTGATCTACAATCACAAACAAGAAAATATAAATAGCACCTGTATAAAAAATAATTATAAAACATACCTATCATAGTGATCAAGGAATCTATGAAATAAATGATCAAACAATAGCTTATTGAAATAAACAATCGAACGACAATTTATTGAGAAAAACAGAACTTGATTGTATTAATCTTAAAATATACAGAAGAACCTTACAACCTTAGCCTTGATGTTCGAAAGGCCTTCCCGGGGTCCGAAGCAGGAATCTCCTCTACTTTGATAAGTCTTGCACTCTTCTTCCAGGAGCACAAAGAGGTATGTGATTTTTCCTCTCAAAAGCTCAGCAGAAAGAAGTCTAAATCTTAACAGCACTTCAACTCAAAAATCTTAACTTTAAAAATCTTCTTCAATCCTCCATTAGTTAACTTTTTTCTCTTCACTTAAAATCTTCTTAACTTAACTTCTTCAATCCTCCATTAGTTTTCTTAACACTTAACCCTTTGAGGCTACCCAATGCCTCCTTTTATAGAGCAGATGAGGAGGTTAGGATTCCACCTTTAAAGGGATAGAATCCTCCTTCAAAGGGATAGGCTCCTCACATCAAGGGATTAGTTCCTTAAGGTGTGGGATACATGCACCTTACTAAAGCGTACTCATCCCAAAAAAATCTCATCTAGAACCTTCCAGAATTGACCAAAAATCAACTTTTTCACTTTGATTTCGCACTTTTTTTACTTTACAGGAAGTCCGCAGGCATAACACTGGAAAATTGCGTTCTAGAATGCATTTCCTCTTCACATTACCTGCGTACCCTAGCTAGGAACGCAGGTAAGTCTCATATTAACTGCGTATCCAAGGCTTTTTTGAGTTTTAAGGGTTTTTCCTCTATTTTTAGGGCTTGGAATGAGGAACAAAGGTTGTAAGACTTGCAGAGGAGGTAAGTATGAGTGTAAATGAGCTCATACAGTCAGCAGAATGTCAGGGTGACATTTTTTAGTGTAACAGATTTCCCCCTAAAGTGCGAAGTCTGGAATAGATGAAGATGAAGTCTGTCATATATGAAGAGTGAAGTACTTTATCATTTCAAGGATCATCCTGTGGACACTCCAGTCGGAACCTGTAAAAACATTCAATGAAAAATATATATATGTAATCATATCATCGTTGAGGTAGGCATTCCCATACTCAGATCAAAACTAACTAGAAACTAATCTAAACTATTCTGATACAGGAATGATTTTGAGTACATCAACAGTATAGACATACGTAGACACAGTATGGACGCAACCATCTGTATATGAATAGTCCACTGTATAAATGATAACAAAATTTCCTCGCAGCCTGGATGGTGGAAACTAGATCCAGGGTCTTGATTTCCGCTTCTCGAACCAGTACGATTATATCCATGTGAATAAATGTGTCGAAGTCGAACATGGTAGAAACCACTTGATTACTAGTTAATGATGTAAACTGTTAACAAGTGTGAGAGTAACCACCAGTAATGTCAATGGCTCTCAAAGTACCCAGTACAATCCATGAAATGTGAATGAATGAGCTGAAGTTGAACATGTCATGGAATCATTCGATCGAAGGTCAATGATGTAACCTGTCGTCGAAGGCGAGAAACCTGCCATTGAGGCATGCAGATTTCAAGGTACTGACGATTTCTGGATCAACTTCCTAGATAATGAGTTGTCATCGATAGAAAGTGATCCGTCGTAGGCAAGCCCACAACACGAAATCATAGATCAAGTTTTGAAAATATATTGGCAAGGACTGACTCAGGGATGGTCAAAATGGAAGACAAATATTTCGCAGATGAATGGTTTATTTGAACTGTCCTCTTGAACACATAACGACATTGCAGATGGCTTGGTGACAATTGACCCAAAGCTAATACCTAGAAACTGGCTAAAGACTTTCAATGTGGTTTGATTAACTGTTAGGAAAAGGATTTCCCAACCCAGGTGGAGAAAAAGTGTCGTGTTCAAGAGTGGTTAACGGCTTTCCGAATAGTCAAAATTTAACAAACAGGTTCGTTTTTCTCTCTTTTCCCCCACCATTTCTGGTAAGTACCTCTTTATTTTTGACAAGCTTGAGGAGGATAACATTTGCTTGTTTATAAGCTCATCCTTCGGATGAGTCCAACTTAGTTTAAGATTCGAACCCTAAGAAGGAGTGGTTCGTTCCTGTTGAAAATTAAACAGGTCCTTTACTGTTAAGTTTTAACGAGTCCGGTATAGGAGAAACTCGGTGTTTTTCAATTTTAGGGAGTTAGAAGAAAAAACTTAAGAAAACTCCATGGGTGTACTTTTTCGTAAATTTAGTCTCTCGAGCCCGAAAAAGGATAAAATAATGCGGGAGAGAACTCTATTGACCGTAATTGGTCAACGTATACCTTTTTCGTAAATAGTCCATTTCAGTCCGGAAAAGGGGTAAACTTATACTGAAGGGACGATCATTCATTTACTTTAACGAGTTCGAATAATCAAGTGCTCGGCAATCTTTTCATGTTTAGAGAGTCTGAAAAGGGCTTAAAAGAGAACTCCAAGGTTTCGCTTTTTCGTAATTTTCAAGAGTCCGAAAAAGTGATAAAAGTATACTCAGTAGTTTCACTTTTTCTGTAAATTTTAACGAGTTCGAAAAAGGGATAAAAATGTACTCATGGTTTTCACTTTTTCGTAAGTTTTAACGAGTTCGAAAAAGGGATAAAAATGTACTCATATGGCCGACTTTCAATTTAATTTACGAGCAGGAAAAGACGGAAATAACTCGGCATTTTCATGTGTTTTACGAGAATGAAAGATAGAAAAATAATCTCGGGATTTTCATGAGTTTAACGAGTCTTGAAAATAACTGAAATTGACTCAAGATAGGTTTCATTTTTACAAAATCTTGAAACAAAGAAAAACTATGTTTCAGAGTGGTTTCATTTTTACACAAGCTTGAAACAGAAAGAAAACTGTGCTTGATGCCCCCTAAGCGTAGCTGCTAGAGCGAATGCCCCCCCAGCTTCATTTCATTCAGCTAAGTACACGGCTGGTAATTAATAGCTGGATGGAATGAAGGTTCATTTACGAGATCATATGGAAGACCCAACCTAAAACTGTAAGAAAATTAAGCAAAAAATAACCTAAATATATGACTTAACATTTACAAGGTCTAGTCAAAGACTCGACTCAATTAGGGGAGGATTTGTTTCATTTTTTAACGAGCTTGACACAGGAAAAGAACTATGCTCATGGAAACGTGTTTCATTTTTTAAACGAGGTTGACACAGTAAAAGGAACTTTCCTCACATCTACTTATTTCTAATCTACCTACATAACCTACTTATTCATTTTTTAATGAGGTTGACACAGGAAAAGAATTGTCCTCATACCTAATTCATTTTTTAATGAGGTTGAACCAGTAACAGGAACTATCCTCTGACCAACTGATTCATTTTTTAACGAGGTTGACACAGGAAAAGAAATGTCCTCAGAAACTATTTATTCTAATCTGCCAATCTACTCTCTACAATCTACCTATTGTTTCATTTTTTAATGACGTTGACACAGGAAAAGAACTGTCCTCATAGAAGCTTGTTTCATTTTTTAAACGAGCTTGACACAAGAAAAGGAACTATGCTCTCGACTAACTGATGTTCCAAGTTAGCACCTCGCTACTATGGGATTTTTGAGATCATGGAGAGGATTGGACCAGTGGCCTATAAACTTTCAATTTCTCCAACAGTGAAATTCCATGATTATCTCCATGTTTCATTGCTTAAGAGATATTTCTAGGATGTTGATCATGTGATTGATTAATTTGTATTGTAGGTGTAACTAGAGGGAGATTTCTAACCAGAGCCAAAATTTATATTGCATCAGTAGATAAATCATGATCAAGAACAGAGAAATAGAGAAGGTTAAAGTGCAATGGAAGCACTTTGGGCACGATGAAGCTACATGGGAGATGGATGATGAGATGTAGGAATTATATCCTTATTTAATTGCCGATTGAAGAAAATGAGTTTTTGATCTATATATATATATATATATATGTGTGTGTGTGTGTGTGTGTGTGTGTGTGTGTGTGTCATTGCAAATACTGCATCAAGCTATGTTATAAAGCTCCATGGTCAATATGTTTTGCTAGTAATAAGTGTCATCAAACACCGAGGACAGTGTTCCCCCAAGGGGGAGGGGTTTGTAACAACACCTGATTGATTTTTCATGGAAATAACATGAAAAAAAGGTCATGTGACACATATTCCAAGTTTAATGGTGGGTAAACATTATAGTGGGCATCACTTGTGGTTTCTTAATGTATATCGAAACTAGAAAAGGAATTAGCAAAGGAAAAGAGGCAATAAATGGCATTTGATTAAGGAAATAAAGGAAAATAAGAGAAAAGGAAGATGAAGAGACGCAAATATGCATGCAAGGGAAATAAGAGAGATATTAGAGGAAAATGAAAGAAAAGGGAAAAAGGAAAGGAAGAGAATCGATGTCAATGATAAAAAGGCATTAGAGAAACAATTCACAAGTTTTGACAGTTTTTGGCTCAAATATTGTTCATTCTAGATCTCTTACACTCTTGCACATTTAGGTCATTCTTGGAGCATGGTAACATTCACCTTGACTTGGATGGAATATCATCAAAGAACAAGAAAGGAATTGTAGGACATCAGAGAATAAGGTTGGATCAACAAATACATTGGAGTTCATTGTTGGTAACGTGTTGCATATGTAGTTTCCTTGTTGAGATTTGGATGCATGGTACATGCATGTGGCTCTTTGGTTATTTGGTTATCATTGGCATGGGATTTTCCTAGATTGACACTGGTTTCAGACTTTCCTCACCATTTTCTTGATATCCATTGTTGGAATGGGGTTCTCTAACCTACGTTTTTGTATAATTTTGTATTAGTCTGTCCTGCATAGGGGTTTTGGGGTGGGTCAAAGCCCCTAATGTTTTGTAATGGGTTAAAGAGTAGCTCTAGGGTGCACAAACCACAGTTTGTGGACCATTGGATAGCAAAGGCTAAGATATTATAAATATATAGATATTTGGGTCTAGCAAGTAGGAAAAAAGTTGATAGATTGATGCTACATGTGAATTGTTAAGATCTGTCTGGGTTGTTTTGGGTAAGGACTCCTGCTGGCTATGTGTGCGGAGATCCACAGTATTGCTATGTGCGAACCCCGCTAGGCTATGTGTGTGGGCTGTGTTTGGGTTGTAAGTGGATTTTTTATGCTAATGAATGCAGAATCTATTTGAAGTACCTTTTTGTTATCTGGATTGATTGTGTTTACTGTGAAGCGAATATGTGATATTGATTTAAGATGCAAATGTATCGGTGATTGGCAATTGGCTGCGATTATAATGTTTTGTGATGGTGTTTGCTAATGCGCACGTGGATGCGAATATATTGACTAGATATGCTAGTAATAATAGTTTTTCTATGGCTATGTGTTGATTATACTATTAAAATATATGTGAATAGACTCATTCGGTGCGAACCTACTAAGGTGCGACACAGATTTGCCTTAAATTACCTACTCTCTCCCAGTGTGTGAAAACCTGGTTCTAGCACCCTCCCATACTACTTCGGGTGAGACCTTGGCCTGCATAAGTAGGTCATTGCTGAAAGGGAAAGTAGTATAGGGGATTGTTGGCAAACCTTAACCTCCGAACCTAGGTCAAGACCCCTCAAGCCAAAAAATGGTTCCATTGCTGGGACCCAAATCATTTTGAGAGAGAGATCGGGTAATGCCACAAGGCCATTGGAGACATGAGAAACTGAAAATCGAATACTGGTTTGAAAGACATATTCAGGAATTTTCTGTAAAAGAGAACCACAACAAGAAGTTGATGGTTGAGAAGTGGAATAATAAGTATGTCTTCATTGAAGTGTATGAAAATTTCTTTGTAAATTTTGCGCACGAGCTTTAGGAGTGGTTAGTCAGGCTCATGAAATTTGAAACATGTTGGAAATATGATCAGGTTATGTAGTGGATGCGGGAATTGATTCAACAATTAGAAAAAACTAAAAACAAGATCACCCGCACGATAGATCATTGGGTGGATAGTGTGTTAGGAGGATTTGTAATGGAATTCGTAGTTGATCAGTTCGTATCCTATTCTAAGGCAGAGCAAAGGTTCTTCAAAGGCTTCAGAGGTAGGTTCTTTCAAACATTGCCATTGCTAATTAAAATATTACTATGTTAAAAAGGCGTTCTGTGCAACCACACCGAATGAATGACCTCTGATCAGAGCGAAAGTACAACACAAAGTGGTAAGTACCACCGAACCAATCGAGAAGGGGATAGATCCATCTACAATCCATTAAGAGAGTCGGTTGCATACATAGGAAATAGTCCTCCAGCTACACCACCTTCAAGTCAGCATAAGGGTAAGAACTCACCCAAACCTCCACCACCCCCAGAAGAAGATATGGCCACACACATGAAGCTACCCACCTTCAAAGGTTTAGGAGATGAAGATATGGACCGATTCTGGTTTGTAGTAGAATCGGTATGGAATGATCAGAATGTGGATACTGATGCTATAAAAAGAGCATATTTATCCCTCGACTTTCAAGGAAGGGCCTTGGACTAGTATATGGGGTACGTAGTCCAGCATGCGGATCAAGAGATTAAGAAAGCCTTAAAATAGCAATTTCGGAAGCCCAAGTCCTACTCGCAGCTAGTAACTGACCTAAAATACTTTAGACAAGGACCCATTGAGTCTGTATGGTAAGCTGATCAGTGGTTAAAGAAGGTTATCAGAGATGGGGAATTTCAGTATGATGATAGGCAGCACAAGGAATGGTGTATCGCTATGCTGCTACCTCACCTACGAGGACCTACGGGTCAAAAGGCAATTGAGATGTAAGCAAAATCCTAGGATATTGCTATGAAACTAGAAGTTGTGCCAAGATATGATGCCCAGTTTGGGGTGCAGCAGATCTAGGGACATCTAGAGGGAACGCACCTTGAATTCCAGAATCTACGAAAATAAGGAGGGAAAGAAGCTAGCCTAGACATATGGTGCATGCGATGCAGGGTGTCTGACCACACCAAGGATCAGTGCCCTCTGCTGGCAGACTACATGCAGGCTGAGGGACATAGCCCACTGCGCCCTAAAGAAGCTGTAGGACCGAGTGGTCCAACATTATGGTGTGTTGAATGTCACAATGCCGGACTACACGATACCAGCCACTATCCCCGTCTTGGTGCGTATGTTCCAAAATTGAATAAAAAATGGTGTCGATTCTACTTCTTGATGGGAAATGATGAGCATAACTATCAGATCTATGATTTGATGATAGACCGAGGGAACCTATATAGGGTACAAGCTAACTCTTCTTCACCACTATCCCCCCCAAGCAGAGGAGGCTCCCCAACAAGAGGTATGGGAGGGGCAAGGGGTGGAGGCGCAGGTTGGGAAAGAGGGAAATTGATTTGTTACAATTGTGGGGAAATAGGGCACTTCGTAAGGGACTGTCCAAACCCTACACGCCAATCCTGATGATATTGTAGACAATTGGATCATGTGATCAAAGATTTCCCAATCTTGATAGCAAAAATGCAGGAAAAACAATAGACACCTACGCAGAATGTACATAGGGTTTAAGCGGAACCGTGTGATGAAGGACCGAGTATTAATGTCATAACATGCAACAGCATGGCTACTAGAGGAGATGAAGAGAAGGCTACGATTGAACCCCTTATCTGGAAGGCTTCTATCAAATAGGAAAGCCTGGACTTGCATAAATATAAAGAAACCTTTGTTGCAGCCCGCAAGGACTTTGCTAAGGATGAGGCATCTACCTCTAGGCCTCCAACAAACATAAGAGTGGACAACAAAGTTAAACCATTCCTACAAGAATCTATGAATTTGCTACACAACCAGAAGGCAATAGAAAATATTCAAATATTGATAGATAGCTAAACAGAGAGAATTGACCCTCCTACAGAGGTTAGAGATGTTCACAAGTTGTACAAACACAAGAAGCACATGGGGCGGGAGATGTGGCTAATAGTGTAGATTGGCGACTATGAAATGGATCAGGTCATCTTGGATTTGGGATCATATGCAAATGTAATTCCTAAGCAAACATGGCAGCAGATGGGAGAACCTAATCTGGAATGGTCCATTATACAACTGCGCGTGGATAACCAATAGAAAATCATACC
The DNA here is from genome assembly GCA_034641835.2 of Pinus albicaulis. Lineage (NCBI taxonomy): Eukaryota > Viridiplantae > Streptophyta > Pinopsida > Pinales > Pinaceae > Pinus > Pinus albicaulis. The sequence continues at coordinate 23,203 of JAXQQM020059090.1, read as the reverse complement.
ATTAGGGAGGTTATCAAAGATTATGGTAGATATTGCAGGAGTTAAGTTACGTGCAGATTTTGAAGCCATTCAGATTGTGGAAGATGCAGACCCTTATCCTGTGCTCCTAGGACTCGATTGGGTGATAGACATGGGAAGCATTATCAACCTAAAGAAAAGGATCATGGTCTTTGAGAATGAGGGTATGAAGGTGATAGTCCCACTAGACCCTGCAGAAGGAGAGCGGTATACAGAACCGGTGCACGAAGAAGAGGATGTGGATCACATTTATAAATTAACCACTCAGGATGAGGATTGGATCAACCCTACAACTGATGGTGTGATTTTCTAGGATAAGGATAGTGAATGCCTCTCTGAATCCGATGGGGAGATAGAAAATTGGTAGAATTGGTTACATGATGTATCTGCGTTGTGATGTCTCAGGATCATGAAAATCTTCCGATGTATCTCCTCATAGGTAAGAGAACTTACCGACGGGTTCTCAGGCTACCATCATATCAGGATCGCACCTGAAGATCGCAGCATGACTACGTTCGCCACTGAATGGGGATCTTTCCTATAAAATGTCATCACATTTGGGCTCAAGAAAGCCCCCGCCATCTTTTCGTGGGTGGTAGTTGTACTATTGAAGGTGTTCATCCACAAGTTTTTAGAGGTACATTTTGATGACTGGACCATATTCGGGTTGGTAGAGTGTAATATTCCAAAAATTTAGCCTTCATCTAAATGGAATATTATAGTTTGTTTTGTCACTAAGTAGGTGAATAAGTGGGTGGGGAGGCCCATAAATCTCTTTAGGAGGAATAATAACACTCCTAATGTGAAAGAAGGAAGAATAAGTAGCTGGATTAAGCACCTCCAAGTATGAATAGGGGTTGGATCATGTTAATTCAATCAACTTTGACCAAGTCAACAGTGTTGTCATGGAGGCGTGGCATTCATGATGAGACAATGCAGTTTTAGTGGAGGAAAACTTGCATGAGCTTAGTGGTAGGTATGGATGGGACCCAATGTGATAAGGCTCACATACTATATATGGAGGGGATGACAACCATTTTTATTCATGTTTTAGATTATCATTTGATATTGTTCTGTTTATACTTTGCATCCTCTTGATGTTTAGGAGGGTTGTTGTGCTGTTTAGAACAAGGGTTCTCTTGATCGGGAATCCCTACCTCATCTATTGTGAAACCAACTCCAAAAAGAGAAGAAAAGATATATCAATGCCTTAGAAATAAGCCACTTCGAGGGGGCAACCTCCAATACATTACATGAATGAAAAACTCTTGGATGATTCAAATTACAAAACCTCCTTTCTATATATGGGATTCCATTGGGCCACAATGTAATCCTAGTGAGGCCACAATGCAATCCTAGCCGACCTAAAAATAATAATTTCAAGGCACAATAATAAAAATAAGGGGGTTACACTAACAGCAATAAGGGACTATACTAGTAATACAGGGACCTAACATGCCCCTCTCCTTAAAAAAAGTGTTGTCCTCAATACTTGAGTAGCTCTGGGTGCTTCTGTATAAAATTCTCATCCTCCCATGTAGACTCTTCACTGGGTAATTTCTTCCACTTGATGAGATACTCTGAAATTGATCGATTTCGTAGTTGTCGAGTTCTTGTTTCTATGACCGCTTCAAGTTCCAATATGATTTTTCCTTCCCCATCAAGTTCTGGCAATATTGTTTGAACTGGAAGATTTTCACCTGTAACCTTCTTTAAGCATGAAACATGGAAAATTTGATGCACTCGTGAAGAATCGAAATCTAATATGTATGCCATAGTACCAATATTTTGCAACACCTTGTAAGGACATAGTACTTGTATGAATTTATTATCCTTCTTAGCTTTCTTGAAATTTGTTTGTATGGTTGTAGCCATAAAAATACCCGATCTCCTACATCAAAGCTACTCTCTCAGTTGCGATGTTGATCTAAACATTGTTTCATTCAATTTTGTGCCAAATTCGGAGGGTTATCCTTTAAGAGTTGGAGAACTTCTTGTTGATGCTCGATGTGATCTTCCACTGCTTGAACCTTATAATTTTCTCTTAAATATGATGTGATGGACGTGGGTGATATCCATAAAATTCCATAAATGGGATCATTTTTGCTGCATTATGGAAGGAAGTGTTTTACCACCATTCAGCGAGAGGTAACCACTTGACCCATTGTGTTTGTTTATCAGATTCAAACAATGAAGATATCCTTCCAAACCTTTATTCACTATCTCAGTTTGACCATCGGATTGAGGATGATAAGATGAGCTATGAGCTAATTGAGTACTCAAACAAGAAAATAACTCTGTCCAAAAATTTCCAGTAAGAATGGGATCTCTGTCTCTCACAATAGCAGTTGGGTTTCATAGCTTTTGAATTGTGTCCATAAATGTAGTATATGCTTGCTTTAAATGGATGAGATAACGCACAAAAGTGTGCATACTTGGTCAGTCTATCAACTACCACCCTGATGACACTCTTTCCTTCGGACTTAGGTAAACCTGTGATAAAATCCCTTGAAATCTCCTCCCAACGTTGACTTGGAATGGATAAAGGTTGTAGAAGTCTCGGGGTCTTAATTGTCTCAAATTTATTCTATTGGAAAACCAAACATTCCGCCACAAACTTTTGAATATCAGATTTAAGGCCATCCCAAAAAAATTCTTTCTTCACCCTATGGTAAGTTTTTAAAAATCCTGAGTGTCCTCCTAAAGGAGAAGTGTGCAATTCCAAAAGAATCTTTTGTTTTAGTTGGGAATTCTTACAAAGATATAACCGATATTTGTACCATAAGGAATTATTTTTCCAACTAAATGTATCAGATGTGCTAGGATCTTGCTGTAACTTTTGAATGAGTGTCCACACGTCTTCATCCTTCTTCCATTCATCTCTTGCTTCGGTTATCCAATCTGGTTGGATAATAGAAATGGCACAATGCAATGCTTCCACCTCTTCATTCTTTCTTAGAGTGCATCTTACTTGACAACATTTAGCTTCCCTTTTTTGTATATTTTCAAAGTCATAACCCAACATCTTTGTGACCCATTTTTGCTGCTCTTCTGAGGATGGTCTTTGTTCCAAAAAGTGTTTAAGACTATCATGATTAGTTTTTACCTTGAAGTGTCTTCCCATTAGGTAAGGTCTCCATTTCATTAATGCATGTAGTATTGTTGACATTTCATTCTCATAAATATATTTCTGTAAATACTTTCCTTTGATTGGATGACTTTCAAAATCAATGGTATTCCTTCTTGCATTAAAACAACACCAATTCCATTTCCTGAGGGATCACATTCCACAATAAAGGTTTTGTGAAGTCTGGGGTAGCTAAGACTGGTGCTAGGCACATTGCCTCTTTAATATGTTCAAAGGCCTTAGTTGTTTCAGGAGTCCATGAAAATGCATCTTTCTTCAATAATGTTGTTAGAGGTGCTGCTATTCTCCCATAATTCTTAACAAAATTTCGATAATACCCTCTTAACCTGAGAAATCCTCGCAACTGCTTTATGGTTCTGGGGACTTTCCATTCCTTAATGGCTATAATTTTGTTAGGGTATATCTTAACACCCTCATGCGATACAATATGACCCAAATATTCTACCTCTTGTACTCCAAAGAAACATTTGGATGTTTTTGCATATAACTTTTTCTCCTGCAATAGTTTTAGCACCCTGTCAACATGTTGAACATGATCCTTCCAAGACCTGTTGTAGATTAGTATATCATAAAAAAATAGTAGCACAAATTTTCCATCCAAGGATCAGTGTTTATAGGCCACTGGTCCAATCCTCTCCATGATCTCAAAAATCCCATAATAGCGAGGTGCCCACTGACTTTCAATTTCTCCAACAGTGAAATTCCATGATTCTCTCCATGTTTCATTACTTAAGAGATATTTCTAGGATGTTGATCATGTGATTGATTGGTTTGTATTGTAGGTGTAACTAGAGGGAGATTTATAACCAGAGCCAAAATGTATATTGCATCAGTAGATAAATCATGATCCAGAAAAGAGAAATAGAGAAGGTTAAAGTGCAATGGAAGCACTTTGGGCCCAATGAAGCTACATGGGAGATGGATGATGAGATGTAGGAATTATATCCTTATTTAATTGCCGATTGAAGAAAATGAGTTTTTGATATATATATATATATATATATATATATATATATATATATATATATATATATATATATATATATATATATATATATATATATATATATATATAAGTATATGTGTGTGTGTCATTGAAAATACCGCATCAAGCTATGTTATAAAGCTCCATGGTCAATATGTTTTTCTAGTAATAAGTGTCATCAAACACCGAGGACAGTGTTCCCCCAAGGGGGAGGTGTTTGTAACAACACCTGATTGTTTTTTCATGGAAATAACATGAAAAAAAGGTCATGTGACACATATTCCAAGTTTAATGGTGGGTAAACATTATAGTGGGCATCACTTGTGGTTTCTTAATGTATATCGAAACTAGAAAAGGAATTAGCAAAGGCAAAGAGGCAATAAATGGCATTTGATTAAGGAAATAAAGGAAAATAAGAGAAAAGGAAGATGAAGAGACGCAAATATGAATGCAAGGGAAATAAGAGAGATATTAGAGGAAAATGAAAGAAAAGGGAAAAAGGAAAGGAAGAGAATCGATGTCAATGATAAAAAGGAATTAAGTAATTCACAAGTTTTGACGAGTTTTTGGCTTAAATATTGTTCATTCTAGATCTCTTACACTCTTGCACATTTAGGTCATTCAGACATGGTAACATTCACCTTGACTTGGATGGAATATCATCGAAAGAACAAGAAAGGAATTGTAGGACATCGGAGAATAAGGTTGGATCCCCTAGAGGTACATTGGAGTTCATTGTTGGTAACGTGTTGCATATGTAGTTTCCTTGTTGAGATTTGGATGCATGGTACATGCATGTGGCTCTTTGGTTATTTGGTTATCATTGGCATGGGATTTTCCTAGATTGACACTGGTTTCAGACTTTCCTCACCATTTTCTTGATATCCATTGTTGGAATGGGGTTCTCTAACCTACGTTTTTATATAATTTTGTATTAGTCTGTCCTGCATAGGGGTTTTGGGGTGGGTCAAAGCCCCTAACGTTTTGTAATGGGTTAAAGAGTAGCTCTATGGTGCACAAACCATGGTTTTTGGACCATTGGATAGCAAAGGCTAAGATATTATAAATATATAGATATTTGGGTCTAGCAAGTAGGAAAAAAGTTGATAGATTGATGCTACATGTGAATTGTTAAGATCTGTCTGGGTTGTTTTGGGTAAGGACTCCTGCTGGCTATGTGTGCAGAGATCCACAGTCTTGCTATGTGCGAACCCTGCTAGGCTGTGTGTGTGGGCTGTGTTTGGGTTGGAAGTGGATTTTTTATGCTAATGAATGCAGAATCTATTTGAAGTACCTTTCTGTTATCTGGATTGATTGTGTTTACTGTGAAGCGAATATGTGATATTGATTTAAGATGCGAATGTATCGGTGATTGGTAATTGGCTGCGATTATAATGTTTTGTGATGGTGTTTGCTAATGCGCACGTGGATGCGAATAAATTGACTAGATATGTTAGTAATAATAGCTTTTTTATGGCTATGTGTTGATTATACTATTAAAATATATGTGAATAGACTCATTCGGTGCGAACCTACTAAGGTGCGACACAGATTTGCCTTAAATTACCTACTCTCTCCCAGTGTGCGAAAACCTGGTTCTAGCACCCTCCCATAATACTTCGGGTGAGACCTTGGCCTGCATAAGTAGGTCATTGCTGAAAGGGAAAGTAGTATAGGGGATTGTTGGCAAACCTTAACCTCCGAACCTAGGTCAGGACCCCTCAAGCCAACAAATGGTTCCATTGCTGGGACCCAAATCATTTTGAGAGAGAGATCGGGTAATGCCACAAGGCCATTGGAGACATGAGAAACCGAAAATCGAAGACTGGTTTGAAAGACATATTCAGGAATTTTCTGTAAAAGAGAACCACAACAAGAAGTTGATGGTTGAGAAGTGGAATAATAAGTATGTCTTCATTGAAGTGTATGAAAATTTCTTTGTAAATTTTGTGCACGAGCTTTAGGAGTGGTTAGTCAGGCTCATGAAATTTGAAACATGTTGGAAATATGATCAGGTTATGTAGTGGATGCGGGAATTGATTCAACAATTAGAAAAAAATGAAAACACGATCACCCGCACGGTAGATCATTGGGTGGATAGTGTGTTAGGAGGATTTGTAATGGAATTCATAGTTGATCAGTTCGTATCCTATTCTAAGGCAGAGCAAAGGTTATTCAAAGGCTTCAGAGGTAGGTTCTTGCAAACATTGCCATTGCTAATTAAAATATTACTATGTGAAAAAGGCGTTCTGTGCAACCACACCGAATGAATGACCTCTGATCAGAGCGAAAGTACAACACAAAGTGGTAAGTACCACTGAACCAATCGAGAAGGGGATAGATCCATCTACAATCCATTAAGAGAGTCGGTTGCATACATAGGAAAAATTCCTCCAGCTACACCACCTTCAAGTCAGCATAAGGCTAAGAACTCACCCAAACCTCCACCACCCCCAGAAGAAGATATGGTCACACACATGAAGCTACCCACCTTCAAAGGTTTAGGAGATGAAGATATGGACTGATTCTGGTTTGTAGTAGAATTGGTATGGAATGATCAGAATGTGGATACTGATGCTATAAAAAGAGCGTATTTATCCCTCGACTTTCAAGGAAGGGCCTTGGACTAGTATATGGGGTACGTAGTCCAACATGCAGATCAAGAGATTAAGAAAGCTTTAAAATAGCAATTTCGGAAGCCCAAGTCCTACTCGCAGCTAGTAACTGACCTAAAATACTTTAGACAAGGACCCATTGAGTCTGTATGGTAAGCTGATCAACGGTTAAAGAAGGTTATCAGAGATGGGGAATTTCACTATGATGATAGGTAGCACAAGGAATGGTTTATCGCTATGCTGCTACCTCACCTACGAGGACCTACGGGTCAAAAGGCAATTGAGATGTAAGAGAAATCATAGGATATTGCTATGAAACTAGAAGTTGTGCCAAGATATGATGCCCAGTTTGGGGTGCAGCAGATCTAGAGACATCTGGAGGTAATGCACCTTGAATTCCAGAATCTACGAAAAGAAGTAGGGAAAGAAGCTAGCCTAGACATATGGTGCATGCGATGCAGGGTGTCTGACCACACCAAGGATCAGTGCCCTCTGCTGGCAGACTACATGCAGGCTGGGGGACACATCCCACTACGCCCTAAAGAAGCTGTAGGTCTGAGTGGTCCAACATTATGGTGTGTTGAATGTCACAATGCCGGACGACACGATACCAGCCACTGTCCCCGTCTTGGTGCGTATGTTCCAGAATTGAATAAAAAATGGTGTCGATTCTACTTCTCGATGGGACATGATGAGCATAACTATCAGACCTATGATTTGATGATAGACCGAGGGAACCTATATAGGGTACAAGCTAACTCTTCTTCACCACTATCCCCCTCAAGTAGAGGAGGCTCCCAAACAAGAGGTATGGGAGGGGCAAGGGGTGGAGGCGGAGGTTGGGAAAGAGGGAAATTGATTTGTTACAATTGTGGGGAAATAGGGCACTTCGTAAGGGACTGTCCAAACCCTACACGCCAATCCTGATGATATTGTAGACAATTGGATCATGTGATCAAAGATTTCCCACTCTTGATAGCAAAAATGCAGGAAAAACAATAGACACCTACGCAGAATGTACATAGGGTTTAAGAGGAACCGTCTGATGAAGGACCGAGTATTAATGTCATAACACGCAACAGCATGGCTATTAGAGGAGATGAAGAGAAGGCTACGGTTGAACCCCTTATCTGGAAGGCTTCTATCAAATAGGAAAGCCTGAACTTGCATAAATATAAAGAAACCTTTGTTGCAGCCCGCAAGGACTTTGCTAAGGATGAGGCATCTACCTCTAGGCCTCGAACAAACCTAAGAGTGGACAAAAAAGTTAAACCATTCCTACAAGAATCTATGAATTTTCTACACAACCAGAAGGCAGTAGAAAATATTCAAATATTGATAGATAGCTAAACAGAGAGAATTGGCCCTCCTATAGAGGTTAGAGACTTTCACAAGTTGTACAAACACAAGAAGCACATGGGGCGGGAGATGCAGCTAATAGTGTAGATTGGCGACTATGAAATGGATCAGGTCATCTTGGATTTGGGATCATATGCAAACGTACTTCCTAAGCAAACATGGCAGCAGATGGGAGAACCTAATCTGGAATGGTCCACTATACAACTGCGCATGGATAACCAATAGAAAATCATACCATTAGGGAGCTTGTCAAAGATTATGTAGATATTGCAGGAGTTAAGTTACGTGCCGATTTTGAAGCCATTCAGATTGTGGAAGATGCAGACCCTTATCCTGCGCTCCTAGGACTGGGTTGGGTGATAGACATGGGAAGAATTATCAACCTAAAGAAAAGGAGCATGGTCTTTGAGAATGAGGGTACGAAGGTGATAGTCCCACTAGACCCTGCAGAAGGAGAGCGGTATACAGAACCGGTGCACGAAGAAGAGGATGTGGATCACATTTATAAATTAACCACTCAGGACGAGGATTGGATCAACCCTACAACTGATGGTGTGATTTTCTAGGATAAGGATAGTGAATGCCTCTCTGAATCCGATGGGGAGATAGAAAATTGGTAGAATTGGTTACATGATGTATCTGCGTTGCGATGTCTCAGGATCATGAAAATCTTCCGATGTATCTCCTCATAGGTAAGAGAACTTACCGACGGGTTATCAGGCTACCATCATATCAGGATCGCACCTGAAGATCGTAGCATGACTACGTTCGCCACTGAATGGGGATCTTTCCTATAAAATGTCATCACATTTTGGCTCAAGAAAGCCCCAGCCATATTTTTGCGGGTGGTAGTTGTAGTATTGAAGGTGTTCATCCACAAGTTTTTAGAGGTACATTTTGATGACTGAACCATATTCGGGTTGGTAAAGTGTAATATTCCAAAAATTTAGCCTTCATCTAAATGGAATATTATAGTTTGTTTTGTCACTAGGTAGGTGAATAAGTGGGTGGGGAGGCCCATAAATCTCTTTAGGAGGAATAATAACACTCCTAATGTGAAAGAAGGAAGAATAAGCAGCTGGATTAAGCACCTCCAAGTATGAATAGGGGTTGGATCATGTTAATTCAATCAACTTTGACCAAGTCAACAGTTTTGTCATGGAGGAGTGGCATTCATGATGAGACAGTGAAATTTTAGTGGAGGACAACTTGCATGAGCTTAGTGGCAAGTATGGATGGGACCCAATGTGATAAGGCTCACATAATATATATGGAGGGGAGGGTAGCCATTGTTATTCATGTTTTTATATTATCATTTGATATCGGTCTGTTTAGACTTTGCTTCCTTTTGTTGTTTAGCAGGGTTGTTGTGCTGTTGCTTTGGGGGTGCTCTTGATCGAGAATCTGAATCCCCTGTCATCTATTGTGAAACCAACTCCAAAAGAGAAAAAAGATATCAACGCCTTAGAAATAAGCCACTTTGAGGGGGCAACCTCCAGTACATTCCATAAATGAACAATTCTTGGATGATACAATTTACAAAACCTCCTTTCTATATATAGGAGTCCATGGGGCCATAATGTAATCCTAGTGGGCCACAATGTAATCCTAGCCGACATAACAATAATAATTTAAGGGCACAATAATAACAAAATGGGGGTTACAAGGGTACAATAATAACAATAAGGGGTTTACACTAACAATAATAAGGGGCTATACTAGTGATATAGGGACCTAACATGCCCCTCTCCTTCAAAAAAAGTGTTGTCCTCAATACTTGAGTAGCTCCGGGTGCTTCTGTATAAAATTCTCATCCTCCCATGTAGAATCTTCAGTGGGTAAGTTCTTCCACTTGATGAGATACTCTGAAATTGATCGATTCCGTAGTTGTCGAGTTCTTGTTTCCGTGACCGCTTCTGGTTCCAATATGATTTTTCCTTCCTCATCAAGTTCTGGCAATATTATTTGAACTGGAAGATTTTCACCTATAACCTTCTTTAAGCATGAAACATGGAAAACTGGATGTACTCGCGAAGAAGCAGGAAGCTCCAATTTGTATGCCATAGTACCAATCTTTTGCAACACCTTGTAAGGACCATGGTACTTTGGCGATAATTTATTATCCTTCTTTGCTTGCTTGAGGGACATTTGTTTGTATGGTTGTAGCCGTAAAAATACCCAATCTCCTACATCAAAACTTCTCTCGCTACGATGTTGATCTGCCTGTTGTTTCATTCGATTTTGTGCCAAATTCAGGTTATCCTTTAAGATTTGGAGAACTTCTTGTTGATGCTCGATGTGATCTTCCACTGCTTGAACCTTAGAATTTTCTCTTAAAGATGATGTGATGGATGGTGGATGATATCCATAAAGCGCCATAAATGGGGTCATTTTTGCTGCAGTATGGAAGGAAGTGTTATACCACCATTCAGCAAGAGGTAACCACTTGACCCATTGTGTTTGTTTATCAGATACAAAACAACGAAGATATCCTTCCAAACATTTATTTACTATCTCAGTTTGACCATCAGATTGAGGATGATAAGATGAGCTATGAGTTAATTGAGTACCCAAACAAGAAAATAACTCCGTCCAAAAATTTCCCGTAAAAATGGGATCTCTGTCGCTCACAATAACCCTTGGGCTTCCATGTAGCTTTTGAATTCTGTCCACAAATGTAGTAGCAACTGTACTTGCTTTAAATGGATGAGATAACGCACAAAAGTGTGCATACTTGGTAAGTCTATCAACTACCACCATGATGACATTCTTTCCTTCAGACTTAGGTAAACCTGTGATAAAATCCATTGAAATCTCCTCCCAACGCTGACTTGGAATGGATGAAGGTTGTAGAAGTCCCGGGGTCTTAATTGTCTCCACTTTATTCTGCTGGCAAACCAAACATTCCGCCACAAACTTTTGAATATCAGATTTAAGGCCATCCCAAAAAAATTCTTTCTTCACCCTGTGGTAAGTTTTTAAAATCTTGAGTGTCCTCCTAAAGGAGAAGTGTGCAATTCCAAAAGAATATTTTGTTTTAGTTGGGAATTCTTACAAAGATATAAGCGATCTTTGTACCATAAGGAATCATTTTTCCAACTAAATGTATCAGATGTACTAGGATCTTGCTGCAACTTTTGAATGAGTGTCCATACATCTTTGTCCTTCTTCATTCATCTCTTGCTTCGGTTATCCAATCTGGTTGGATAATAGAAATGGCACAAAGCAATGCTTCCACCTCTTCATTCTTTCTTGAGAGTGCATCTGCAATAACATTTAGCTTCCCTTTTTTGTAGATTATTTCAAAGTCATAACCCAACATCTTTGTGACCCATTTTTGCTGCTCTTCTGAAGATAGTCTTTGTTCCAAAAAGTGTTTAAGACTATCATGATCAGTTTTTACCTTGAATTGTCTTCCCATTAGGTAAGTTCTCCATTTCTTTAGTGCATGCAATATTGCTAACATTTCCTTCTCATAAATAGGTTTCTGTAAATACTTTCCTTTGATTGGACGACTTTTAAAAGCAATGGGTCTTCCTTCTTGCATTAAAACAGCACCAATTCCATTTTCTGAGGCATCACATTCCACAATAAGGTTTTTGTGAAGTCTGGCGTAGCTAAGACCGGTGCTAGTCACATTGCCTCTTTAAGATGTTCAAAGGCCTTAGTTGCTTCAGGAGTCCATGAAAATGCATCTTTCTTCAATAATGTTGTTAGAGGTGCTGCTATTCTCCCATAATTCTTAACAAAATTTCGATAATACCCTGTTAACCTGAGAAATTATTGCAACTGCTTTATGGTTGTGGGGACTTTCCATTCCTTAATGGCTTTAATTTTGTTAGGGTCTACCTTAACACCCTCGTGAGATACAATATGACCCAAATATTCTACCTCTTGTACTCCAAAGAAACATTTGGATGTTTTTGCATATAATTGTTTCTCCTGCAATAGTTTGAGCACCCTGTCAACATGTTGAACATGATCCTTCCAAGACCTGCTGTAGATTAGTATATCATAAAAAAAATACTAGCACAAATTTTCCATCCAAGGATCAGTGTTTATAGGCCACTGGTCCAATCCTCTCCATGATCTCAAAAATCCCATAATAGCGAGGTGCCCTCTGACTTTCAATTTCTCCAACAGTGAAATTCCATGATTCTCTCCATGTTTCATTGCTTAAGAGATATTTCTAGGATGTTGATCATGTGATTGATTGGTTTGTATTGTAGGTGTAACTAGAGGGAGATTTCTAACCAGAGCCAAAATGTATATTGCATCAGTAGATAAATCATGATCCAGAACAGAGAAATAAAGAAGTTTAAAGTGCAATGGAAGCACTTTGGACCCGATGAAGCTACATGGGATATGGATGATGAGATGTAGGAATTATATCCTTATTTAATTGCCGATTGAAGAAAATGAGTTTTTGATATATATATATATATATATATCTGTGTGTGTGTGTGTGTGTGTGTGTGTGTGTGTGTGTGTGTGTGTGTCATTGCAAATACCGCATCAAGCTATGATATAAAGCTCCATGGTCAATATGTTTTGCTAGTAATAAGTGTCATCAAACACCGAGGACAGTGTTCCCCCAAGGGGGAGGGGTTTGTAACAACACCTGATTGATTTTTCATGGAAATAACATGAAAAAAAGGTCAATGTCACATATGGTGACGGCCTTTAAAAAACCGTAACTGTAAGTGTATATAGTGATGGTCCTTTATGGTCTGTCACCAAAGACATTTTCAATGACACTTTTGGTGAGGGTTGTTAAAGGCCCGTCACTAATTCTCTCTTTGGTGACACATCTAGTGACGAACTTTTAATGACCCTCACCAATGCTCTTTTTGTTACTTTTGGTGACGGTCAAAAAATGTCCGTCATCATTGATCATTAAAAAAACGTCATTGTAAGTGTATATAGTGATGGTCCTTTATGGTCCGTCACCAAAGACATTTTGAATGACACTTTTGGTGAGGGTCGTTAAAGGCCCATCACTAATTCTCTCTTTGGTGACACTTCTAGTGACGATGTTTTAATGACCCTCACCAATGCTCATTTTGTTACTTTTGGTGACGGTCAAAAAATGGCCGTCATCATTGATCATTCCAATGAGTTTTTGATGACACTATGTACCTGTTAATATATGTTTTTGTCAAAAGTTAACGATTTAATACCATTATTGTGGAGTATTTTTTATAATATGTCCAAAGCCATAGTGGTTAGGGTCACTGAATTTTTTAGAAGTAATTAGCGTGTATCATTTCCCTCAAGTAATAACTAGTCAAATAGAGATTTCCTATGAGTCAACAGATGATTCATATATATTAAGTTTATTATCTAGAAAATTCCCTTTAGATAAAGTTCCACTATTGTGTGTAAGAAATATATTATTTAATACATAATCAAGCTTTGACAATTCTATTAATGAGAAAGACCTAACGATCCTCACCAATCTGGGCACGCCTTAAATTAATGCTTTGGCACACACTAAAATTTCTTAGCACCCCACATGTATTGGAACATCTTTGTACCTAGAACATCTTGTGATGGCACTTACGCCCAAGCACATGGTGACATGCGCTAGCACAACATCGTACTCTGCTAACATGTGTTGGCATGCTGCATATAGTCCCTAGCATGCCTTGGAACACCTTGGTTGAATGCATTGACATACATTAGCACTTGGCACACAATGCCACTTGGCATGTATTGGGACCTATTATTAGTGTGCCTAGCATGCCCCTTTTCAAAAAGGTAAAGTCCTGACTTATTAATCCTCTTATTGGTTCTTCTTTTTGTTGCCTTGACACATATTGACATACCCTGGCACCCTGCACCACATCCTTAGCACCCAGCATGTATTGGCATATCTTGGCACTATTAATTGGCACATGATATAATTAGCACACCCTGGAACTCCCAAGCACACTTTGGGAATTCTTGACATGCCTTGATATTCCCTAGCATGCTTTACCAATGCTTAGCATACCTTGTCAGTCCCTCCTTGGCATGACAACTAACACTCATTAACACTAGTCTTTGGCGCACGTTCCTCATATTCATTAACTTTCATGAATTTTTACTTAGTGATCCCTTAATGTTTTTTCCTAGTAATCCTTAACACTCATGAACATGCATTATCACTCTCTAGCACACTTTAGCACTCTTCAACATTCCCTTCCACTTCATAACATGCATAACACTAGTTCCTAACACATATTGGCGCTTGGCACGTGTTGGTGCTTGGAAAGTCTTAGCATGTGTGGAATATGTTGAGATGCCTTGGTATGATTTGGCATGGTTTAATATTAAATTTATTTGTGATTATCAGTTGTTGGAAAGTAGATGAGAAGCGACAAAAAAATACTTGGCACTTAGAATGCACTAAGACTTTGCACTTGGCACCTATTGTTGCCTAGTGTTGGTGTGCCATGCCCCTCTTGGAAAAGGTAAATTGATGACTTATTAACCCTCTTATGTGTTCATTTCCTTGTAGTTTAAATTTTTTCTCCCTTTTGTTGTCTTGACATTCCCTGACATGCATTGACACACCCTTGCACATCTTGGCATGCCTTATCACTTAGCACATATTAGCATGTTTGACATGTATTCCCACTATCTGGCACATCAAGGGGGTGAAGAGAGATGTAGTCATAAAGTAGGTTGAGTACGAGGGCGAGTAAGGGTTGCTAAAGGGAGGTCATGATCATCCTCCAAGAGCAAGATCATCATGTGAGTGTTCAAAAGAATGTTACATACCTTAAGGGTCGTTTTCCGCTAGGAAGTAGGATGGCATATTGTTGGTTCTCTTCTGGCAGATCGAGCTTAAGAGAGGTTTCTCATGAGAATCTGGGCATGTGATTTCAATGGTGTCTTTGTGTGAAGGCCGCATCAAATTATGAAATGTTGAAATTTGCAACAAGAAACAGTGAGATTGGAAACCAGAAAGGACAAAAAAAAATGCACCCACACTGGTGAGGAATTTTGATGCACAAGGAGTGAGGAATGTGGGGTGTCTAATTTATTTTTCCCTTAAATAAATTGGACAATAAATTGTAATTTAATCTCATAACAACTTGTGTTAGTTAATTAAGTCATGATGACCGAGTTAGCTCAAGAAATTCAAGTACTTGAGGGTCTAAGATGAGGCATCTAGAGGGATTCTAATATTTTTTGGGTCCAGTTGAAATTGATGCATTAGTGGGGTGCAAGTGTAATTAACTCAATTAAATGCGTTAAAATTAGTTTAACTGGTTCTAACTAAGTTATGAGCTAGCGATAGGTCCAGTGAATTAAATTAGATTTAATTCACAATGAGTGATCAATCATATAACTGATAATTCGCTATTAATAGTTGTATGCATGTCAGTTTCGAGGAATACCCAGTTGAGACAGAGGTTAAAGGGAACATAACTATCATTTGTATTCAAAGAAAATTTCCCATGTGAAATTATAAAGTCATTGGGATTCCATAATGGATTGTGCAATCAAGGAAGATTGATTTTCCTAATTAATAAGCAGTTAATTCCCTAGCTAGGATTGTATGAGCAAGGCAGGCTGAAGTAAGGATCAGAATTGGCTAAGTACTAGACCGAGTTTTCCTAGATCAACGGGAGACAATTGACAGAGTGTCGGAGAATCTCATGAGAGATTAAGCATTAATGTTTTGTTTCATGATTCCTTGACTTAATATACAATAGAGATAGAGGGCCTTTGAGCAGTTTCTTTCCCCAAATACATCATGTTGTTGTGCGATTGATAATTTATTTCTCTTACTTATATGTGATTGTGCAATCGTGTTTTGTTTTTGCAAATTGTAGGAAGGATTCAATATCTTGTTTTAGTACACTAGTAGAAAATGCTGAAATTAGTGACTAGGTGACTAAAAAATTTATTCACCGCAATTATTTCAAGTGAATTACTACTACATTTAAGCAATTTTAAGTGACAGAACTAAAAATGACTAACTTAAATGACTAATTTAGTCTAGAGATAAAATATACGACTAGATAATAAGTGACTAAGCTAAAAATGACTAACTTAAATGACTAATTTAGTCTATGACTAAAATATATGACTAGATAATAAGTGACAAAATTAATAATGATTAACATAAATGACTATTATAGTCCAAGAATAAAAATATGACCAAATAACAAGAACAACAAGTATATGAATTAGTCGTTTATGTTAGTAATTTTTAATTGTGGCGGATAATTGTTTTCAAGCCAACAACTATAAATTGTGGAATACCATTTAGTTTGGAAATTATCTCCTCCCAAGTCTTAATTTTATATTTCCTTCTTATTTTTTTGTCAAAATACATTATCCCACTGAAGGGATGCATGCCCTTTCAACTTTGTGAATATATGCTTCACTCTCTTGGGGTCCTCAATTTCTTAAACTCTAGGGATTTCTCCATATTCCCAATCTAATAAATCATTTAGTCTTATCTCCCATGGGGCCTCTAATTTTCACTCTTCATTACTCACATCATGAATATCTACAACAACCCCTATTTTCTTAGCTTCCTTCATGGAATCCATTATACTTAACATGGACCTAAACATCTAGGTGATTTTATTTGTAGCTATGTTTCCCTCTACCCTGTGCTTATATTCCTAATTCCTTATATGCTCTTTTGCAATTCTCCTTTTTTTTTCTTTTTACAGAAACGGTTATGAGATATATTAACTGTTGGGTCTAAATGCCAGATTTCGGGTTACAATGAGAGGGAGAAGGGCCCAGGAAGTATCAATAGCCAGAAGTGCTATGAGACTTGTGGACAACTTCCAGCTCTTTTTGACTACAATTATGCACTCGAATTTTGTGATTTCCCCTAGCTTAAAAATACAAACAAACTGATTCAATAGCAAGCAGTAAAACATTTAAGCTGGCAGATTATGGAATTGGATCCCATGTTTCGTCCTTGTCTCGAATTATTGCTCCAGCAGAGATGAGGACAGCTTTATTTGCTTCAAGGTCTGCTTCTTTGTTGTTGTCTCTCAACACATGATAGTAGCTCAACTTTTTAAACAATTTCCCCAAAATTGTGATTCTGGATATCAGCCTTGCCAATCTAAGATCCGGGGGGGAGGAGTTTGTCACCATAATTTTGATTATCACTTGGGAATCCCCAAAAACATTAACCTCCTTGATTTCGAGATTCAAGAGCGATTTAAGGCCTTGAAGGAGGGCTAGAGCCTCTGCTTGAATGCTGGAGTTGATCCCCAGACCCCATGCAAAGCTGTGGATCAAAACACCTTCAACATTTTTTACAATACCTCCTGCTCCAGCCCTTCCTGGGTTACCCTTTGATGCCCCATCAAAGAAGAAAGAGTGCACCTGTTGCTTGGAGATCCATTCTTGAAACTCAGCATTGTTCTTCCCCCTTATTTGCCAATCTTCAATGAGGGAAATGTTGCTGGTGGCTTGAAGAAATTTCAGGTTTAGGGAGGTACCCCAGACTGAATCTAATTGAGTGAGATTTGAGGCATCTTTTTTATTATCCAAGCTCTCCTTTAACTGGAATTTTATCTTGGCTGCCACCACCTTGACATCATGCTTAGTATCTCTAAAGATTCTGCTGTTTCGTTCAAGCCAGATCTGCCAGTAGCAGATTTTGGGGAGGGCAGACCACGCCTTTTTTATCACTTTGTTTTTGGGTGGAGGACCGGGGTAACTGTTCTGCCAATTTGCAAAAAGATTAGGAATAGAGGAGGGAAGGACAAAATTGGGGTTCCAGTAATCCATCAGCTCGCTCCAAACCTGCACATTGAATTTACAATTCAAGATTAAGTGTGTGGCACATTCCACATTTTCTCTGCACAATGAGCACCTGGACGGACCATGGAAACCTCGTTTCTGCAGTTTGTCATCTGTAAGAATTTTCTTGTGGCAAAGAAGCCAACAGAACATGTTGATTTTAGGCAGAGAGTGTAGACGCCAGATCGCAGTCCAAGGGGCAGGGTCCGGGGGGACGTGAGGCCTCAAGGTGAGCTTTGCGTAGCCTTGGGCTACCGTGTAACCTGCAGCCAGTAAACCCCAGCCACGGGAATCTCTTATGCGTAGATGAATGGGGGCAATACCATTCAGCATGGAGCGAAGACAATTGCAATCCTGAAGGAGCTCCGGAGGCACGTCAAAGAAATTCCAGCCTGCCCAATGCGTCCCATCCCACGTGGAGATATCCCACAGCGTAGTTTTCCCAGCAGAAGTCAACCAGCAACGAATCGCGTTCAAAGAGGAACAGTCACCAATTGGATCACGACTCAGAATATGATCTGTCCAGATATTTATCTTCTTACCGTTTCTAGGAATCCAAAAGGTGTTGGAGCTGATCAGGGGGGCAGCTTTGGAGCAGAGTCTAGCAAAGGGAGAGACGCCTTGGGGGAGAGGACCATCCAGGCATCTGAGTCTCTTGCCTTTAAAATATTTCTTCCAGAGTGCTAATTGGGCCCAACAAGGCTTGGGCGCAATGATTCTCCGGAGCAGCTTGGCTCCCATGGCTATGTTCTGAAGAGAGAGATTCTTGAAGTTTAGCCCCCCCTCCCTCAGCGGTTTGGAGACAGTCTCCCAGTTAACCAGTGGGAATTTCCTCTCATTATGTTTGCCCCCCTTCCAAAAGAAGTTTCGAATATGCTGTTCCATTTTCTGAAGGATGCCAATTCGGGCCAAAAGAACAGAGAACTGAAATAGGGGAAGACTGCAAAGGACAGCTTTGATGAGGACAAACTTGCCCGCAATATTGAGCCAGGTGAGCCCCCAAGCCTGGAGCTTATTTTTGAATTTTTCCACTTGGAGGAGCCAATCCTTACTATAGGCCCTCTTGAGGAAGATAGGAAGCCCAAGGTATTTGAAAGAAGTCCAAGCTGGAGAGGCTGCAAAGCCAAAACACCTTGCAATGGAACTGAGCAAGCTGGGAGGAGTATTCCAACTGTAAATATGGCATTTCCCCTTGTTGAGGCTAATTCCCGACACCGTACAATATTTGTCTATAGCTTCTTTAAAGCTGTTGGTTGAATGTAGTGTTGCAGCCCCCAGCAGCAAAGTATCATCGGCGAAGAGGGCGTGGTTGATGCTTTTAACTCCTCTGGTAATGCAAAGCCTTGTGATCTCCTGCTCTTGCATTTTCTTGTTTAGATAGAAACTGATAACGGAGGCCTGGAGGACAAACAGAGGGGGAGAAAGAGGGAAGCCCTGTCTTAGTCCTCTTGAGGCTTTGAAGAATTCCGCTGCTCTGCCATTAACAAGGGGAGCAATCCAAGGCTCTGAGATACAGGCCCGAATCTAGTTTATAAAGTTCTCCCCAAATCCAAATTTTTTCAGAACATTCAAAAGGAAACAATTCCTGACTCGATCGAAGGCATTGGCTAAGTCCAGTTTGACAACCATACCTCTTTCCTTACGCTGCTGGCTTGAGAGAATTTCCTCTTGAACCAAAATGAAATTGTCCACTAGCTGTCTACCGTGAATAAAGCCCCCTTGATTTTCAGGAATGATTGTGGGGAGAAGATATTTCAGCCTGTTTGCTATTACTTTGGTGATCAACTTATAACCAATATTACAGAGAGAGATGGGGCGAAATCTGTTGAAGGAATTGGTGCCTTTCTCCTTGGGGATGAGAGCAAGGAACGCAGAGTTTGTGCTACCTCCTAATTTCTGACAGTCTTGGGATTTTTGAACCATTTTGTAGAGATCTTTTTCCACAATGTGCCAACAGGATTGCAGAAATCTGGCGGTGAATCCATCCGGTCCTGGTGCTTTGTCAGGATCCATGGCAAAGAGAGCATTCTTGACCTCAGTCTTGGTGACTTTTGCTTCTAGGAGATGGTTCATCTTAGTAGAGATTGAAGGGGGGACCCAGTCCAGAAGATCAGAATTTTGAATCAGATTCGCATCCTCACTGTACAACTTCTGGAAGTGAAGAAAAGCTGCTCGTTTAATGATTGCAAAATCTTTATGATTGGAATTGTCATCCTTAATCTCAGATATGGTGTTGAATCATTTTCTGGCTTGAGTTTGCTTGTGAAAGAAAGAGGAATTTCTGTCTCCCGCTTTAAGCCATAGACAACGAGACTTAATCCTCCAAAACTCTTCTTCTGCCAGGCAGGCTTTGTGGAAGTGCTGTTGGAGTTGAATCTCCTTATCGAGGATTTCTCTAGTTACATTTGCCTCTTCCGAAAGCAAGTGGTGTGCTTCCATTTGACTTTGGAGATTTTTCCTTTCAGCTGCTGGGTTAGAAAGAGTTTTGGCCCAACATTTTAAGGCAACTTTCGTTCTTCTGAGTTTTTCTTCCCACACGAAGAAGGGTGATCCATTGACTGGCTGAGACCAACTTTCTTTGACAATCTGCATGAAATTGGATTCCTTGACCCAGAGGGGGCTAAATCTGAACGGAATGGGGCCGAGGTCGGGGTGAGCCCGGAGATCAAGCTTGATAGGCTTATGATCAGATATGTTGCAAGGAAGGATTTTCATACTAGCATCTAAACCAAGCAATAGAAAGGAACTTTGTACAAAAAATCTATCCAGTCTTGCTGCTATGTGACCAAGGCCTACTCTTTTGTTTGACCAAGTGAACTTACCTGAAGAGGGCTTGATGTCCAGCAAATCCAAATCTTGCAGAAGATCCTCTGCCCATTCCCTCGCCGGATCTCGCACAATGCAGCCTCCTCTCTTTTCAGAGGAATGCAATGTGAGATTGAGGTCACCTGCAATAATGATGTTGTCAAGGTTCCCTAATTCTTCCTGGCTTCTTATAGAGTCCCAACAGGCCTTTTTTCTACAGCATTGGCCGGTACATATACATTAAAGAGACAAAAGTATTCTTTAGTGACAAGATGTTGCATTTTTAGGAGCAGCCAGTGAGTGTTTGAAATTTCAGAAATTAACGAGAACTTGCTATCATTCCAAAGAGTGCCTAACCCTCCAGAGGCTCCTCGGGCTGAGACAGCTTTTGCTTTGCTTTTACTCCAGATTCTTTTACTTGTTTGGAGGAAGTCTGCTTCCTCCATCTTAGTCTCCTGGATAAGGAATATGTCAGGGGCTTCTATTCTTATTAAATTTTTTGTTGCCTCTTCCTTGATCTTGCTCCCCATACCCCTACAATTCCAGGAGATTATTTTCATTATTTACCTTTGTTCTGCTGGGCTCCCTTGGAGCCTGGGGGCTGGCTTCTCACCATCTTCGTCTTTTTTGCTAGTAGTTTCTCCAGAGTTGGTTGGCTGCCCTGTAACTTGTCCTTGTACGTTTCCTGCTCTCTTTTCTCCCGATCTGTTTTGCGACCTCTTGTGGATCTCCTAACAGAGGCCTGAGAGTCGCCTATTTCTCCTTCCTCCTCCGAATCTTCCGACTCCAGGTCCTCTTCCTCGACGTCAACAGGTATTCCTTTTGAGCTTTCTGCAACACTTGCGTCTTTGGAAGACATAGAGGGAGTCCCTTTGACCGGGGATGTTGTCTTTTGAACCTCCACCTCCTGGGTGTCCTCTTGGTGCGAGCTTAGGAGTTCAAACTTGTTTTCAGGAGCGGACTTAGACGGGATCTGCTGAGAAGAGGCCTGTTGGGGACCTTTGCCACTAGGGCCTCCCGGATTTTGAGCCTTATGGGAGGTTTTGGTGCGCTTGACTTGATTCCATTCGTCCTCCTTCCCTTGCACATCCTCATTGTTGGATGGACAGCCTCTGGCGAAGTGGCCATAGACATGGCATTTCCGGCATTTGAAGGGCAGCTGCTCATAGTCCAGTTTCTGCACATGCGTCCAGCTTCCGACTTTGATTTTGATGGCCTCTAGTAGCCCAACCTCGAGATCTACTTCAACGCAGATCCTAGCGCAGTCATACTGGTCCTTGTTGTTTGCTCGATCGATGAACTTCCCAAGGGCATTTCCAATATGCATCAGAGAATCCCAATTCCAGCAGTGAACTGGCAGATTTGGGAGTCTAACCCACACCGGGACTGCTTTGGGCACATCCACAGCAGGATCGAAGTATGGAGTCCACTTATTTAGGTACAAACCCTGGGGGCCCATGAAGTAGGGGCCGTTCTGGAAGATCAGATCTTTGTCATCTTTTGAAGTGAACTCGAAGAGAAAGTAACCTCTCCCCAAAAAATAAGAAGTAACGCTTTCTTTGATCAGAGGCACCCAGTTTCTGTTGACCCAGCTCTCAGTGGTTTTGGGAGATGGCCAAAGCCCTGTGAACTGGCCTATGAGAGCTCGTTCAGCCAGTGATAAAGCAACCTGAATCGGAGTCTCTGCTGGAAGAGAGATCTCGGGTATTTCATCAATTTTCTTAACAAATTTCGCAGCTTCAACATTCTTCTTCTTAGGAAGCCCTGCCAATAAGCGATCGAAAGCCTCAGCAGAAGAGGGCGGGGGAGGGGGACGAGGCCCCTGGGGAGAGCCCAGCCCCTCCATGGGCGTAAGCCCTAGCAAGAACACGGCCCGGATCTAGATGCGCAGGCAGCGACACGTTCGCTCCAGCGCACCGCAGCAATTTGTTTCAAATTTTAAAATAATTTCAGCCTGAGAAACATGAAATACATCGGGAAAAAACTCTCTTTTGCAATTCTCCTTATTATAGATCAGCCAAACAAATTCTTTTTAATGACATTGTTCTTCAATTTATATGTAGGTCTTAAACCTACTTTGATACCAAAATAATGCAACCTAGATTAATATTTGCATAGGCAACAATAATCATGGTTACAAATCCATTTCAAATAAAACACATGATAAGCAATTAAAAACACACACAAAGTTTTGTATTCTAAACAAAATAAAAAATGCCTTTACTCTTAGAAAAGCATGGAAGCCATATCAAGAACCACTTAATTCTTGTTTTGGTTAAGCAAACTTTTTACACTCAACATTTCATTATAATTTACACTCTAAATAAATTATATATATATATATATATATTTTTTACAACATTTTAAATTTCAATACACCAAATTTTAATCAATCAACCACTCACAAACTGTAATAATTATAAATAAATAAAATAGTAAAAACCTCTCCGAATTTTATAATAAAAAGAAAATAACCAACCAAAAAATAAATATGATCACAAA